>OZ018396.1:4192245-4386947 GCA_963969525.1 Ontholestes murinus
TTTTCTAGATTATCTTTGTTAAAGTATAATCACTACTATTAATTTAATTAAACTATTTCTCTCATAATTTCTATAAATCCAATTATCACACTATTTATCATGATAAACAAAGGTTTTATTATCTATAACGAGCTGTTGATATTTGAAAATAATAAGAAATTCATGGTTTTTAACACTGCAATCAACATAAAAAATATAAGGGACAAATTTAAAGGCAAACAAAAATGAATTCTTATTTATATATTTTTTTAAATGTAACATGAAGCATACGCCCTAAAAACTAAGTGAATATGGGTTAAGTGAGGAATTAATCAATTACGGTTAGTGAATTTATTACATAAGTACTATAAATTCATTTAATAACGTAGTCTTATACTTTGATATACAACACACCCACCCGTTTATAAATTAAATAAACCTTTATTTGTTTTGTATAATTCAATTTTAATTATTGGATTGATGAGGCAGTTACTTGTTGAAACTCCTCAATTTTAATTTTGTCACCAATGATTAAAACTTCAGTTAAAGAATTTGTTTAATTTTTAATCCATATGTTCTATTATTAAATAACTAAATGATTTTACACACACATAATTGTAATAATTTAAGAATTTTAGTGTGAAAATAAACAAATAAACATTTGCTTACACAAATAATATATTTAAATGGTGGCTAAATAAAAAAGCAAATACTTTATTATCTTATTGAGTTTTGTTGCAAGTGTGCATTTAACATTCAATATTCTTTATCAATGTTTTTCTTTTTACTCTACCTCAAATGAATTAGGTTAGTGTGGTGGTAGGACTGCACAGTTTAAAATGATGAGGTGTAAATATTGTTTGCCATTGTGTGATTCTGAAAATTATTTTTGTTAGTGATTTTATTTCTCTGAATAAATGAGACAACAATTTTAGATTCATAAATGTGTAATTGAGTGAATCACGAGGGTCTGCAATGTGTAATTTCTCCAACTTTTCTTTTAACTCTGTACATATGTGTAAGTCAAAAATCAATTATAAATTAAATATTAAAATATTTGAATAAATTACTGATGAAGCATAAAATATCATTACAATTATAATAATTAAATAATTAAAACATTATTATAATTAGAAGGTTAATTAAACACTTCACTATTTTACCATGGGTTAAGTGAGAATTTAATTGACTATAACATGAAAAATTATGCACAAAAATTAATTTAAACATTGAATGAGAATTCATCGTAAACTATTTTAATCTTTAAAAGTTGTAGGCTCGGTACTTTTTCAATTATTAGAGTAAATAATTAATTTTATGTTTAAAAAAGTTAATTGTTTTTTTTCTTAATTATGATATTATTTGTATATTTAATCAATTTACACAGTTTTATTTTATTCTACACAGAATTAATTTAATTGTTATGTATGTTTTTTTTTTTTGAAATGACATTTAATTTATTACATGACAATTTTGGTTTTGTCAACTCATATCACTTTCTCTAACAAAAATAATAGTTAAATGACTAACTCTCATAGGTTCACGACCATTGATCAAAACGACTACTAACAACTAACACGAAATAGCTAATAATCTCTTCCAGTCTAGTCAGTATTGTAATGAAATCCCTTTCCCTTTCCCCATTTGTCAGCGCTGAAGCTAAAACGCGGACGAAGAGGACCCCAATGAAATCGTACCCGTCCACGATGTCGACAGTCAGCGACGATTACAGCAGCACCCGGGAAATGGACAGTTCGGACCTGGAATTCTATGATTTGAGCGATGAGGAGACTTCGAAAGCGAGCACAATCACACCATTGGATACGGTGAGTAATCAAATTTTTTTTTAATACAGTTACAATCTTATAGCATATTTTTTTGCAGGTATTGAAGGAAATTGACGAACGCTTGGAAGGTGGGGACAATACGCAATTGACTTCGATTTTGCAAACGCTGGAGAACCTCAGCTACGAGTACCCCGAATCGCCGGATGTTTTATGGAGGATGGGAAAGACGTACCATAAATTGGCATCGGATCCGGAGAAGGTGGAGTCGAAGGTCGACAATCTGAACAAGGGCCTGGAGGTTTGCGAGCAGGGCATGAACCTGAACAGTGAATGTTTCGAGGCCTACAAGTGCTACGTAATGTTGATGGGCTCTCTGTTGCCCACCAAACCTATTCGGGAACGTATTAAGGAGAGCGCTCTGTTCAAAGAGATGCTGGACAAGACTTTGAAGATGAGACCGACTGACACTGTTCTGCTTCACAGTCTGGGAAGGTATCATTTTGAAATATCTTCACTTAAATGGTAAGTTATAATCGGAATATTTACATATTTATATTAAAGCTTCAACATCTTTATTATTAATTACAATTTTTTTTAATGTTTTTATATAGCATATTGCTAAATAAAGATTATTATTATTATTATAATTTGTAATTACATTAATGATTAAGTAAATAAATAATATTATTTGATGTGATTTTAAGGTATGAAAAGAAGATTTTTTCCGCCTTGTGTGGGGAGCAACCGGACGTGAGTTTTGAGGATGCACTTAAATACCTATTACAAGCGGATGAATTGTGTTCAGTGCCATGGAAGGATAACAAGCTGGCCATTGCAAAATGTTACATTAATCTAAATAATTTTACTGAAGCACTGAAGTGGTTAGACGCCGCAAAGGAAATAGAACCGTTAAATTTAGTAAGTTTTTTTTTCTTTCATTAGCGCTCGCTGATATCAGGGTAAGGCAATATTAATTTGTACGTGTAATTAGTACCTAATCAGTTGTAACAAATTATCAATGATAATGTAGAAAGTTTTTTTATGTAACATAATTTCTAACAGTTTTCACAATAGTTTTTCCTAAAAATAATTATAGGAAGTAAAGTTGTATAGAATTATTGTTTATTTCTTCTAAGTTAATTGGACAATATTTTAATTTATTTTTTTAATTTTTAGGCACATAGCGTGGATGCCGAGATAGAAAACTTGCTCATGAAGTATAACACTTACAGGACGAAGTGATCATTCCGGTAACCAGAAAACGTCGACAATATTTAACAAATATATTATATATTCATATAGCGATCATTCCAAAACGCGGCTGTATACCATGATGATAATTTACTAGCGAGTAAGCCAATGATTTATTATTATATAAATAAACGTAGCCTAAAAAATTTTTTATATCGCACGACGTTCAAATCTTAGCCCCCTTTTTACTACGATTAGTTAGGTTTTAAATAATCGACACATGTTCCACGACATTAACATTATTTTATCGGATCGTCTGCATGGGAGACTGATTGGGGAATAATAAAATCGGGGTGGGGCCAGTACAAGTTTTCTTTTTGTAAATATATATATATTTTTATTATGATTGTAATAATGTACAAAGCCGATGGGCTGGTAAAATTGTAGTGACTATATTTTTTATACTGTTTGTCGGTTGTCGTTCTGTTTGTATTATTAGGTGCATGTTTCGGGTATGATATTCCTACCCGTTTTTAAGTTGTAATATTATGTGTTAACTTATAAATGATTCAATACAAATAAATACTTTATTGTTTTATTTGTTTTGTTTTATTAATACAACCTTTTGAATTATTTTCCATTATATTTTTGGAAATTTATTATTAAATAATAGTAGTAGTCATTAACTTTTGACCACATGTGATAAATAAGATTGTATTGTAAAATCTAGGTCAATTTCAATATCTATATCAATTTTATAATCTTTCTGAATCATATATTCAATTTTATAAACACGGCATGTGTACTTGGATTTGGCAAATCAGATTGTAAATACACTGATAATGATCGAGTACATGTAAACTTTGATTCGAGTGCATTGAGAGATACTCGTACACATGCTTTCATCAAATTTTCATATCATGATTTGAATGTGTGACCTAATTCAGAGTTAATTTATTTGCTTTAAATCATTGTACATCAAATACTTAGGTGTATTAATTTGGCACCCAACACAGGGCCTAACTTAAATATATGGTATTTACTCACCTTATAAAAATAATATGAGGTATTTAGAGTTTAAATTGCCTCATTTTCTACAGATGTTTATATTTAAAGCTCTTGTAGAACGCACAATTATTTGTGTTAATTTTATGGATTAGTTTTAACATTATCCTTACCTTTGATTTTATTGGATAAAACTGATATACGTTAATGCTAATCAAAGAGGCTAAGTTTGACCAGTAGGACAGCAGTCGTTTATTTATTGGAATTCTAAATCTAATCCACAGATTATTTCGTTCTTCTGTACGAGAAGTAATATTAGTTGTTAGGTTTTTAATTAAATATAATACCTCTTCTAATTGTCTAAAACATAATTGCAGGTAGAATCATTAGTATTTTAAAAGTTATAATGGTGATGTGGCCATCATAATACTTTCCCTATTATTTTTGATGATGTTTTACTGATTGGAGGGTGGGATAGAGGCCACCCACCCACCCTACATATACATATAAACTTTAACTCCTTTTCGTCTCGCTGTATCCAATGAAATTATTTACAAAATTCTTTGAATAAAAAAGGAATTATAAAGGTAAAATTTTTGATTGAGTGAATAAGTAAAAATTTGATGCACGATGGGTGGACAGACTTTAAATCTAAATTAGATAGTATTAAGTATAGAAATTCATTTACATTTAAACTTAAATTTTGTTTTATTTAGTTTTTATTACATAAAGGGTTTGACTGTTTTTAGCAGCAAAATCATCAACGATTAGCATTTAAAGTTATCATGTATATGTAGGGTGGGAGGGTGGCCTCTGTCCCATCCTCCAATCAGTAAATAATAAACGAGGGTTTTAATTAAAAGTTGTAAAATATAAATAAACAAAAAATAATTACAATTTTTAGAGATTTATTTATACAAATTTATTCAAATAATGTTTGATGTTTTACTAATTGGAGGGTGGAATAGAGACAAGAAAACAGCAAGAAAACTACCAATGGAAAATGTCTGTACCTACGGAGATATTTTTTGCCATTTCAATCTATAATTACTAAAATATCGAAAGTATAGAAATTCTAGAAAATCTGCAATAGAAATTGATAAAAATTCTAGAAAGGTATGAAAGGCTAGAAAACAGCAAGAAAATTATGAGAAATTTTAGAATCCTTGCCGAAAATTATTACATTATTGATGAAAATAACTTTAAAATTTGAAATATTATAGAAATGAAGAACATTTAGAAACTTGAAACGAAAATGCTGGAAAAATAGCGAGAAAATTACCACCGGAAAATTTTAGAATCCTTGGAAAAACGTATTTCAACTGGAAAGAGAAATTTCTTCTAAATTACGATAAGAAGCATTGAAATATTTTAGAAATCAGAAAAAAAAAATCTAGAAATCTGTGCTAATATAATCATCTAATTTTTTGTAAAATTTAGAAGAGAAATTGTTGGATTTTTTCCAATTTAAATCTTTGGCTAAACATTGCTTAAAAATTTGAAATCCTACAAATCTGAAATGTTTAATAGAATTTGCTGAAAAATTCTAGAATGGAAGAAAATGATAAAACTAGAAAAGAAAATGCTAAATAGCGGCGAATACACTAGCACTAGAATGTTTTAAAACCTTTGAAAAAATTGTTGTAACTAGGAAATTAAATTCCTGGAATATTTCGATAAGATAAAAGAAAGAGAAGTATTGTTGAAAAATTACAGAAATCTTGGAGAAATATTTCATAAAAATTGCAAAAACCTTTAATGACAATTTCAGAAATTATAGAAAGGAAGTTCTATAAATCTGTAAGAAAAATTGCTAAATTATAATCATGTAATTTTTATTTTTAGTAAAATATAGAGAAGAAATTGCTGGAAGAGAAAGACAAAACCACCATAAGGAATTTTTAGAATCCGTGGAATTTCGCAAAAGAACTTCCGATAATATTTTTTTAAATTAAAAACACTACAACCTTTATTGAAAAATGTTGCATTTAGATAGAAAAACATAGAACAGAAAATGCTGAAAAAAAAAACAGAGAGAAGAAAAAAATTAAAAAGTTTTTAAACTTTCGGAGATAACTTTTGCAATTTAAACCTTGGATAAAAATTGTTTTAAAGTTTGGGAACCTAGTAATTCCAAAAATCTAAAATTGGAATTGCTGAAAAATTTTAGAATGGAAGATAATTTAAAAAACTAGAAGATAAAATGTTTGAAAAACAATAGGAAACGTACCACTGGAAAATGTTAGAACCCTCGAAGCAAATTATTGCAACTTAGAAAAGAAGTTTCTGTAACTTTCAAAAAGATCGAATCAGAAGGAACATTGTTGTAAAATTTTAGAAATCTGGGAGATAACTTTTATAAAAATTGTGAAACCTTCAATGAAAATTCTTGCAATAAAAAAGAAAAAATATTTTAAATTTGTAAGGAAAATCGATCAAAATTCTATAAACGTTTTTAGAATCTGTGGAGGAAGCTTTCGTCAGAAATACTTCTGAAAAATTTCTATAAAATAACAATTTCATAAAAACTCTAGAAAGAGAAAAACATAGGAAAAAAACGCTGAAAATAATTCGCTGGTTAAGTTTTGCAATTTTGGTGTTAAATAAAAATTTATAAACGATTTGAAAACCTACAAATTTGGTGAAAAACTCTAGAATGAAAAAAAAATTAAAAAGAAAGAAAATTTTGGAAAAACAATTTTAGAACCCTTGAGGAAAATTATTGCAACACGTGTAAGAGAAGTTTCTGAAACTTTCAATAAGGTGGAATACGAAGAAATATTTAAGAAAATTTTAGAAATCTGGGATAAAACTTTCATAAAAAAATCTAAGAAAGTTCTTGCAATTAGAAAAAAAAAACAGTTTAGAAAACTGTAAGAAAAATTGCTGAAAGTTCTATAATTATCATATTTTTTTCTTGAAATATAGAAGAGAAATTGCTGGAAAAGAGAGAGAACACTATCATTAGTAAATTTTAGAAATCGCAAAAGAAAATTTTTGAAAATTCCGATAAGATGACATTTAAAAAAATCTTGAAGCCTCAATTAAAATTCTTGAAATTAAATAGAGATAATTATAAGACAGAAAATACTGAAGAAAATTACCACTAGAATATTTTAGAACCTTCAAAGATAATGTCTGCAATTTAAATCAAGGATAAAAATTACTTGAAAATTAGTAAACCTAGTAACTAAATATTAAAAATACCAATTGCTGAAAAATTTTAGAATGAAAGATATATTTAAAAACCAGAAGAGAATATGTTGAAAAAAATAAAGAGAATTTTATAATCCTTGAGGTAAATTATTATAATTAGAAATCTAGAAGAAATATTTTATTAAATTTGTAAAACCTTCAATAAAATTTCTTATTCTAGAAATTTGTAAAAAATACTTTTTAAATAAAAAGGAATTCAAAAGGTAAAATTATTAAGTGATAGTACTTTCCTTACATTTTTTTCGAAAACTATGAGGTTTATGCAAAAAGACTATTCTTAATAATTTGTTCACTTTTAAATTATCTACAATTATTTACTATATAAGTTTCACGTAACCCGTATAGTTTATTAGTAATTGGCTAAAAACGTCAAAATTTTTAATTTTTAAATTTTTTCTCAAAAGTTAAGAATTTTATAAAAAAATATGTTTAAATAAAATTTGTTCAGTTTCTAATTTCCTTTAACTTTTGTTTGAAAAGTTTTGTCATATTTTTCATATTGAGAAAAGTATCGGGAAAAAACCAAAAACGGCTTCGAGTAAACATCCACTTCCGGTTTTTGAATGTTCACCAAAAGCTTTTCAGTTCCAACTTTTGAAAATGAAACCTTATGTTTAAAGTTTCATCTCAATTGGATCATTCGTTTTTGAGTTACAGCGCCCACAGACATTTTCACGCACGAAAACAATACTTCCCCTATATACAGGGTTATTCACGCTATACGCCACGGAATATTGTGGTCAAAATACGTGACTTTCAAAAAGTTTCACTTTGGGGATATATGGGGGACTATTAGGGCTACTTTTTAAAATTACTTTCATAATATACAGGGTGTCCCAAAAACGCTAAAAGTATCAAAGTTGTGTTTTTTTTAATGAAACACCCTGTATTTTATTGCATTTTTGGATCCTTCGATAAAAATAAGTGTGTTTTTAATAAGGTTTCTATTACATAAACCTTAAGGTTTTTGAAATAATTTGAATTTTGTAAAAATGTAACCTAATTTTCATGTTTCAAATACTTAAAAAATAATTAAGTTATGCATACCAAATTTACACTGAAGTGTAACAATAGACCATATTTTATTTTCTAAGTATAATAAACTTGACATCTTATGACGGGTGTAAAAAAATGGAATTAAACAAATGAGAACTTTAAATGGCTATAACTTCATTTATTTAAATGGAACGCTATATTTATTAATTTATCAGCAAATGCACGTTTTAATTACCTTTCGAATGGTATGTAAATCTTAAGTATTAAGTCTTCTCGTTTTTGCAGAAAACGCCAAAATATTGTTTATTGCACCGTTTTAGTCCTTTTTAAGTAAAAATTTTAATGTATCTAGTTTTCTATGGTATTTAAAAACGTCAGATAATTAATTTAGTCTGTCATTTTAGTTTAAAAAGCCTGTCTTTTGTTATAGTTGTCTTATTTTGCATTTTTGTGTTATATCGTTAGTAATCGTTATTGTTTGAACATCGCTGTTGTATTTTTTGGTAAAAAAATGAAGATTTACTCAAAAGAAGGGGTTATTGGCATTATTTTTATGCCTGGAGAATGTCATCAAAATTGTTTATTGGCTTGTCGAGTTTATACTTAAAGGTTTCCCGAAAGAAATCACCCTAAGCCCGCCATTTTTGAGAGACTATTAAATCAGTTTAAAGAAATTGGAAGTGTCAGTTATAAAAACCTCAGTATAAGAAAATCTGTGTAAATTTTCATTTTTTACTATGACATACAACAACCATGTTCAAACAATAACGATTACTAACGATCTAACACAAAAACGCAAAATAACACAACTATAACAAAAGACATCCTTTTTAAACTAAAGTAACAGACTAAATTAATTATCTGACGTTTTTAAATACGATAGAAATCTAGATACATTAAAATTTTTACTTTAAAAGTACTAAAACGGTGCAATAAACAATATTTTGGCGTTTTCTGTAAAAACGAGAAGACTTAACACTTAAGATTTAAATACCATTCGATAGGTAATTAAAACGTGCATTTGCTAATAAATTAATAAATATAGCGTTCCATTTAAATAAATGAAGTTATAGTCATTTAAAGTTCTCATTTGTTTAATTCCAATTTTTTTACACCCGGCATAAGATGTCAAGTTTATTATACTTGGAAAATAAAATATGATCTATTGTTACACTTCAGTGTAAATTTGGTATGCATAACTTAATTATTTTTTAAGTATTTGAAACATGAAAATTAGGTTACATTTTTACAAAATTCAAATTAATTCAAAAACCTTAAGGTTTATGTAATAAAAACCTTATTAAAACACATACTTATTTTTATAAACGGATCCAAAAATGCAATAAAATACAGGGTGTTTCATTTAAAGAAAACAACTTTGATACTTTTAGGGTTTTTGGGACACCCTGTATATTATGAAAATAATTTTAAAAAGTAGCCCTAATAGACCCCCATATATCCCCAAAGTGAAACTTTTTGAAAGTCACGTATTTTGGCCACAATATTCCGTGCCGTGTAGCGTGAATAACCCTGTATACTATATAGGGAAAGTAATAAGTATACCTTCATTTGAGGGGATTATTTAAACAGGAGAAAAGGTTAACGTTTCTTAATTGGAGTTAATATTTTATCTCTGTAACATAAATTCAGGTAGAATCATTATTATTATATTATTACTTTCCCTATACACGTAGTATATAGGGGGAGTATTGTTTTCGTGATTTTTTTTTGAAAAATTTTTTTTGCGGAAATATCCGTTTTGGGGTCCCCTGAACCCAAAAAACTAATTTCTGGAAAAAAAAAATTTGTGTCTGTGTGTGTGTCTGTCTGTCTGTCTGTCTGTGTGTCTGTCGGTGGGCGCTGTATCTCAAAAACGAATAATCTGTTTGAGATGAAACTTCAAACTTAAGGTTTTATCGTTAAAAACTGGAACTGAAAAGCTTTTGGTAAACATTCATAAACCGGAAGTGGTTGTTTACTCGAGGCGTTTTTTTTGTTTTTTCGTGATATTTTTCTAAATATGAAAATTTAAAAAAAAAACGGTTCAAACAAAAGTTAAAGGGAATGAAAAACTGAACAAGTTTTATTCGAACATGTTTTTCATAAAATTTTAAACATTCGAGAAAAAAAATAAAAATTGAAAATTTTGACATTTTTTGCCAATTGCTAATAAACTATTGGAGATAGATAAAACTCATATAACAAATAATTGTAGCGAATTCAAAAGTGCACAAATTATTAAGAACAACATTTTTGCGTAAACCTCAAAGTTTTCGAGAAAAATATAGGGAAAGTACTATGATGGCCACATCACCATTTGGAAAGTATTGTTTTAATAATAATAATAATCTTTATTGGTCCTATGAACATAAATTGTCTTACACAAGTCATAAGATTGATATTAATAGTGATATTAATTTTCGTGAATGAGAATGTCTGTGGACTATCTTAAAAACGAATAATTGAGATGAAACTTTAAACTTAATGTTTTATCATTAAAAACTGGAACTGAAAAGCTTTTGATTAACATTCATAAACGGGAAGTGGATGTTTACTCGAGTTGTTTTTTCTCAATATTTAAAATATAAATTTAAAAAACATTACATAACTTTTCAAACAAAAGTTAAAGGGAATGGGAAACTGAACAAGTTTTATAAAGACATGTTTTTCATAAAGTTCCTAATTTGTGAGAAAAATATTAAACTTTAGAATATTTCAGAAAAATTTTTAGATTTTTCTTTAAAGATTCTTTAAATTTCAGTAATTTCTCCTCCATATTTTTAGTTTTTATTGCAACTTCCTTTCCAAAGAGTTCTAGAAATTTTGAAAGATTTGAATTTTTCTATTAGAAAATTTTCTTCTAAATTTCATTTAGGTTTCTAGAATTTTGCACAAGATTTGATTTTAGATTTATAAAACTTTTTTTGAAGATTCTAAAAAAGTACAGTAATTTATTTTTCTTATCTAATAAATAAATAGATATTTCCAGAATTTTTAGCAAAGAATTTATCCGAGAGTTGACAATTTATTAGGAAATTTTCTTCTAATTTTCTAGAACTTACTTAGAGGCTTCTAAAAGTTTCAGGAATTTCTTTTTTGCATCTTCCTTTACAGAGAATTTTGATCAAGGATTCTAGAATTTTTCAGTTTTTCTTGTAGATTTCTAGAACTTATTTGGAGGATTCTAGAAGTTAACAGTAATTTCTTATTCATATTTCCAGAATTTTTAGCAAAGATCTTATTCGGGAGTTCTAGATTTTTTATAAAGTTCATTTCAATATTTTTAGAATTTTCTTTGAGGCTGTTTTCAGTAATTTCTCTTCCAGATTTTAATGTTGTCTTATAAATTGCAAAGATTTTCTTCAGGGCTCAAAAATTAAAAAAAAAATTCTTTTACAGAATTTTACACTTTTTTTTCGAGAGTTAATAAATTTCTAGAAAATCTGTTCCTAAAAATCTAGACTCTTTTCAGTCATTTCTCCTCCAGATATCAAGATTGTTTTTTTTTCAATCTTTTAAATTGCGAGTTTTTAAAATTTTCAGGAATTTTTTTTTCTAGAAATGTAGATTTTTTAAAGGTTTCTAGAAATTTCCAACAATTTCTTTTGTACAGTTCTAGACATTTCTCCAAGGAGTTTACTATTTTTTTCTTAAATAATATTATTTGTTGTATATTTAGGTTGTAACATTTCATTAATGATTTTAGAATTTGCTATAAATATCTTTTCAAAAATTCTAGTAACTTCCGTTAATTATTTAGATTTACTTCCTTATTTTGTTGTTTTTTTTTCTCAAAAAGGTCTGTAAATTATAGTATTCTTGAGCAATTTGTTTTGGATAATATAGCAAAGCAATTTTTTAGAATGTTTATATTTCTGGAAATTTACAAAATTTTTTCGACATTTTCGGCATTTCTTATCTAAATTGCGAAAAAAAAATCAAGATTTTTAGTCCATCAACTTGTATTTGACGTTAGAAAATCGAATGTCTAATTTTTAGCATTTTTACTTCTCTTTGTTGCTGGTAATTTATTGGTGAAAGAATTTTCGTAATTTCATAACAATTCCAAGAATTGTAGCTAAAATATAAAAAAGACAATTGAATAACAAAGTTTTAATTTTTATTCTATTAATTTGATTTGGATGTCAGCAATCGTTTCGTAAAAGAATTTTTACAATCCGTCCATCCTGTAAATAGTAATTGTAAAAATACTGAAAAACAATTGAAAATAAATTTTTTGATTTATGTCTATGAACTTGTATTTGATGTTAGAAATAATTTTGTGAAATAATTTTTTAAATCCGTCCGTGCTGTAAAAAGTTTTACTGAATAACAATTTAAAATCGAATGTCTAATTTTTAGCATTTTTACTTCTCTTCGTTGCTGGTAATTTATTAGTGAAAGAATTTTCGCAATTTCATTATTATTTGAAGAATTATAGCTAAAATAGTAAAAAAAATAATATCGAATTTTTGATTTTTATTGTATCAATTTAAATTTGATGTGTAAAATTTAGGAAATTTCCAGTAAATTGCGAAGATTTAAATAAAGTCTTCATTTAAATCTTTTAGAAAATTTGTTTTTAAAAAGCAAGACACAGGAAATTTCTAGTAATTTCTTCTCTAGATTTCAAGATGTTTTCAACTTGTCTTCTAAATTTCAAAGATTTTCTTTGAGGCTCTAGAATTTTTAGAATTTACTTCTAGAAATCTAGATTATTTTCTCGAGGGTTCTAGCAATTTATTCTCCAGAGTTCAAGATTTTTATTTTTCATTTTTCATCTTTTAAATTGCAAAGATATTCCTTGAGGCATTCTAGATTTTTTTTCTAAAAGTTTAGAGTTTAGACAATGGCCAATAACTTCTTCCCTAAATTAAATTTTTTTTCAACTTTTCTTATAAATTGCGAATATTTTCTTTCAGCCTCTAAATGTTTTTTTAATTCCTCTTCTTTTCGAGAATTCAGGTGAATTTCAGTAATTGCTTCTCTAGAATTCAACATTTTGTTTCAACTAGAGGCCATAAAATTATTTAGATAGTTCTAAATTGCGGAATTTTTCTTGGAGGGTCTAGAATTTTTTAGAAAATGTTCCCCTACAAATCTTTTCTTATTTTCGAGAAAGTTTAAGGAATTTTCCGTAATTTCTCATCCCGATTTCAAGATATTTTTTCAACTGGTCTTCTAAATTTCTAGGAGGCTCTAGAATTTTTTAGAAAAATTTCATCTAGAAATCTAGACTTTTTTCCAAGGGTTCAGGGTTATCTTTTTATCTTATAAATTGCAAAGATTTTTTCTTGAGGCCCTAGATTTTTTAGAATTTTTTTTCTAAAATCTAGACTTACTTTTTGAAGAATTCAAGAAATTTCCACTAATTCCTTCTCTAGGTTTCAAGATTTTTTAATTCAATCCGCTTTCTAAATTGTGAAGATTTTATTGGAAGCTCTAAAATTTTAATAATTTGTATGGATTACCACGTAGTAACGGACGCAACCATTTTCTTTATCAAAAATTTTACTTCTGACAATTTTCTTTTATTCAAATTTTGTAATTAAAGTTATTGCAAACCGCGAGGCGATCAGTAATTAACGTTAATATATATATGTAGGGTGGGTGGGTGGCCTCTAACCCACCCTCCAATCAGTAAAACATAAGCGAGGGTTTTAATTAAAAGTTATAAAACGTAAATAAACTTAACATTTTTGCAAAATTTAATAGATTTATTCAAACAAATTTTAAAATTTTAGAAATTTTGAAAAATAAGACAACTTTTCAAACAAAAGTTAAAGAGAATGAAAAACTGGAAAAGTTTAATTGCAACATTTTTTGTAACGTTCTTAATTTAAATTTTTTTACAATTTTTTGCTTATTGCTAATAAACTATAGGAACTAAATGAAATTCATATAACAAGTAATTATGAAGAATTAAAAATTGAGCAAATTATTAAGAATAATCTCATGGTTTTCGAGAAAAATATAGGGAAAGTATTATGATGGCCACATCACCATTATATTTTTTACTGTACCTTTACTTGAAGGGAATACTTAAACGGGAAAAAGCACAGGAAAAAGTAAATCATTAGGATGAGGAAATGGTATTCACCTAGAAAAAAAAAACATCAATTTAATCGTATTAAACAATGTCTATTTTTTATTGGTTTGTTTGTTTTTACAACATACACCTTATTAAGTTTTTTTCTTTTTAATCCGTTTGTCCCTAAAATAATTATAATGGTAATAATAGTAAGGTCCTTAAACTGGTATCCGTAAAAACGCGTTCGTCGAGTGAAGCAACGATCAAGCAGGTACGAAAAACAAAAACCCAACGGTGCCGTTTTTTTTAAAAAAAAAAAAACATCTGGAATATCCGCCTTTGTCAGTGTTGAGGTGAGTGTATTTGTTTATTCGTGAGTGTGTGGTGTCTTTTGTGTTAATCAATGTAATTTCCACAAAAAAAATACAACCTTACAATATTTGGGGGTAATGGCGATTCGAAAGAAAGAAAAGGGTAGCGGTAAACGAAAACGTACGTCCTTCACCGGAAAAAAAAAAACTGGCCTTACTGAACTAAAACCCTAATCTTGGGGGAAATAAATAAACCTCTCTCTCTCCATCTTTCTCTCATCATTAAAGACTAGCACGTGGTGGACCGATAGTGAAGGGAGGCGTCCACTCCCGGTCCACTGGAAATGAAACGAACCGCAACGAAAAGACTATTATTTGGTAAGTTTCAACGATTCTGTTTTATGCGCGTTAATTTTTTTAATTAAATTTTTTGGGTCGTTCCTGTTATGGTTTCATTCTGACTCTTGTTTTATTTTGTTTTTTTTTTCTTTTGTTTTGTTTGAGTGTTCTCTCCTTATCTATAGAAATGGCAGCATTCTGGCGATGTGTAACAGCAGCCGCAGCGCGTTGCTCCATAACCGTCTCAGCGGGGCGTACCGGAGCGTCAGGAAGTGCCAGAGGGACATCACGAACAGAATCTGGGTTATCCTATACGTCCAGTACATCTTCGACATCTGCTTACGCGCCTTTGGAATGGTCGCAGCATCTTCTTTAAAAATAAATCTGCAAAAAGGTAATACGATTAATTAACTTCATTCATTCATTTTTTAATAATTATTGATAAATCTCACCTTCTAATTCCTAATACGTAATTTTCTATATAATCATCCCAATTGAGCTTGTCGATGTCAAAGCAGAACTCGCTTTTATCACTTTCGCTTAACGTTAAACCCAACTGCCTGACGTTTGTGTCGTCGAAGTTCCAGTCGCGGATGGTGAAGTATCTCAGGCACTCGGACGCCTTCATCAATTTTTGTTGGATGTTTACCATGCTACGAACGAATGATTACGGTTAGGTTATTTAATTTTTATAGAAAGGGGTTACTTACAATGGTTTTTTGCCCATCACACAAAAGACGGCGTCGAAAATATAGGCGGGCATCACTTGCACCAGTGATTTGAGGATGCTGTGCATTACACTGGAACTGGTGATAGTGCCGTCCGGGTACCATGTCACGTCCGAAAACGGATGCATCCTTAAATACTTGAAGCACAGTTTCACGAAATTATACCACGTTATTGGTTTACGTCGACCTATAATTAATTGTATTAATAGGTAATAAGGAAATGCTATATATTTTAATTTACAAATTACCTGAACAACAATTGTATATTGGAATTTCTTTAGTTTTATTAGTGCCCATCTTCCACGCCGAGACGAGCATCAAGTTGATGACGAGATCGACGGGTATGAAGTCGGCCACCTTCTTGGGGTCGCAGTGCATCGTCCGGAAGATGCCCTTGCCGGCGGCGGCGATTATGCCCGTCGGGCCGTTCCAGTTGTCCACCCAGCCCTTCATCGGCCCGTTCATGGTGCTAAGTACGATCGACGGCCTGACGATCACGAGGGGCAGGTCGCCCTTGTTCTCCTTCAACCAGTTCTCCGCCAGCGCCTTGGTGAACGTGTACGTGTTGGGCCGCTTACCGATCAGCTTCGGCGTGATCGAGTCTATCAGCGACTCCTCCAGCGACTCCACCAGCGCCGTCATCTGGTCCGGATCGATCGGCGGCGGGTAGATCGTCTCCTCCACGTCCTCTCTATCACAATTACAGTAAGCGGTCGAAACATGAACCTAAAATTAAAATTTTAAATTAGAAGATTAATTAAAACTATTCATATTCACTTTATTTTAATCATAAATTGATAGTTAAGTTATTAAATATGTAATAACATTTGGCGATTTGATTACAGAAGTACTTTGGAATCAATCCAAAATCCGCAGCGAAAGGATTTAATGTTGTTACATACAAACACGGTGTTTGATTGTGCCAAAGCGAGCAGTTGCAGTCGCTAGCAACTTATCGCCACATCCACAAGCAACCTGATGAGCTGGAAGTGTGCCCACAATTGACCTCCGACCTCAAAATGCCGAAAAACGATTTTTTCATGATATTAATGTATGCAAACAAATTACACGTTCATTACTTTCACCTTGATATCGATGTTATTCCAATTTATATTGATGATAGGTACGGAAAATATTACTTTCCGTTTTGAATTGATTATAAACAAGTAATAAGGACATTCTACCTTTTAATAATTAAGTAATTTACTCTTAAATAAAAACAGTTGTTAGAAAAGCTTGTTCGTTGGATTTGCTTACCAATGCTTCTAAAAACGACATTTTCTTGCACAACTCGACTAACCGTTGCGTGCCCAACATATTTATCGTAACGGACAGCTTGAGTTTCTCGTCGAATTTTACGGTGGCCGCACTATGAAATACTATATGTACAGATCTGCACAGCATCGCTCTGTCGTTGGCGCTGATGGCTAGAGAGGGCTGCGTTATGTCGCCCTCGATGGGCGCCACCCGCTTCAAGTCGCTGGGCCTTTCTTTCCTTATTTGATCGAATAACTGCAAATAAAACAAAAACATATTAATACTAATAATTAATACCTTATTCATCTAAAATAATTTAAAAATACGAAAACATTTCCTGAATCTACAACAATGATTCTTACTAAGACTACAAAACAAATTATTTTTGTTATTTCAACAAGTAATTTGTTTTGTAGTCTTAGTAAGACTCATTATTGTAGATTCAATGTTTTCGTATTTTTAAATGAATAGTTAATTTTCTACAACGAACTGAAGGATTTTAATATAATTACTAAAATGTTTAATTGCAACTTTGTAAATAAAGTGTGTTCCTTAAAAAGGAAGCTCAAGAACATCATTAAATGATGTTTCTGCCGTAGATACAACTGTTTCTTTTTTTTTATTATTAAGAACCAATTATGTCGTTGTCAATCAAGGTGAATAGACTTCCGCTTTGTGGGAAACTTTCAGATTGCAGATCTTACAAAGAAATAATGCAATAACATAAACGGTGTGCGTGTTTGGACGTAAACAAAGTTTCATTTTATAACTCCATATAATGGGATTACGTAAAAGTATCGATTTACATATTCTTACGACTTCCACATTATATACAATTCGTATCGATTAGATCTGAACACGCGAAGTGTAGTAAAATTGGTGGAATGCAGGATTTTTTATAGTTAATTGAAGTAGATTAATTAAAAAACAAAAATATGTTAATTATTTTTTTTTAGTTTTAACTGTTTATAATAAATTTTTAATTTTGTTGTACAATTTAAGCATTTTCTATTACTTTCCCTATCATCGTGAAAATTTTTTGAAAAAAAGGAAATTTTATTTTTTATCCACCGTTTCAATCAATAAAAGTGTTTCAGCCAATTTTCCAATTCGTTAATTGATAAGGCATTTACAATTATTTCTTGGACAATTTTGTTTGTTTTATTTTTAAGATTTTAATTTGTACTTCTTTTTTCAATTTTAAAGATTTTTATTTAAAAAAATCTGTGTATTTTCCGCAACTTGAATTGTTTTTTTTTGATAAAACGTAAAATGCTTAAAATTAAATATTCAAATATTTCGTTTTCATCAAATAGAAGAAAATATATCTTTTTTTTTTTAATTTTGCAATGGTTATTTTGTGATATTCCAGTTTTATAAGGATTTTTTCAACTGTTCCCAAATAGTGTAATTTTTCTTAAGAATTTTAACCCTTTTTTATAGATTTCTTTTTCAATTGTTACTTTTGTGAACTTCTGTATGTTTTAAAATGGTGTTTAAAGCATGTTTTAATTTGTTTGCTATAATCCCACCCTTCAATTCACAAAATATACATTAGAGTATTACACAATTAGCACTTAATTTTAAGAAGTGAAAAACTCTTTTTGTTCCATTTATATTTTTCCTTGTATTTTTTTAAAATGAAATAGTTGTTCGTATTCTATGGGTTGGAGGGTGTGATAGTGGCCACCCACCCACCCTACATAAACTTGTAAACATAAACCACGACTTTGTTTTTGAATTTCTGAGAATCATCACTATTAGAGTTAAAGTTCTTGGAAACCAAAACAGAGACCGTGATTAAATTTTTAAAAGAATATGTAGGGTGGGCGGGTGGCCACTATCCTACCCTCCAATTTACAGAATATACGTGAGTGTATTTTTTAATTAATACTTCATTTTTGAAGACGTAAAAAAACATTTTGATATCTTTTTATTCTTCCTTATAATTTTTTTAAAAGAAATAGATGTTCGTGTTATATTGGCTGGAGGGTGTGATAGTGGCCACCCACCCACCCTACATAAACTTGTAAACATAATCCAAAACTTTGTTTTTAAATTTCAGGAAAACATCATGAGTCCTGGAAATTTAAAAATAAAGTTGTCGTTTATGAAATTTATTTTTAAATTTCCAGGAATTATCATCGTTATCAGACTTAAAGAATTTGGACACTAACACAGTGAGTGCAATTAAAATTTAAAAATATATGTAGGGTGGGTGGGTGGCCACTGTTCCACCCTCCAATTTACAAAATATACATTAGAGTATTACACAATTAATAATTAATTGTAAGAAGTGAAATACTCTTTTTGTTCCATTTATATTCTTCCTTGTATTTTTTTAAAGTAATAGTTGTTCGTATTCTATGGGTTGGAGGGTATGATAGTGGCCACCCAACCGACCCTACTAAAACTTGTAAACATAAACCACGACTTTGTTTTTGAATTTCTGAGAATCATCACTATTAGAGTTAAAGTTCTTGGAAACCAAAACAGAGACTGTCATTAAAATTTTAAAAGAATATGTAGGGTGGGTGGGTGGCCACTATCGTACCCTCCAATTTACAGAATATACGTAAGTGTATTTTTTAATTAATATTTAATTTTTGAAGACGTAAAAAAACTGTTTGATATCTTTTTATTATTCCTTATAATTTTTTAAAAAGAAATAGTTGTTCGTGTTGTATTGGCTGGAAGGTGTGATAGTGGCCACCCACCCACCCTACATAAACTTGTAAACATAATCCAAAACTTTGTTTTTAAATTTCAGAAAAACATCATGATTCCTGGAAATTTTAAAATAAAGTTCTCGTTTATGAATTTTATTTTTAAATTTCCAGGAATCATCGTCACTATCAGAGCTAAAGTATTTGGACACTAAAACAGTGAGTGCAATTAAATTTTAAAAATATATGTAGGGTGGGTGGGTGGCCACTATCCCACCCTCCAATTAACAAAATATACATTACACAAGTAATAATTAATTGTAAGAAGTGAAAAACTCCTTTTGTTCCATTTATATTCTTCCTTGTATTTTTTTAAAGTAATAGTTGTTCGTATTCTATGGGTTGGAGGGTGTGATAGTGGCCACCAACCCGCCCTACATAAACTTGTAAACATAAACCACGACTTTGGTTTTGAATTTCTGGGAATCATTACTATTAGAGTTAAAATTCTTGGAAACCAAAACAGAGACCGTGATTAAAATTTTAAAAGAATATGTAGGGTGGGTGGGTGGCCACTGTCCTACCCTCCAATTTACAGAATATACGTAGGTGTATTTTTTAATTAATATTTAATTTTTGAAGACGTAAAAAACATTTTGATATCTTTTTATTCTTCCTTATAATTTTTTAAAAAGAAATAGTTGTTCGTGTTATATTGGCTGGAGGGTGTGATAGTGGCCACCCAACCACCCTACATAAACTTGTAAACATAAACCAAACTTTGTTTATAAATTTCAGGAAAACATCATGATTCCTGGAAATTTTAAAATAAAGTTGTAGTTTATGAAATTTATTTTTAAATTTCTAGGAATCATCATCACTATCATAGCTAAAGTATTTGGACACTAAAACAGAGAGTGCAATTAAAATTTAAAAATATATGTAGGGTGGGTGGGTGGCCACTATCACACCCACCAATTAACAAAATATACATTCGAGTATTACACAATTAATAATTAATTGTAAGAAGTGAAAAACTCTTTTTGTTCCATTTATATTCTTCCTTGTAATTTTTTAAAAATAAATAGTTGTTCGTATTCTATGGGTTGGAGGGTGTGATAGTGGCCACCCACCCACCCTACATAAACTTGTAAACATAAACCACGACTTTGGTTTTGAATTTCTGGGAATCATCACTATTAGAGTTAAAGTTCTTGGAAACCAAAACAGAGAATGTGATTAAAATTTTAGAAGAATATGTAGGGTGGGAGGGTTTCCACTATCCTACCCTCCAATTTACAGAATATACGTGAGTGTATTATTCAATTAATATTTAATTTTTGAAGACGTAAAAAAAAACATTTTGATATCTTTTTATTCTTCCTTATAATTTTTTAAAAAGAAATAGTTGTTCGTGATTTATTGGCTGGACGGTGTGATAGTGTCCACCCACCCACCCTACATAAACTTGTAAACATAAACCACAACTTTGTTTTTAAATTTCTGGAAAACATCATCACTATCAAAGCTAAAGTATTTGGACACTAAAACAGTGAGTGCAATTAAAATTTAAAAATATATGTAGGGTGGGTGGGTGGCCACTATCCCACCCTCCAATTTACAAAATATACATTACAGTATTACACAATTAATAATTAACTGTAAGAAGTGAAAAACTCCTTTTGTTCTATTTATATTCTTCCTGGTATTTTTTTAAAGTAATGGTTGTTCGTATTCTATGGGTTGGAGGGTGTGATAGTGGCCACCCACCCACCCTACATAAACTTGTAAACATAAACCACGACTTTGTTTTTGAATTTCTGAGAATCATCACTATTAGAGTTAAAGTTCTTGAAAACCAAAACAGAGACTGTGATTAAAATTTTAAATGAATATGTAGGGTGGGTGGGTGGCCACTATCCTACCCTCCAATTGACATAATATACGTGAGTATATTTTTTAATTAATATTTCATTTTTGAAGACGTAAGAAAAACATTTTAATATCTTTTTATTCTTCCTTATAATTTTTTTAAAAGAAATAGATGTTCGTGTTATATTGGCTGGAGGGTGTGATAGTGGCCACCCACCCACCCTACATAAACTTGTAAACATAATCCAAAACTTTGTTTTTAAATTTCAGAAAAACATCATGATTCCTGGAAATTTTAAAATAAAGTTGTCGTTTATGAATTTTATTTTTAAATTTCCAGGAATCATAATAACTATCAGACCTAAAGTATTTGGACACTGAAACAGAGAGTCCAGTTAAAATTTAAAAATATATGTAGGGTGGGTGGGTGGCCACTATCCCACCCTCCAATTTACAAAATACACATTAGAGTAGTTCATAGCGAGTATTTAATTCTAAGAAGTGAAAAAACTAATTTTCTTACATGAATATTCTTCCTTATGATTATTTTAAAGAAATATTTGTTCGTGTTATAATGACTGGTGGGTGTGATAGTGGCCACCCACCCACCCTACATAAGCTTTTAAACATAAACCACGACTTTGTTTTTAAGTTTCTGGAAAACATCATCACTATCAAAGCTAAAGTATTTGGACACTAAAACAGTGAGTGCAATTAAAATTTAAAAATATATGTAGGGTGGGTGGGTGGCCACTATTCCACCCTCCAATTTACAAAATATATAATAGAGTATTACACAATTAATAATTAATTGTAAGAAGTGAAAAACTCTCTTTGTTCCATTTATATTCTTCCTTGTATTTTTTTAAAGAAATAGTTGGTCGTATTCTATGGGTTGGAGGGTGTGATAGTGGCCACCCACCCACCCTACATAAACTTGTAAACATAAACCACAGCTTTGTTTTTGAATTTCTGAAAATCATCACTATTAGAGTTTAAGTTCTTGGAAACCAAAACAGAGACTGTGATTACAATTTTAAATGAATATGTAGGGTGGGTGGGTGGCCACTATCCTACCCTCCAATTTACAGAATATACGTGAGTGTATTTTTTTAATTAATATTTCATTTTTGAAGACGTAAAAATACATTTTGATATTTTTTATTCTTCCTTATAATTTTTTAAAAAGAAATAGTTGTTCGTGTTATATTGGCTGGAGGGTGTGATAGTGGCCACCCACCCACCCTACATAAACTTGTAAACATAAACCAAAACTTTTTTTATAAATTTCAGGAAAACATCATGATTCCTGGAAATTTTAAAATAAAGTCGTTTATGAAATTTATTTTTAAATTTCCAGGAATCATCATCACTATCAGAGCTAAAGTATTTGGACACTAAAACAGTGAGTGCAATTAAAATTTAAAAATATATGTAGGGTGGGTGGGTGGCCACTATCCCACCCTTCAATTTACAAAATATACATTAGAGTATTACACAATTTATAATTGATTGTAAGAAGTGAAATACTCTTTTTGTTCCATTTATATCCTTCCTTGTATTTTTTTAAAGATATAGTTGTTCGTATTCTATGTGTTGGAGGGTGTGATAGTGGCCACTCACCCACCCTACATAAACTTGTCAACATAAACCACAACTTTGTTTTTGAATTTCTGAAAATCATCACTATTAGAGTTAAAGTTCTTGGAAACCAAAACAGAAACCGTGATTAAAATCTTAAATGAATATGTAGGGTGGGTGGGTGGCCACTATCCTACCCTCCAATTGACAGAATATACGTGAGTGTATTTTTTAATTAATATTTTATTTTTGAAGACGTGAAAAAACATTTTGATATTTTTTTATTCTTCCTTATAATTTTTTAAAAAGAAATAGTTGTTCGTGTTGTATTGGCTGGAAGGTGTGATAGTGGCCACCCACCCACCCTACATAAACTTGTAAACATAAACCACAAGTTTGTTTTTAAATTTCTGGAAAACATCATCACTATCAGAGCTGAAGTATTTAGAAACTAAAACAGAAATTGTAATTAAAATTTTAAAAAAATATGTAGGGTGGGTGGGTGGCCACTATCCCACCCTCCAATTTATAGAATACACGTGAGTCTGTTATTGAATAAATATTTAATTACATATGATTATAGTGTTTCTGGTTATACAAAATAATCATCACAAAATTAAATTAAAAAGTTATGTATGTGGGGTGGATGGGTATCATTATAATTAGATTTGATACTCTCTAAACTCTACAAACTTTCTGAACCCTTGAAACTGTCGAAACTCTTGAAACTTTTTAGACTCTAAAGTTTTCAAACTCTTCAAACTCTCTGAACTTTGCAAACCCTTTAAACTGTCTAAACTCTCCAAACTTTCTATACTCTTTAAACTATCTGATCTTTCTACACTCTCTAAACTCACAAATCTTTTAACTCACTAAACTCTGTGACTTCTGCAGACTGTTTTAGTAAATTGCTAGAATATGTTATTAAATTGTTTATTTTATGAACTCTCAAAAGACTAACTGAAACGGTATAATTTATATCATAAATTAAAATACATACTCTGATTAAATTTAAATCCAAACAACACAACCATTTTGTAAATAGATAATAATTTTGGCACGTAGAATACTGTAAAAAAATAATGTTTGATAAACAAATCGCTGCCTGTATTACCGATAACACAGTAGATTCAAGTGGTGCGGTGATTAAAAACGAGATGGCAGTAAAGAAATAATATATTTTAATTAAGTTTAATAAACGCGATTTATTAAAAAAGTAAATTTGATCAATATAGCCGTTTGAATGATTAAATGTGTATTAAATTTGATGTGTTATCTGTATGTGTGTACTTACAGGAGAAAGTAATAGTTGTTGTAATCGATCGTGCGGCGTCTGTCCCTTCTTGGGTCGTATGAGGAGGTATATCTTGGAGACACCCGGACACGACCTGAGCATCTTCTCCAGCAGCACCTTGCCCATGAAGCCCGTGCCGCCGGTGATGAAGACCGTCTTGCCGGCGTAATACTCGCTCACCGACATCTTGATCGTGGGCAGGGCGTTTTGTACTTCTTCGATGGCTGCCATATTACTACTGGAGTTCGTCTGAGTTCCGACCATTTATTAAAATACAAAAAATAACTCCTAAATCTCCACGAACTCCCGCTAAATGTTCAATATACGTATATAATAATATATATAATTTATGTATAATAATAATAATGACTCCTCGCTATTTAACATTTAAGTCGAAACGGATCATCGGATTTGGTTTCTTTTGTTTTTTTTTAAACGTTCAGTTTAGACCAGTTCCTCTTTTCAACGCTCATGTACGTAAAACGTGTACAGGCGCGCAGCGATGAAAAATATTTGTGCCTTCGGAAGCTTCTTTTAACGTTTCGTTTTGTTTCTTGTTATTTAAATAAATGTATATATATTCTTTTAAGACTAAATTTGGAAGAATGGTTTGTAAATTATCATGGCTTCTCCACGTCGATCCTCTCGTGTTTTACGATTTAGTATCTGCAACAATAAAAAAAAAAGTTACATTAATTCAATTTTATTCTGTCTTACAAATTAATTAGGTTATTTGGTCAGTAGGTTCGTATTGTTAATTATTAAACATTAATTGCGTGCGAATGGATTTTTTTTTTGGTAGCAAATTTTAAAGAATCTTCTCGGAAATGAGTTATAACGGTGTTGCGAATCAGTAAAGTATGCACAGATCGCAATTTTTATGAATCAGACTGTGAAGGATTAACGGTAAAATCGATTATAGTGACACACTCCCGCCGAAGGATAACCGTCGAGTTGAGTTTACCTTGCAAATTAATTAAGCGAATAGAATATACTTCGCATAATTTTACATTCGATTACGCAGATATGTACTGAAATTGCATTGAATGTTTATGAGATTATAAGAAATCAACATGCGTAGAAAGAGAATATTGAAATTTAAAAAAAAAAAGATCAACTTATACGAGGAATAGTAGGAAAGTAGTACTCGTTTACAACGTGCGGAGCGCTGGCGAATAGAATAGCCGCCGGATGTGTGCTAACATTTAAAGTTGTATTTCATCTGTCTGTGTGTAAAGTTACGTCTCACGGTATTGATGGTGCTATTTATGTGAGTGACTAATAATTAAGAACATAAAGAACCCCTCCAGTTGTGACGTTAGGTCTGTGATTAGATTTCTCAACGCAAGAATAAAGAAGAAAACTTAAGGACGTTTTGGCACCAGTGTACGGAGGGATACAAAAACTTGTCTCACGTACAAATGCTTAAATTTGCGAGGTGACTATGTAGAGAAGTAGTTTAAGTTATGTTATTTACAAATAAAACGTTAATTTTGGTTAATATATACTAGTTTTTTATATATTCACGAACGGGGTAGAATATATTTTCATAATAATAACTACATATGCACACATTTACATACTAGACATATAACCATCCTAATTGGTACTAATTAAGAAAAAAAGTCATACAGTATGGAAATACAGATAATTCAAAAGTAGAAAAATTTAATTATGATTTCAGTCGTTGTTTAATGAATTCATTTAAAAAAAATCTTATTCATTATATGTACAACAACGTAAGTTCACTTGAATCTAAGTATAAACAACTTATAACAAATAACACAAATAAAAGTTAATTATGACATATGTAATACATAGAATTATAAAGTTATAATTGATTCCATCAAAACATACACCTGTCGTAATTCACCGTTACTGTATTTTTCGTTATGGTAACACATGTCGTCCTTCTAGAAAGAAAGGTCAAGCTCAACGTCCTGCCCGACAGCAGGTAGCAGGAATACGGGGTCAATCACCACGTTATATAATTAAGCCGGCGGTCGACCCAGAAAAGCAACGAATTCGTTCCACTGATAAAAATTCGTGTGCACACTTTCTAATGATTTATTTCTGAGGAAAAATATGATCTCACTTTTAATCCGAAAGTCTTCGGTATTTTTAGAACACGAGAGGCGTTTAAAGCCGCTTTAAACGGATTCACTTGTACTTTCCACGCTGTTGTTATTATGATTTTCGAACGTTCTCGAAGGTTCGATGTTGGAAAGTAGAAATCCGACGGTGGAGTTTGGTGAAATTCGTATTTTTTGTCTAGCACTCAGAGAGAGAAATGCGTGGTTCTATTGTGGCTGTCATGTGTGTACTTAATTTAAGACGGATGGAGAGAACGCAGAGAGAAATTTGTTTTTGTAAATATTGTATTATTACTTTTATAATTTCCCCAACAAGATGATATGAGAGCTGGAGCTCATGATCACAACTGCAGTTATAAATGTTGAAGAAAAAACAGGATCTAATATAATTTAATTTATTTATAATCACTATTGTATTAATAATATGCGGTTATTATTGTTTAATTGACTCTGAGAATAATTACTATTGTGTGTTAATTTAAATGGAACAATGTTTTCTTTAAATATTTATATCCTATAAATAATCAACGTTATAATAATTATTGTATGTCACTTTATTTAAATTATTAATTATATGTAATAAATATAAATGCAAGGAAATATGTATTTTCAATTCAATCTATTTGTAAAAACATAAATAATGTATTAATGTAAAGTCAAAACGTAGATTTTGTTTGATTTTTTATTACAAAAAGTGTTTGATTGTTTTTAGCAGGAAAATCATCAACGATTTGCAATTATAGTTATCTTGTATATGTAGGGTGGGTGGGTGTCCTATATCCCACCCTACAATCAGTAAAACATAACACATTTTAATTAAAAATTGTAAAATATAAGCAAACACAAAATAATTGCAATTTTTAGAGATTTATTCATATAAATTTTTCAAATGATTTATGATGATGTTTTACTGATTGGAGGGTGGGATAGAGGCCACCCACCCACCCTACATATACATATAAATTTCAATTACTGATAGTTTCGTGGTTTGGAATAAAATAACTACAAAACTCTTTGAATGAAAAAGGAATCAAAAAGGTACAATTTTTGAGTGAGTAAATTAGTCAAAATTTGATGCATCATGGGTGGGCAAACTTTAAATCCAAATCAGATGAGATTAGCTATAACAAATCATTTATATTTAAACTTAAATTTTGGTTTTGTTTTATTTTTCATTACATAAAGGGTTTGATTGTTTTTACAGCAAAATCATCAACGATAAGCAATTATAATTATTATGTATATGTAGGGTGGGTGGGTGGCCTCTGTCCCACCCTCCAATCAGTAAATCATAAACGAGGGTTTTAGTTAAAAGTTGTAAAATATAAATAAACACAAAATAATTGCAATTTTTAAAATTTATTCATACAAATTTTTCAAATAAATTTTGATGATGTTTTACTGATTGGAGGGTGGGATAGAGGCCACCCACCCACCCTACATATACATATAAATTTCAATTACTGATAGTCTCGCGGTTTGGAATAAAATTAATTACAAAACTTTTTGAATAAAAAAGAAATTCAAAAGGTAAAATTTTTGATTGAGTAAATTAGTTAAAATTTGATGCATGATGGGTGGGCAGACTTTAAATGTAAATCAGATAAGATTAGCTATTGAAAGTCATTTATATTTAAACTTTCATTTTGATTTTGTTTTTTTTATTACATAAGGGTTTGATTGTTTTTAGCAGCAAAATCATCAACGATTAGCAATTAATGTTATGTATATGTAGGGTGGGTGGGTGGCCTCTATCCCACCCTCCAATCAGTAAAACATAAGCGAGGGTTTTAATTAAAAGTTGTAAAATATAAATAAACACAAAATAATTGCAATTTTTAGAGATTTATTCATACAAAATTTTCAATCAATTTTTGATGATGTTTTACTGATTGGAGGGTGAGATAGAGGCCACCCACCCACCCTACATACACATATAAATTTCAATTAATGATAGTTTCCCGGTTTGGAATAAAATAATTACAAAACTTTTGAATAATAAAGAAATCAAAAAGGTAAAACTTTTGGGTGAGTAAATTAGTCAAAATTTGATGCATGATGGGTGGGCAGACTTTAAATGTAAATCAGATAAGATTAGCCATTGAAAGTCATTCATATTTAAACTTTCATTTTGATTTTGTTTTTTTTTTTATTACATAAAGGGTTTGATTGTTTTTAGCAGCAAAATCATCAACGATTAGCAATTAATGTTATCATGTATATGTAGGGTGGGTGGGTGGCCTCTAACCCACCCTCCAATCAGTAAAACATAAGCGAGGGTTTTAATTAAAAGTTGTAAAATATAAATAAACACAAAATAATTGCAATTTTTGAGATTTATTCATACAAATTTTTCAAATAAATTTTGATGATGTTTTACTGATTGGAGGGTGAGATAGAGGCCACCCACCCACCCTACATATACATATAAATTGCAATTATTGATCTTCTTGCGGTTTTGAGTAAAATTAATTACAAAACTTTTTGAATGAAAAAGAAATTCAAGAGGTAAAATTTTTGAGTGAGGAAATTAATTTTGACGCAAATTCACTTGGTTCTTAAGTTAAAAAAAAATTTCTCAAATTTCTAAAGTGCTATGAAAATTTGAGGCAAATTATGGTAGAAGGCAAATAATTTATTTTATAATTTTGTGGCATTTTTTTTTGTTTAATTAAAAAAACTACTCTAAAAATGCAATAAAAACTTGAGAAAATTCTAGTTCTAGAGGCAAATAACTTAATTTATGAAATTTTGTGGTAAATTAATTTATTTATAAAATTTTAAGGCAAATTAATTTAGTTATGAAATTAAAAAACTCAAATTTTAAAAATGTAATAGAAACTCGAGGCAAATTCATTTAGTTGTGAAATTAAAAAAAACTATTCAAATTTGTAAAACGCTATAAAAATTCGAGTTAAATTCTAGTTTGAGGTAAATAATTTATTTATGAAATTTTGTGGCAAATTCATTTAGTTATGAAGATTCTATAAAATCTTGAGGCAAATACATTTATTTATAAAATTATTATTTTTATAAAGTCCAATAAAAATTTGAAGCAAATTTTGCTCTGAGGCAACTAATTTATTTATGAAATTTTAGGGCAAAAAATATTCAAGTTCACAAGTATATTTTTTTTTGCAAGAGTGACCTCGTATGAAATTTGCTTCAAAATTTCGTGTATTAATTTATTTGCCTCCAATTTTTACAACAATTTCGAATGTATTTTTTTTATATTATATTACTTTTCCATAGGTTATAAAAATTTGAGGGCACATTTCAGTTTGAGGTAAATTAACTCATAACTTAAATCAATTTTGAAGCAAGTTCAATTTTTTAAAAACCTTTCCTCAAGACTGAATAGATTTTGAAAAATTGAGGCAAATTCATTTATTTATAAAATTTTGTGACCAATTTAACAAGTATTGACATTTCTTAAGAGAACAATGTCCTGTGGATTTTGCCTCAAAATTATTTGATAATAAATAATAAACACTTTTAAATTTTCAGTAGTTTCATTTTGTTTCTTTGTGGAATACGAATTTTCCTGTATTACATTACTTTTAATAGTAAAATATATAAGTCCTTACGTTGTAGAAAATTCACTAATAATTAGAAAAAACACGAACATATTTCGTAATATCTACGATATTATTTCGTAATATCTACGAATATTAGGAAATATTTTCGTGTTTTTTCTAATTACTTTTAATAGGTTACAAAAATTTGAGGCAAATTCTAGTTTTAGGCAATTTCATTTAAATAAAATACATTTTCTAAGAGATTGTTTATAAAAGTCTTCAATGCATCAACACTTTTAATAGATTTTGAAAATTTGAGGCAAATTCCATTTTGAAACTTATTCAATCATTTATTAAACTCCACAAGTGAGACAAAATAATTACGTGTAGAATTTGCCTCAAAATTTTCCATAGAAATGAAATTTGCCTCCAATTTTATTACATTTTAAAATGTTTACTAGTTTATTCAGTACTTTGGTCTTCTTTCATTAAAAGAATACACATAAAAACAAATTTATTACAAAAATCATACTTACATTTTTTTAGTGAATGTGAATTTTCTATTACGTTAATCTTAATGGTTATAAGAACTTGAATAAAATTTTGAGGCCAATTCGTTAAGAGATTTGTTTTCTAATTTTTTAAAATTGTTTCAATATTTTAATTCATTATGAAAACCTAGTTTGAGGAAAACTCATTTATTTGTAAAATTGAGACAAAATCATTATGAAATTTGTCTTACAACTAGAATTTGCCTCAAATTATTATTACACTTTCTAATTTTAAGTAATTACTTTTAAAAGAATATCAAAATTTAGGCAAATTCGTAATTCGCAAATTACTAAAAATATTTTGAATTTTGAGTAGTTCCATTTAGTTTCTTTATGAAAAAAGTATTTATATTAGGCTAGGAAAAATATTTGAGGCAAATTGTAGTATGAGGCAAATTCATTTAAATGAAATGCTAAACCAAATTCCGAAGTGGGAAAAATAATCTATTTTGTAATTTGCCACATAATTTCATACAAATAAAATTGCCTCAAATTTTTATAGCACTTTCAAATTTTCAATAGTTTAATTTCATTTTTTTAGCAAACACAAATTTTAATGGAAAATTTTTATGCACGATGGGTGGGCAAACCTAATATCTAAGTTTGATAAGATTACCTATAGAAAGTCATTTATATTTAAACTTAATTTTTGATTTGGTTTTATTTTTTATTACATAAAGGGTTTGATTGTTTTTAGCAGCAAAATCATCAACGATTATCAATTAAAATTATTATGTATATGTAGGGTGGGTGGGTGGCCTCGATCCCACCCTACAATCAGTAAAACATAAATGAGGCTTTTAATTAAAAATTGTAAAATATAAGCAAACACAAAATAATTGTAATTTTTAGATTTATTCATACAAATTTTTCAAATTTTTTTTGATGATGTTTTACTGATTGGAGGGTGTGATAGAGGCCACCCACCCACCCTACATATACATATGAATTTTAATTAGTGATAATCTCGTGGTTTGGAATAAAATTAATTACAAAACTTTTTGAATAAAAAAGAAATTCAAAAGGTAAAATATTTGGGAGAGTAAATTAATAAAAATTTAATGCATGATGGGTGGGCAGACTTTAAATCTAAATTAGATAAGATTAGCTATAGAAGGTCATTTATATTTAAACTTAAATTTTGGTTTGGTTTTATTTTTTATTCATAAAGGTTTTGATTGTTTTTAGCAGCAAAATCATCACCGATTAGCAATTAAAATTATCATGTATATGTAGGGTGGGTGGGTGGCCTCTATCCCACCGTAAAACATCATCAAAAATGACTTGAAATATTTGTATGAATACATCAAAAAATTGCAATTATTTTGCGTTTATTTATATTTTACAACTTTTAATTAAAACCCTCGCTTGTGTTTTACTGATTGAAGGGTGGATAGAGGCCACCCACCCACCCTACATATACATATAAATATTAATTACTGATAATCTCGCGGTTTGGCATAAAATTAATTACAAAACATTTTGAATAAAAAAGAAATAAAAAAAAGTAACATTCTGAGAGTAAATTCGTAAAATTTATATGCATGATGGGTGGGTAGACTTTAAATCTAAATTAAATAAGATTAGCTGTAGAAAAACAATTATATTTAAACTTAAATTTTGATTTTGTTTTAATTTTTGTTACATAAAGAGTTTGATTGTTTTTAGCAGGAAAAACATCAACGATTAGCAATTAAAATTATATGTATATGTAGGGTGGGTGGGTGGCCTTTATCCACCCTTCAATCAGTAAAACATAAGCGAGGGTTTTAATTAAAAGTTGTAAAATATAAATAAACGCAAAATAATTTCAATTTTTAGAGATTTATTCATACAAATTTTTCAATTTTTTTTTGATGATGTTTTACTGATTGGAGGGTGTGATAGAGGCCACCCACCCACCCTACATATACATATGAATTTCAATTAGTGATAATCTCGCGGTTTGAAATAAAATTAATTTTAAAACTTTTTGAATAAAAAAGAAATTCAAAAGGTAAAATATTTGAGTGAGTAAATTAATAAAATCTTTATGTAGGATGGGTGGGTAGACATTAAATGTAAATCAAATCAGATTAGCTGTAGAAAATAATTTATATTTAAACTGAAATTTTGATTTTGTTTTATTTTTATTACATAAAAGGTTTTATTGTTTTTAGTAGCAAAATCATCAACGATTAGCAATTATAGTTATCATGTATATGTAGGGTGGGTGGGTGGCCTCTATCCCACCCTCCAATCAGTAAAACATACGCGAGGGTTTTAATTAAAAGTTGTAAAATATAAATGAAAACAAAATAAATTTTTAGAGACTTATTTATTCATACAAAATTTTCAAATAATGTTTGATGATGTTTTACTGATTGGAGGGTGGAATAGAGGCCACCCACCCACCCTACGTATACATATAAATTTTAATTATTGATAGTTTCGCCGTTTGGAAAAAAATTAATTACAAAACTTTTTGAATAAAAAAAAAATAAAAAGTAAAATTCTAAGAGTAAATTAGTAAAATTTAGATGCATGATGGATGGGCAGACTTTAAATCTAAATTGGATAAGATTAGCTATAGAAGATCATTTATACTTAAACCTAAAATTTGATTTTATTTTTTTTATTACATAAAGTGTTTGATTGTTTTTAGCAGCAAAATCATCAACGATTAGCAATTAAAATTATTATGTATATGTTGGGTGGGTGGGTGGCCTTTATCCACCCTCCAATCAGTAAAACATAAGCGAGGGTTTTAATTAAAAGTTGTAAAATATAAATAAACACAAACTAATTGCAATTTTTAGAGATTTATTCATACAAATTTTTCAAATAATTTTTAATAATGTTTTACTGATTGGAGGGTGGGATAGAAATCACCCACCCACCCTACATATACATATAAACATTAATTCCTTATCGTCTTGCCGTTTCCAATAAAATTAATTACAACTTTTTGAATAAAAAAGAATTCAAAAGGTAAAATTTGTGAATGGGTAAATTAATAAAAATTTGATGCATGATGGGTGGGCAGACTTTAAATCTACATTAGGTAAGATTAGCTGTTGAAAATCATTTATAATTAAACTTAACTTTTGATTTCGTTTTATTTTTTATTACATAAATCGTTTGATAGTTTTTAGCAGCAAAATCATCAACGATTAACAATTAAAATGATCATGTATATGTAGGGTGGGTGGGTGGCCTCGACCCCACCCTCCAATCAGTAAAACATAAACGAGGGTTTTAATTAAAAATTGTAAAATATAAATAAACACAAAATAATTGCAATTATTAGCGATTTATTCCTATAAATTTTTCAAATAATTTTTGATGATGTTTTAATGATTGAAGGGTGGGATAGAGGCCACCCACCCACCCTACATATATATAGTAACTATAATTCCTTATCGTCTCGCTGTATCCAATTAAATTAATTATAGAACTTTATGAATAAAAATGAAATTAAAAAGGTAAAATTTTTGGGTGAGTAAATTAGTAAAAATTTGATGCAGGATGGGTGGGCAGGTTTTAAATCTAAATTAGATAAAATTAGCTGTAGAAAATCATTTATATTTAAACTTAAATCTTGATTTTGTTTTATTTTTTATTGCACAAAGGGTTTGATTGATTTTACAGCAAAATCATCAACGATTAGCAATTAAAGTTATAATGTATATGTAGGGTGGGTGGGTGGCCTCGATCGAACCCTCCAATCAGTAAAACATAAGCGAGGGTTTTAATTAAAAGTTTTAAAATATGAATAAGTACAAAATAATTGCAATTTTTAGAGATTTATTCATATAAATTTTTCAAATGATTTATGATGATGTTTTACTGGTTGGAGGGTTGGATAGAGGCCACCCACCCACCCTACATATACATATAAATTTCAATTACTGATAGTCTCGCTGTTTGGAATAAAATTAGTTACAAAACTTTTTGAGTGAAAAAGAAATTAAAAAGGTAACATTTTTGAGTGTGTAAATTAGTCAAAATTTGTGCATGATGGGTGGGCAGACTTTAAATTTAAATTAGATAAGATTAGCTGTAGAAAATCATTTATATTTAAACTTAAATTTTGATTTTGTTATATTTTTCATTACATAAAGGGTTTGATTGTTTTTATCAGCAAAATCCTCAACGATTAGCAATTATAGTTTTCATGTATATGTAGGGTGTGTGGGTGGCCTCTATCCCACCCTCCAACCAGTAAATCATAAACGAGGGTTTTAATTAAAAATTGTAAAATATAAATAAACACAAAATAATTGCAATTATTAGCGATTTATTCCTATAAATTTTTCAAATAATTTTTGATGATGTTTTAATGATTGAAGGGTGGGATAGAGGCCACCCACCCACCCTACATATATATAGTAACTATAATTCCTTATCGTCTCGCTGTATCCAATTAAATTAATTATAGAACTTTATGAATAAAAATGAAATTAAAAAGGTAAAATTTTTGGGTGAGTAAATTAGTAAAAATTTGATGCAGGATGGGTGGGCAGGTTTTAAATCTAAATTAGATAAAATTAGCTGTAGAAAATCATTTATATTTAAACTTAAATCTTGATTTTGTTTTATTTTTTATTGCACAAAGGGTTTGATTGATTTTACAGCAAAATCATCAACGATTAGCAATTAAAGTTATAATGTATATGTAGGGTGGGTGGGTGGCCTCGATCGAACCCTCCAATCAGTAAAACATAAGCGAGGGTTTTAATTAAAAGTTTTAAAATATGAATAAGTACAAAATAATTGCAATTTTTAGAGATTTATTCATATAAATTTTTCAAATGATTTATGATGATGTTTTACTGGTTGGAGGGTTGGATAGAGGCCACCCACCCACCCTACATATACATATAAATTTCAATTACTGATAGTCTCGCTGTTTGGAATAAAATTAGTTACAAAACTTTTTGAGTGAAAAAGAAATTAAAAAGGTAACATTTTTGAGTGTGTAAATTAGTCAAAATTTGTGCATGATGGGTGGGCAGACTTTAAATTTAAATTAGATAAGATTAGCTGTAGAAAATCATTTATATTTAAACTTAAATTTTGATTTTGTTATATTTTTCATTACATAAAGGGTTTGATTGTTTTTATCAGCAAAATCCTCAACGATTAGCAATTATAGTTTTCATGTATATGTAGGGTGTGTGGGTGGCCTCTATCCCACCCTCCAACCAGTAAATCATAAGCGAGGGTTTTAATTAAAAGTTGCAAAATATAAATAAACATAAAATAATTGCAATTTTTAGAGATTTATTCATATAAATTTTTCAAATGATTTATGATGATATTTTACTGTTTGGAGGGTGTGATAGAGGCCACCCACCCACCCTACATATACATATAAATTTCAATTACTGTTAGTCTCGCGGTTTGGAATAAAATTAATTACAAAACTTTTTGAATAAAAAAAATCAAAAGGTAAATTTTTGAGTGAGTACATTAGTAATAATTTGATGCATTTAAATCTAAATTAGATAAGATTAGCTGTAAAAATTCATTTATATTTAAACTTAAATTTTGATTTTGTTTTATTTTTCATTACATAGAGGGTTTGATTGTTTTTAGCAGCAAAATCATCAACGATTAGCAATTGAAGTTATCAAGTATATGTAGGGTGGGTGGGTGGCCTCTATCCCACCTTCCAATCAGTAAAACATAGACAAGGGTTTTAATTAAAAGTGGTAAAATATGGATAAACACAAAATAATTGCAATTTTTAGAGATTTGTTCATACAAATTTTTCAAATGATTTTTGATGATGTTTTACTGATTGGAGGGTAGGATAGAGGCCACCCACCCACCCTACATATACATATAAACATTAATTCCTTATCGTCTTGCCGTTTCCAATAAAATTAATTACAAAACTTTTTGAATAAAAAAAGAATTCAAAAGGTGAAATTTTTGAGTGAGTAAATTAGTAAAAATTTGATGCAGGATGGGTGGGCAGGCTTTAAATCTAAAATAAAAAAAATTTGCTGTAGAAAATCATTTATATTTAAACTTAAATTTTGATTTTGTTTTATTTTTTATTACATAAAGGGTTTTATAGTTTTTAGTAGCAAAATCATCAACGATTAGCAATTATAGTTATCATGTATATGTAGGGTGGGTGGGTGGCCTCTATCCCACCCTTCAATCAGTAAAACATAAACGAGGGTTTTAATTAAAAGTTGTAAAATATGAATAAACACAAAATAATTGCAATTTTTGAGATTTATTCATTCAAATTTTTCAAACAATTTTTGCTGATGTTTTACTGATTGAAGGGTAGGATAGAGGCCACCCACCCACCCTACATATACATAGAAATTGCAATTACTGATAGTTTCCCGGTTTGGAATAAAATAATTACAAAACTTTTGAATAAAAAAGAAATCAAAAAGGTAAAACTTTTTATTGAGTAAATTAGTCAAAATTTAATGCATGAAGGATGGGCAGACTTTAAATCTAAATTAGATAAAATTGTCTATAGAAAATCATTTATATTTAAACTAAAATTTTGATTTTGTTTTATTTTTCATTACATAGAGGGTTTGACTGTTTTTAGCAGCAAAATCATCAACGATTAGCAATTATAGTTATCATGTATATGTAGGGTGGGTGGGTGGCCTCTATCCCACCCTCCAATCAGTAAAACATAAGCGAGGGTTTTAATTAAAATATAATGAAATATAAAAATGTGGCCATCATAGTACATTTCTTAAAAACTATGATGTTTATAAATTAAATTAAATAAAATAATATTTACCAAAATGTGAAATCCCTTTGAAAACCAAACAACAATAAAAACAATCGCGTGTTGTGAATAGTTAACAAGCACTTGTAGTCACCGGCGTTACCAACCAACCATCACGGCACGAAACCATAAAAGAGAATACTTTCAGTCAGTCACATAACTTAAATATATCGGATCGAAACGCCGAGGATATGAACATGTACGGCACGGCACGGCGACGGCGTCGGCCTTCGCGTATTAACGAAAAACTGGTGTCGAGGAGGCGAGGAATTACGGACGCGATGGTAACTCCGCACACCCCCCACCCCGCCTCTACGGCCGTCATCAACGCGCCGATGTCTTCCGGAATCCATTCATCCCGCGGCGAGAGAGACCGGAAACGGTCGGTCGCGAGTGGAACGAAGAGCAGGTAAACGAGCGCGCGCACCTCTTCGATATTGGTTACTGGGCTACGGTTGGTAATCTAGGTCGCGCTGTAACATCTCTAAGTTCATTGACTCAACACCGTTACATCGTGACCACAGTATCACCGACAATAGCGATCTGATGATGGCGTGACACAAGATTCAATCGTCTCTCTCGCGCTCTTTTCAATTTTCTTCCGTCGTTTGTTTTATTTTCACAATTCACATCATCATCAATAAAATTAACTATTTGTTTTACCTAACAATTGCCAATAAAAAGTTATACAAATTTTAATTGGTTTAAGTATTTATTAAAGACAAGATTATTAATAATTTTCATATAGCAGGAGATAAGGTAAAAACATAAACGTTTTCTTAACTTTAATTATAATTTTCTCAAAATAATAGTAATAATTATCATTTGATCATTACTCTTAAAAGAATGATCGAATTTTAAAAATTCTTGCACTGATGGTTCACAAATGCCGCATACTTATTGTAAACGTTGAAAACGAAAATTCGATTTTCATTTGTTTATCGTTTTTTGACAATAACTCTAGAACGAAACATCGCACTTTAAAAATTCTTGCATTAATAGTTTACAAATGTCGCGTACTTATTGTAAACGTTAAAAACGAAAATTCAATTTTTATTTGTTTGTCGTTTTTTGATCATTACTCACTCTTTAATGAAAGATTGAATTCACCAGCGCTCCGCACGGTGCAAACGGGTACTACTTTCCTACCATCCCTCGTATATTGGTTTTATTAGGAAGACACCTGGACAATTAATAAAACATTTAATATTTTATTTCATTTCTTAATTAAATATTTATGTCCTAAACCCATTTTTTAATTTATATTAATGTTCGTTTGAGTTTTATGCGTTATGAAATAATTAATTTCAATAATTTTTCGACCGTCATAAATTTATTAATATAAAATAATAAATTAATTAGTTTGTTTATCAAATTTTTAATTAAGTCTCAATTATATAATTAATTTTTAGTGGCGGTGAACATTTACGAAATCATCAATAGATGTAAAATTAATGGTAATTTAAACTGCGATCTGTGAAAAAATTCCTGCAGTATTTTCTTGTTCCAAAGGTTCCCATAAATAATTCATAACAATAATAGTTCTTCAGTATGCATAAATGCTGTTGTATATATGAATGAATTATATATGTATTCGTCATAGAAAAAAACCTGTTACTTAATGCCTTTTTTTTAAATCATCTCATTGTTATTTAATTTAATCCTGCATGTTCAATTAAAATCCCATCTTGAATGTTAACACTGACCTTGCTTACTTTAACACTTCTCTATCTTTCTTTTTACAACGAATACGATTTATATATATATATATATATATACAGGGTGACTGACGAAAAACCTTTGGTGCTGCATCTCGCTTATTTTTTATCCGATTTTAATAAATAAAACATCAAATTAAACCATTTTTAAAAGACTTTAAGGGACCGCGGTGGCCTAGTGAGTAGCGTGCCTGCTCACGGGCCATGCGGTGTGGGTTCGAATCCCAGCCGGGCGGTGGATTTTTCCATAGGAAGAATTCACCGTGCGGATCCATGGATGTTTGTGTGTGTCCATCATTCTCATATATACGGAATATTAAAATACAATAATTGATGTGTCTGAATGGCCGAGTTGCCTATGACAATTTTCCCTTAATCATTCACCACCCCAACCCGCAATTCCTTCCAACACCCTTCCTTTTAATATAAAAAAAAAAAAAAAAAAAAGACTTTAATAGGATCTGAACTGTTATTTTTTCTTGCAACCAGTTTTTGACAAAATACGATCAACATTTTTTTTTTAATTGCACTGTATATATATTTTTATTGATTCGCAAGGAGATTTTTTTTCTGAATATAAAATTGTAGACAAATTTATCCATACATCAAACTTAAGCCGAGAAATTGAGGATTAAATAAATAAATAAAAAGTCAAGTATCCATTGTAAACAATATACAGACCCTATTTTAAATGTCAAAAGTGACAGTGACAGCCATTGATACAATACTGCAACGATTTTTAATTATTTCATAATTAAAATGTTGCAATATTTCAAACACTGTACTAGAATTTTGTGCTTCTATAGAAATCGTTTTTCAGTTTTTGAAATCTTGCAACATTTTTATTATGAAATTATTAAAAATCATTGCAGTATTGTACCAATGACTGACACTGTCACTTTTGACATTTGGAATAGGCTCTGAATATTGTTTACTATGGGTATTTGATTTTTTTTTTTAATCCTCAATTTCTCGACTTTGGTTTGATGAATGGATAAAATCGTTTACAAATTTATATTCAGAAAAAAATCTCCTTGCGGATCAGTACAAAATATATATACAATGCAATTTGAAAAAAAAAGTTCATCGTCTTTTGTCAAAAACTGGATGCAAGAAAAAATATCAGTACAGTTCATATTAAAGTCTTTTAAAAATCATTTAATTTGATGTTTTATTTATTCAAATCGGATCAAAAATAAGTGAGATACAGCACCAAAGGTTTTTCGTCACCCTGTATATATATATATATAAAATTCTATTGTAAATATCTTGTAATAAGTAAAGATCTATTTCATAATGTTTCACCAAGAGATAAGTGAGAAAATTATTCAAAAAGTATTAAAATATCTTTTGTTTTTAAATGTATAAAATTATATCATAAAGTGAAAGCCTTCACAATCAGTTATTTAATTATATTCACATTAAAAAAAACTATCTAACCAGTCTTATTATAATCAGTATTATTCCTGTAGAAATTAAAATCAATGCTAATATCAACGAAAGTCGAGGTGAAATAGAAAATATCTCCAATATTTCAAGGAATTCCATCCGGGAATTGAAACCGGACGTGCGTGGAAAGAAAAATATAGAGACTTGTACACATACCTACATCTAACCACACGACCAATTGAGGTGAAAGCTTCTTCCACCTTCATTGCGAAGAAAGTGTCTCGGGGAAGGTCAGGGACGTTCCGGATGAACCGGTCATGCCAGCGGAATTCCAGATCTGGGTCAGCGTCGAAATAAACAAACAATAAACCGTTGCGGCGATCGCGAAGATTGGATAATAACGATTTTTAAATGGACGGCCAAATTATAAACTCGAGTTCGTATTCGCGGTACAAAATTCGATGATTCGTTTTTTTAGCGATGAACGATGAATTCCAATAATTTAACGCCTTGAATAATAATAACAATTAAATATCAGGGCTGTACAAAGGCCAAGGAATCGGTACAACCCAAAGAAAAGAATACATAATCACGTAATTAGTATATTAGAGTGATTTTTGTGTTGGTTGATATAATGTTCGTAAATTAAACACAATAATTACTTTGTTTTGTATAACAGTTATTTATTTAAACGGTGACCAATGGTTTCAATACGTTCACGTATCATTTTCAAACCGAAAGTAACCTGGTTAGGTTACTTTCGGTTACTTTCGGTTTGAAAATGATACGTGAATGTATTGAAACCATTGGTCATCGTTTAAATAAATAATTGTTATACAAAACAAAGTAATTATTGTGTTTAATTTGTGATTAAAATGTATAACCAAGTAGAAGCCTCCATCGTCAATGAATATAATGTTCGTGGTGTCTAATGATATATTATCCAGACGCTTGGTTAGTTCCATATGTACGCTTTTTTTGGTGTTCTCGCAAATTGAATTTTCTTGTGTACCATTTTCTGTTTTCTAACTGGAGCCAGAAGGTTCTTCTTTTTTACGGTTCTTGTCGCTTCCATGGATTTGAGGCTGCATCTGATTTTCATATAGGACGGAGTAAGTTTGTGCTTTAGACAACCAGGGCAATCCTTAATGATCATAATGAATTACTTTCAAGTTCGAATCTCTTAGTCTCTGCACTTTCTTCCAACTAACACTATAATATAAGTACTGTAACATTACCTTCCTTATTTAGTTAATTTTGTAATTCCTTTGAGAATAATCGTCATTGACCGAAACACGTGTCAGAAAACTGAATATACCAAAATGAAACCAAACAAGTGTCTTATTTCAAAATCAGATAATATTCCATTTTCGTTTCATCAAGAGTGCAGCAAACAAAGTATTTACCGAATCTCCTGTTGTTTGTTTACATTCTTGTCCGTTGACCTGGTTGAATTACCAGACTTTTTTGGTATTTCTTTTGAATATACTTTTTGTATTGGATTCATATCTTTTATCACTCGTATGTTTGTTTGTTTACTTTTATATTTAATATATTTTTCGTTGTGGATGTGTTACAGTTAGTGCTATGAGCAACTATTTGCATCGTATTTGCTCTTGTAGGAAGGTTACATTGTCGTTCAGATTTTTTGTAATAATGTCCTTTGCGTTTAATAGACATTTAAGGTATTTTACCTCTGTTTCGCTATTCGATACCGAAATAACTGTCTCTGCACTACTAAACGAATTATCCAGGTCGCCATTTTCATTTTCACCGGTGTCATCCAGTTTGTCATCATCCAAGCAATATATTATGGTATCTTTTTAACATCCTTCATGTATGATGCATTTTCACATTACATGTTTGGCATCTAGGTCCACTTTGCGCGATTATATGGCACCATTTAGACTTTTCGCTCGGAAAATATTGAAGAGTGTGTTGAAGGTCATCCACCCACCATATATAAATACTATGATATCTCTCTCTGTAACTGCTTTGATTTTCTAGAAACGAGAACAATATATGTACTATAGTGTTATGGTTGCGGAATTTAATACAGTGTTTTAGCTTAAGTTTCTATGTATATGTAGGATGGATGGGTGGCCTCTATCCCACCCTCCAATTTTTATAACAGAAAAGGGGAATGTAAAAGAAAACTTATAATATAGTTGTCCTAGTGAAAATTATTTATGTAAGAATCGTTTTATAATAAAGTAAGTCTTTATTTAAACCCTTGAGTGTATTACAAAGATTGGAGGGTGGGATAGTAGCCACCCACACATTCTACATATACATGTTATCTTTCTCTGCAACTTTTTCGATTTCCTAAAAATTACAACAGTATTTAAGGGCTCAGTTTCCATGTATATGTAGGAGGGTGTCCTTTATCTCACCCTCCAATTTTTATAACAAAAATTAGGGTATATCAAAGAAAACTTCAAATGTAATTGACTTAATGCATAATTATTAATTTTATAATTAAGTAATTCATAACATAAACTTGGTTTTAAGGGTGGGTTAGAGGCCACCCACCCAACCTATATATTCATGGAAACTTAAGCTAAATCACTGCTTATAAATTTCACAACCAGACTAGTACTAACACTGTTATTGTTTTTAGAATTTTAAAGCACATGCAGACATGGAAAAAATGTATACGTAGGGTGGGCGAATAGTCTCTCTAACACACCCTCCAATCTGTAGATTAAATAAGAATAAACACAAAATAATTGCAACTTTAATTTTACTCATACAAATTTTTCAAATAATTTTTGATGATGTTTTACTGATTGGAGGGTGGGATAGTGGCCACCCACCCACCCTACATATACATATAAATTTCAATTACTGATAGTCTCGCGGTTTGGTATAAAATTAATTACAAAACTTTTCAATTAAAAAAGAAATTAAGAAGGTAAAATTTTTGAGTGAGTAAATTAATAAAATTTTTATACATGATGGGTGGGCAGACTTAAAATCTAAATTAGATAAGATTAGCTATAGAAATTTATTTATATTTAAACTTAAATTTTGATTTTGTTTTATTTTTTATTACATAAGAGGTTTGATTGTTTTTAGCAGCAAATTCATCGACGATTAGCAATTAAAGTTATCATGTATATGTAGGGTGGGTGGGTGGCCTCTATACCACACTCAAATCAGTAAAACATAAACGAGGGTTTTAATTAAAAGTTGCAAAATATAAATAAACACAAAATAATTGCAATTTTAAGAGATTTATTCATACAAATTTTTCAAATAATTTATGATGATATTTTACTGATTGGAGGGTTGGATAGAGGCCACCCAACCACCCTACATATACATATAAACATTAATGCCTTCTCGTCTCGCTGTATCCAATGAAATTAATTACAAAACTTTTAGAATAAAAAAGAAATTAAAAAGGTAAAATTTTTGAGTGACTGAATTAATAAAATTTTTATGCATGATGGGTGGGCACACTTAAAATCTAAATTATATAAGATTAGCTGTAGAAGGTCATTTATATTTAAACTTAAATTTTGATTTTGTTTTATTTTTTATTGCATAAAGGGTTTGATTATTTTTAGCAGCAAAATCATCATTGATTAGCAATGGTAATTATCATCATATGTAGGGTGGGTGGGTGGCCTCTATCCCACTATCCAATCAGTAAAATATAAGCGAGGGTTTTAATTAAAAGTTGTAAAATATGAATAAACATAAAATAATTACAATTTTTAGAGATTTGTTCATACAAATTTTTCAAATAATTTTTGATGATGTTTTACTGATTGGAGAGTGGGATAGAGGCCACCCACCCACCCTACATATACATAAAACTTTCAATTACTGATAGTCTCGTGGTTTGAAATAAAATAAATAACAAAAATTTTGAATAAAAAAGAAATGAAAAAAAAATTTTGAGTGATCAAATTTTTATGCATGATGGGTGGGCACACTTAAATTCTAAATTAGATAAGATTAGCTATAGAAATTCATTTATATTTAAACTTAAATTTTGATTGTGTTTTATTTTTTATTACACAAAGAGTTTGATTGTTTTTAGCAGCAAAATCATCAACGATTAGTATTTAAAGTTATCATGTATATATAGGGTGGGTGGGTGGCCTCTATCCCACCCTCCAATCAGTAACACATAAACGAGGGTTTTAATTAAAAGTTGTAATATATAAATAAACATAAAATAATTACAATTTTTAGATGATGTTTTACTGGTTGGAGGGTGAGATAGAGGCCACCCACCCACCCTACATATAAACTTTAATTCCTTATCGTCTAGCGGTTTATAATAAAATTAATTACAAATTTTTTGAATAAAAAAGAAATAAAAAAGGTAAAATTTTTGAGTGACTAAATTAATAAAATTTTTATGCATGATGGGTGGGCACACTTAAAATCTAAATTAGATAAGATTAGCTATAGAAGGTTATTTATATTTAAACTTGAAATTTGATTTTGTTTTATTGTTTATCTCATAAAGGGTTTGATTGTTTTTAGCAGCAAAATCATCAACAATTAGCAATTGAAGTTATCAAGTATATGTAGGGTGGGTGGGCGGCCTCTATCCTACCCTCCAATCAGTAAAACATAAGCGAGGGTTTTAATTAAAAATTGTAAAATATAAAGAAACTTAAAATAATTGCAATTTTTAGAGATTTATTCATTCAAATTTTTCAAATAATTTTTGATGATTTTTTACTGATTGGAGGATGGGATAGAGCTCACCCACCCACCCTACATATACATATAAATTTCAATTACTGATAGTCTCGCGGTTTGGAATAAAATTAACTACTAAATTTTTTGAATAAAAAAGAAATTAAAAAGGTAAAATTTTGAGTGAGTAAATTAGTAAAAATTTGATGCATAATGGGTGGGCAACCTTTAAATCTACATTAGATAAGATTAGCCATAGAAGGTCATTTATATTTAAACTCAAATTTTTGATTTTGTTTTATTTTTTATTACATAAAGGGTTTGATTGTTTTAACAGCAAAATCATCAACGATTAGCAATTAAAATAATCATGTATATGTAGGGTGGGTGGGTGGCCTCTATCCCACCCTCCAATTAGTAAAACATAAGCGAGGGTTTTAATTAAAAGTTGTAAAATATAAACACAAAATAATTGCAATTTTTAGAGATTTATTTATACAAAATTTTCAAATAATTTTTACTTTCCCTATATAGCATATATAGGGGAAGTATTGTATTATCTTTTAGTGAACATTCAAAAACCGGAAGTGGATGTTCACTCGAGGCCGTTTTTTGTTTTTATCCGATATTTTTTCTAATATAAAAATTCTTAAAAAACTTTTCAAACAAAAGTTAAAAGGAATGAGAAAGTAAAAAAGTTTTATTACAACATTTTTTTCATAAAATTCTTAACTTTCGAGAAAAAAGTTAAAAATTGAAAAATTTGACATTTTTTTGCCATTTGCTAATAAACTATTGGAGTAACATGAAATTTATTTAACAAATAGTTGTAGAGAATTCAAAAATATAGGGAAAGTACTATTACTATTTGAATATATAGGAAAAGTATTGTTTTCGTGAATGAGAATGTCTGTGGGTGCTGTATCTCAAAAACGAATGATCCCGTTTTTTATTTTATGTTTACTCGAAGTGTTTACTTTAAATTTGAAAAATATTACATAACTTTTCAAATAAAATTTAAAAGGAATGAAAAACTGAACAAGTTTTATTAAAATATGTTATTCATAAAGTCCTTAACTTAATTAAAAATATAAATCTCATAGTTTTCGAGAAAAATGTAAGGAAAGCACTATGATGGCCATATCACCATTTTTTATGTATCTTTACATTTTACAACTTTTAATTAAAACCCTCGCTTATGATTTACTGATTGGAGGGTGGGATAGAGGCCACCCACCCACCCTACATATACATGATAACTTTAAATACTAATCGTTGATAATTATCAAACAAATATATTTCCAAGAACTTTCTTCCATATTTCAAGCATTTTTTTAAATTTGTTATTTGTTTTTTAGAAGTTTTTTTTTCTTTTAAAGGTTTCTAGAATGAAAAAATAAATAATCTAACAAATTTTGAAGATTTATATCGCTGGCTCTAAATTTTTCAACAATTGCTTTTCTGCTTTTGACAATTTTTTCAGCTATTTCTCTACCAAATTGCTAAAATTTCTTTTAATAATTTGTATCAATTTTTCTTCCGAATTTCTGCTCTCTATCAAAAATTCTTCTAGATTTTAAACATTTTTCAGCAATTTGTTTCAATATTTCTACAAATTTTAAGCAAATTGCGAAGACATTTCCAGAAATATCTTTTTATTTGGTTAAGAATTTCTCAACATTTCTTTTTGTAGATTTTTAGAATTTTTATTAAATTTTCTTCCTTACTTATAGAAATCTTCAGAATTAAAAATTAAAAATTCCAAGATTATTATTTTAAGGACGCTATTTTTTTCTGGGTTTGTAGCATTTTCGGTCTCTAATTTTATTTGGCATTTTAAAGCAATTTTTATTCCAAACTTCTGTCCTCTTTAAAATTTTTAGAATTTTTGCCAAGATTTCTAGAAATTCCCAGCATTTTTTTCAATATTTCTAAAAATTTATAAAATTTTCTTGATTTTTCTGAAAATGAAATTGTTAGGAATTCTTTTTAGAAATCTTTCTTTCAAACTTTCTTTTAGATTATTTGAATTTATCAAAAACTTTTTTTTAAATTTCTGTCCTCTTCCACATTGTTAGAATTTTCCCCAAAGTATCTAGAATTTTCCAGCAATTATTTTCAATATTTCTACAAATTCCTAGAAATATCTGTTTTTTGTCAAGAATTTTCTAGCAACTTCTCTTACAAGTTTCCTTTTGGGTTTCTAGAATTCTTCCACAATTTTTACTGGATTCATAATTTTTTTTAGAAAAGAATCTTTATTTTTTTTTCTAACAATGTTTATTCTGGATTTTTAGAATTTCTCTTCCAAATTTCGAAAACTGTCTCTAAGAATTTATTTAGCATTTTAAAGCCATTTTTTTATCTCTTTTTCAATATTTCTCGCAAATTTAATCCCTACTTCCTAGAAGTTTCTTCAAACAGAAATTTTTAATTTTTGGTTCTCCAGAAATTTCTCTTCTCTTCCAAATTAGTTTAAAGAATTTTTCTGCATTTTTTTTCATTATTTTTACAAATTGCAAAAACTTTCTAGAGATTTCTTGATTTTTCCAAAAATTCTGTTTTAATTTGTTGCTATTTTTTAATTCTTATTAATTTCTAGTGAATTTTCGAATTCTCTTCCAAATTTTTAAAGATTTCCAAGTATTTTCCAGTACTTTTGCTTAATATTTCTACAAATTTTCACCATTTTTTCTTTAACGTTATAAATTTTCTGAACAATTCTTTCCAGACTTTTCAGAATTGTTCAGCAGTTTCTTATCCAAATTGCAAGGCAATTGCATCCAAGATTTTTAAAACCTTATTTAAGCAATTTTATTACTGAATTTCTGTTCTGTTTCAAATCATCTTTTTTTTTATTCTTCAGCATTTTTTTCTCAGATTTCTGTTCCCTTTTGAATAATTATACTTTGCCAGTAAAATTTTCTTTTGAAAACTTCAATTTTCAGCAATATTTTGTGTTCACTTTTAAGTTAATAGAATTTTCTTTGAAATATTTAAAGTTTCCAGCAATATTTTGATTCATAAATTTCTAGCAATTTCTCTTATAAATTGCAAAAAGTGTTTACCTGTTTTCTTATTGTATTTTGCAAAAATTTCTCTTTAATTTATTAGGTTTTTTTTGCCATTAATGTGCCAATGTTTCTTCTAGGTTCCTAAAATTTTTCAGTAATGTGTTCTTTTTCAAATTATTAGAATTTCCTTTAAGATATTTAGAAATTTTCAAAAAAAATTCGATTTCTAACTACATTATTATGTTTTACTGATTAGAGGATGGGATAGAGAAGTTTAAAGTTTACCTACCCATCATGCATCAAATTTTTTAAATTTACTTACTCAAAATGTTTCCTTTTTAATATCTTTTTCATTCAAAAGGTTTTGTAATTAATTTTATTGGAAAATGCGAGTCGATAAGGAATTAAAGTATATATGAATAATAAAATATATAAGTCCTTTACGTTGTAGAAAATTCACTAATAAGTGAGTGACTATACCATAGTATAGTCACTCACAAACTATTTTAACGTACATTCAATCATTTTTAGTTCATTTTACAGAAAGAAATACCTTCAAACTAGTGTTGCTTTGATAGCCTTGCTATTTTGTAACACGCAAATTACTTTTGTATTATTCAATGTCTGTCAAAGTTTTAGCTAGATAAGTAGTTGATTCAAAAGTGATTTGTTCTTGTAGTCTTAATAAGACTCATTTGTTGTAGATTTTACGAAAATATTTTCGTGTTTTTTCTATTTATATGAATATGTAGGGTGGGTGGGTGTCCTCTATCCCACCAGTAAAACATCATCAAAAATAATAGGGAAAGTATTATGATGGCCACATCACTATTTTTGATGATGTTTTACTGATTGGAAGGTGGGATAGTGGCCACCCACCCACCCTACATATACATATAAATTTCAATTACTGATAGTCTGGCGGTTTGGAATAAAATTAATCACAAAAATTTTGAATAAAAAAGAAATTAAAAAGGTAAAATTTTTGAGTGACTGAATTAATAAAATGTTTATGCATGATGGGTGGGCACACTTAAAATCTAAATTATATAAGATTAGCTGTAGAAGGTCGTGATGATGTTTTACTGATTGGAAGGTGGGATAGAGGCCACCCACCCACCCTACATATACATATAAATTTCAATTACTGATAGTCTCGCGGTTTGGAATAAAATTAATTACAAAATTTTTTAATTAAAACAGAAATTAAAAAGGTAAAATTTTGAGTGAGTAAATTAGTAAAAATTTGATGCATGATGGGTGGGTAGACCTTAAAATCTAAATTAGATAAGATTAGCTATAGAAATTCATCTATATTTAAACTTAAATTTTGATTTTGTTTTATTTTTTATTACATAAAGAGTTTGATTGTTTTTAGCAGCAAAATCATCAACGATTAGCAATTATAGTTATCATGTATATGTAGGGTGGGTGGGTGGCCTCTATCCCACCCTCCAATCAGTAACACATAAACGAGGGTTTTAATTAAAAGTTGTAAGATATAAATAAACATAAAATAATTACAATTTTTAGAGATTTATTCATACAATTTTTTTAAATAATTGTTGATGATGCTTTACTGGTTGAAGGGTGGGGTAGAGGCCACTCACCCACCCTACATATACATATAAATGAAAAAATAAATAATAATAAAAAAACTACTTTAAAACTGCAAAAAACATGAACGAGAGCAGAATCGAGAAGGATTGAATCGATACTGACCACTATTCTACAAATGGCTAACTACATTAAAACACAGACCCATCACCACTCACACAACACAAACCACCTCAGCTTAGACGCAATTAGCAAAACAGTAGACCACGCACTGAAAACCACAGCACTATGGAAAGCCCCGGGAATTGATAAAATCCCCGCAATTGTTTATAAAGTATTGCCATCAGGTAAGGAATACCTAATTCTTCACACCCACCGATCACTCAACCTGCGATACACAATGACAAGTGAGGGTAATATTAATCCACAAATCCGGGGACAAATCACTACCAAGTAACTACTGTCCAATTGCCCTACTAAATACGGACTACAAAATTATAACAAAGGTAATTACAAATATAATCCATAGCGAACTACATGAATCTGTAATTCCAGTAGAGCAATTGGCCAGAAAGGGCACATGGGGAACAGTGCAGGGCATACTGACCGACAAGTCGATCTCCCAAGCTACACGATCGGTGAAATGAACCCTTTCGAAATGCAGGAAAATTGATGGGCAGATTCGAAAAATTATGACAGGTGAGAATGTTAAAACAAGACCCACATCGAACCAACGAGCGTACTTACCTCACACAGTAGGTGGATTAGGTTTTAGGACCATCGAAGCAGAGACAGAAATCCAGTACTTGAGGAAGTACGCCTATTTGAAAACCCACCCGGAGATGAGAGCTGTTTTTGAGGATTTCGCTGCTGGCTGCATGCATAAGTACAAATTACCTGACCCATTTGTTTGCAATAGTACAGATTTTAAAACATATGCTCGAACACTTATAAAAGCATATAAAGAATCCGAACTAACGCTGCGAAAAGACGACTTGTCAAAATCGATGAAATACCCAAAACTAGTGCTGGAGAAAGCAGACATCATCGAATTCCCTGCTGTCACGTACTACAAGACAGATTCGGCAAAACTGTCATTAATAAACGCAGCTGCAGAAGAGCAATTATTCATCTTAAATGCCAATCCCACTTCTGCAAATGAAAGATGTCGACTGGGATGTAACAGCAGGAAAACGGCCTATCGTGTAGTCTCTGGTTGCCAGAAAAAGAATTTCAACGTAAGATATGACCAAGTCGTCTTATGGCTACTAAAAACCCTTTTGGAATCCACCAATGCACCGGAAAAAATCCAGAAAGATCTCCAGTTTGGGAAAGCGGTTCTTAACACAGAATACACCACAAATGGAACACAGTACCGAATACGTGCAGGACAGAGCATCTTAACAGAAATACGGATGCACCATAACAAACCCAATGTGATGCTGCAGAGGATCTCTCCGAATCCTAAAATATACATATTTGAAGTTTCAGTCCCACATCTACAAAACTACGTAACTCAAGAGACCATCAAATGAGTCAAGTATACCAGAAACTCGTGCGAAGAGATTACACATCTCAATGCCTACATCACAGCAAACTTAAGTAACTAATGCAAGCACTGGACAAAAGACCGACTCCTCCTAACCATCATTAATAAACGCCGCTGCTGAGGAGCAACTTTTTATTCTAAAAGCTAACCCCATCTCGGTTAACGATACATGTCGCCTGGGATTCAACAACAGAGAGTCGCATCAGGGTGCTAGAAGAAAAGCTATAAACCCAGACATGACCAGGTCGTCTGCTTGAAGCAACCTGCAGTTTGGAAAGTCGGTTTTTAATGTGGAATATACAGCCAAAGGAACGCAGAATAGAATCAGAGCAGGACAAAGCGTTCTCACAGAGAAAAGACTGCACCACAACAAACCTGACATCATGCTCGAGAGAATCGCCCCAAATCCAAAAGTGTACCTCTTTGAAGTCGCTATCCCTGATCTCCAAAACTGTGAGACCCAAGAGATGATAAAAAGGGCGAAGTACAGCAAAAATTCCTGTACCGAAATATCGCATCTCAATGAGGCAACGATCGACAGGGATTTAAATTTGATGGATGAGCCAAGTCATAGATCTTAATATGGAATTTGGTAAATACTGATTAGAAAACTGAGGATGATTGGTTTCATAATGTCGACGTAAGTTACTAGCTTTATAATTTTGAACGTAGAATTACAAATAACACATTAAACTTTTCCGTTATTGTCAATAAAAAAGAAAATCTCTTCCACTCATTATTAAAACTTCTATTTTCTTGCTCGTATTTTCTTTTTTATTTTCGTCGTCATATTTTTAAAAGAACTGGAAACAAATAAATTTTTTTTAGACAATACAAGTTTTGGGTTATTAAAACAATAACAACACGTGTTATACATACTTCAAACTCTGGCCGAACATGGCCAACATTGGGGAAACCCCTCCAATCGTTATGCTCGTCACCTTGGGTGGCTAAATTAGTGATAGAACATCGGAGGGCTGTCCCAGTCAGGGGAGCACATAGGGCCTAGTGAGACCTAGGTGCTCTGGTCAACGATTTGATCACCCTTAGCAAACTCAAACCAGAGATCCAGATATTTATTTAACTTACCAAAAAATCGAGATTAAAAATTATATCCGTAGCAAGAGTGATACAAATTGTTTCCTCCAGAGCACAGTGTGTCAACTGTCCGTTGTAATGAAAGTTTACAAATTCAAAATCGGTCTGGAGTCGATCGATTACGCCGCTGTTTATGTTCGTTCGCGCAGTTTTCGATGAGTCATATCATTCTTAACTTGGACGGAAATGAAATTTGTTACAACGTTGCAATTAGTCTTTCATATTTGTTGTCAGTAATTTAAAAGACATTTTGAAACACATACGGAACGATAATAATTTTTTTAAATATAGTAGCACAAAAATGAAAAAGAAAAGAAATCGAGAGCCACAAATAATCCATCAAAGAGCCGCAGGTTGCTAATCTCTAATCTATCTTCTGTCTTGGTTATCCGATAACTGTCTCTCTATCATCTCTCTTGCGTCATGTGTAATTTGACATCCGTCATCTATTATCTACCATCTGCCATCTGTTATTTGTGACCTGTCGTCTTTCAGCTATGTCATCTGTCGTCTATGTTATCTGTCATTTGTTATCTATGTTATCTGTCAACTATATCATCTCCATCTATGTAATCCGCCATCAACTATATTATTGATCATCTATGTCATCTGCCATATACGTAATTTATTTTCTATCTTATCTGAAATCTGTATCATCTGTCATCTTGATTACGTCATCTCTCATCTATGTCATCTATTTCATCCATGTCATCTATGTCATCTGACTGTCAATTACCAACTGTCAACTTTGCAGATCCATTTGTCATATTTTTTAATTATATGGAATGTTATACTGAAACTACTTTAAAATTGCTTTTTGAGTGAGTAAATTAATAGATTTTTTTTTTGCACGATGGGTGGGCTGATTATCTAAATTAAATAAAATTAGCTATAGAATGTCAAATATATTTAAACTTAAATTTAGGTTGTGCTTTATTTTTTTATTACATACAAGGTTATATTGTTTTTTGCAGCAAAATCATCAACGATTAGCAATTAAAGTAGTTATCATGTATATGTAGGGTGGGTGGGTGGCCTCTATACCACACTCCAATCAGTAAAACATAAACGAGGGTTTTAATTAAAAGTTGCAAAATATAAATAAACACAAAATAATTGCAATTTTAGAGATTTATTCATACAAATTTTTCAAATAATATTTGATGATGTTTTGCTGATTGGAGGGTGGGATAGAGGCCACTCTTCAATCAGTATAACATCATCAAGAGACAAAAAGGTGGGTGGCCTTTATTACGCCCTCCAAATTGTATCAAATAGCTAAAAAACTTAACAATATATAAATTAAAATTTTTCAGCAATTTCAGCAATAATACCGTTGTAGTTTTCAGGAAACTGAACGACTATCAGTGACTGATGTTAAATTTTATATGTAGGGTGGTTGGGTGGCCTCTATCCCACCCTCCAATTCATAGCACAATCACAAGGGTTTATTAGATGTAATCGAATACAAGCAAGTGGGAAAGTTTTTCTTAGATATACTTAAATTTTGTTGTTTCACCTTGATATCAATCAACAACTTAACTTATAAATATTATTAATAGTTAGATGAAAGAAACTATAATTAAGTAATTTACATGCTGTTCGTCTCATACAATTAATTATTGACGATACAAATTGTATTTAATTGATTATAGTCACTTAATATTTAAAAAAATGAGAATAAGTTGTTTTTGTGTGTTATTTATTGTAGGTACAAATTACTTTAATTGTAACTTCCAAATTATTTAGATATTTAACAGCAAAAAAATATTGAAAATTACAAATGAAATACTTTTTAACGAAGTGGATGGAATATTTCAGTCATCGGTGGAAGTAATTGAAAATTAATTTAATTCGTTATTGAAGAGTATACAATGATTGATTAATGTATTAATGTTGACATGTTATTATAACTATCCCTATAATAAATAATTAATTATAAAGCCGTGTGTTTACTTGAATGTCCTTATTAATTAGAAATTGATTTATTACAATATATATGTATTTACTCGTATAATTTTTAACCTGTTGCATTCGATCATAAATAATATATTTATAACTTTATGAAATTCTGTTTGTGTATGTTTAATTGATTAGTAATTAATCGTTTGGATTTTTTTGTATTTAATTAATATATTGTATAATAATACGTAATTGATTAAAAATTCACTTTATTCTTTTCTCTTATTAAAATAAAACGCGTATTCATAATATTAACTTTTTTAAAAGAAAATTAGATTTTTATAATTGTGATTAAACTCCTGTATCAATTTTCCTGTGGAAAGTTAGGGTTCTAAATTATGCTAATAAAAGTTTTTTACAATAATCGTTTTAAATTATTCTAATAAACGATAAACCGTCGTATATTAAATTATTACCCAGATAATTAGGAAACCAATTTCTTTCGCAATGCCACGATGCTAAACGTTTAGTTCAAACAATTGAATGTGCGGTCTCAGCAATTCCTACAATTCCTAATGACACCGGTTGTACCGATAAACCGTTTCGCACACATCTGTGCATCGACGTTAATTGACCATTAACAATTGAATAGTGTAAAATTTCCAGTAAACGCGGCTAAATATTACGCTTGCGCGTGGGACACCGTGACCAATCAAGTGGTCGTCTAAATGGAAAATGATCTCACACAATGGTTATTATTATTATTAATCCGACAACAACATCCCATACGATCGTAAACGATGCGTACGAGTGTGAGGAGCTGAAGTCATCGACATTAGCCAGGAATTTTGTTTTGTATAAAGTGATTGTACGTAACTTTTTGAAAGCAGATTTTTTGATATCACAGTCTTTATTCGTTTATAAATTATTAACTACCAAATTTGAGAAATTGAAGTAGAACTTGAAGGGTTGTAATGCAACTAAGCAAGAAAATAGAAAAGAAGGAATTTGAAAGTTTGAAAATGTAAAGAATGCAAAAGCGAAGGTAAGAAGAAAAAAAATATTATAGTTATACAGGAAGTAAGTCAAGAAGGGGTTGTGGAAAATTTTGTAAACATATTATCGTTTTATAATAAAATAATTCTTCTATTACACCCTTCAATCAGTAGTGTTCTACTGATTGAAGGGTCTTTTGAGAGTTCAGAAAATAAATAATTTGACATATGCTAGCAATTTACTAAAACAGTATGCAGAAGTCAGAGAGTTTAGTGAGTTAAAAGATTAAAGAGTTTAGAAAGCTTGGGGGGTTAAAATAATTCAGTGTTTGGAAAGATTAAAAACTTTAGAGAGTGCAGAGTTAAAGAGAGAGATCAATAAATAAATTGACATTTTGACACACAATAAATGTTAATTAGGAAAACAACCTACCGATTTATTATAAACGTAAAGTAAAATTATTATTTTTTAAAGTTTAATAAGAGTTTAAATATTTTACAGAGTTTAGAGAGTTTCAAGAGTTTAAAGAGTTTAGAAAGTTTGGAAAGTTTTGAGAGCTAAGGGGAGTTTAAATATATTTCAATTTAATAATTCAAAACGTTTAGAGAATCTAAAAAGTTTAAATACTTTAGAGAGTCAAGAGTTAGAAAGAGAGGGAGATTTCTGATCAATAAATAATTTAACAAATTGACACACAATAAATGATAATTAGGCGAACAACCTGGCGATTTATTATAAACTCTCTTAAGTCTTCAAAGAATTTCATGGTTTGATAAGTTAAGAGATTAAAGAGTCTGGAGAATTCAAAGAAGCATTTAGACAGTTTGGAGAGTTTAAAGAGTTTAGAGAGCTTAAGGAGTTTAAATAATTCAAAGCGTTTAGAGAGTTTAAAAGTTTAGAGTTCTGATAAATAATTTGACTTGACTCTCTTAAAACTTCAAGGAGTTTATGGTTTGGAAAGCTAAAAGATTACAGAGCTCGAAGAATTTGAAGAGTTTACAGGGTTTAAAGAGTACAAATTTTAATATTTTTACAAAAAGAGTTTAGAAAGTTTAGAGATTGTGTTGTGAATTGTTTAGAGATTGTGTTGTGAATTGGAGAGTTGAAGTTGACAGTTGAATTTTTGTTACGATTAAAAGCAGAAATTTAGTTTGAAGTTTAAAAACATATGTAGGGTGGGTGGCCACTATCCCACCCTCCAATCATTACAATACAAAACCAAAGAAACTAATAAAAAAATTCATTATTCATTCATTATTTTCTGAACTCTCAAAAAACTTTAACTTCTCAAATATATTTAAACTCTTTAAGCTTTCTACACTATCCATACTTTCTAAACTCTTTAAACTGTCTTTATTCTCCAAACTTTCTATACCCTTTAAACTCTCTAAACTTTCAACTATTTTAACTCTCTAAACTCTCCAACCTTTCTGAACCCTTGAAACTGTCTAAACTCTTGAAACTTTTTAAAGGTTCTAAAGTCTCTAAAATCTACAAACTCTCCAAACATTTTGAACCCTTGAAACTGTCTGAACTCTTGCAACTTTTTAAAGGTTCTAAAGTCTCTAAAATCTACAAACTCTCCAAACATATGAACCCTTAAAAGTGTCTAAACTCTTAAAACTTTTTAAAGGTTCTAAAGTCTCTAAAATTTTCAAACTCTCCAAACTTTATAAACCCTTGAAACTGTCTGAACTCTTGAAACTTTTTAAAGGTTCTAAAGTCTCTAAAATCTTCAAACTCTCCAAACTTTCTAAACCCTTGAAACTGTCTAAACTCTTGAAACTTTTTAAAGGTTCTAAAGTCTCTAAAATTTTCAAACTCTCCAAACTTTCTGAACCCTTGAAACTGTCTAAACTCTTGAAACTTTTTAAAGGTTCTAAAGTCTCTAAAATTTTCAAACTCTCCAAACTTTCTAAACCCTTGAAACTGGCTAAACTCTTGAAACTTTTTAAAGGTTCTAAAGTCTCTAAAATCTTCAAACGCTCCAAACTTTCTAAACACTTGAAACTGCCTGAACTCTTGAAACTTTTTAAAGGTTCTAAACTCTCTAAATATTCTAAAGTTTCTAAAATCGTCAAACTCTCCAAACTTTCTGAACTCTTGAAACTGTCTAAACTCTTGAAACTTTTTAAAGGTTCTAAACTTTCTAAAGTTTCTAAAATCTTCAAACTCTCCAAACTTTCTAAACCCTTTAAACTGGCTAAACTCTCCAATCTTTCTATATTATTTGAACTCTCTGAACTTCAAGTTAAAAGCCACACTGACATAAGCAAATAAAATAAGACAGGTCTTCAAAAATTTGTCCTAAATACGCCAGCAAAAACATTGCCTCGAATGATGAGTATAATCACCAGCTGCGAAATGTTTTGTGTCCAGTGGAAGAACACTAGAAATCGTGAACTCTGTCTTCAGGATCTATGTTCCAAATTTTAAATTTAGTGTTTTGTATGCAGTTTTATATGTTTTATAATAGATCCTGTAAAGTAACTAATATAATATATTAATATAATGTATTATAATATAAACTGTTTAAACTTTCCAACTCTTCACTCTTGAAACTTTCTGAACCCTTGAAACTTTGTAAAGGCTTTAATTTCTCTAAAATCTCTAAAATTTCTTGTCTCTAAAGACCTCAAACTTTCCAATATATTAATATTTCAACTCTCTAAACTCTTTGAATTCTGCAGACCGTTTTAGTAAATTTTCAATTTTTTAATTTCTCAAATTTATTTAAACTCTCTAAAGTCATTCCGTAAACTCTCGAAACTCTCTAAACTTTCTAAACTGTTTAAACTCTACAGCTCTCCAAACTCTTTAAACTTTCTAAACGCTTGACACTTTTTAAATGTTCTAAACTTTTTAGTCTCTAAAGTTTTCAAACTCTCTAAACTTTCTAAACCCTTTAAACTGTCTAAACTCTCCAAACTTTCTATACTCTTTAAACCATCTGAACTTTCTACACTCTCCAAACTTTCTAAACCCTTTAAACTTTATAATACTCTTTAAACTATCTGAACTTTCTACACTCTCGAACCTTTTTAAAATGCTTAAACTTTAATAACACTTTAAATAAGAATAATTTGATTTTACGATTAACCACATTTACAAAAAAAAAACAATATAACTCTGTAAACTCTTTAAGATCTTTAAATACTCCCAACTCTTTAATCGTTTATCTTATCAAGCTATAAACTCTTTAAAGACTTTAGAGAGTTTCTGGAGGTTTGCCAAATTATCAATTATTGTGTGTAAATTTGTCAAATTATTTATTGATCAGAATTTTATCTTTCTCTAACTCACTTAACTCTCTAAAGTGTTTGAACTTTTTAAATTCTCTAAACACTTTGAATTATTTAAACTATCAGAACAGTTTAGACAGTTTAAAGCTTTTAGAAAGTTTAGAGAATTTGCAGAGTTGGAAAACTTTAGAGAATAAAGAGTTTAGAGCCTTTAAAAAGTTTCAAGTGTCCAGAAAGTTTGGAGAGTTTAAAGAGTTTGGAGAGCTGGAGAATTTAAACAGTTTAGAAAGTTTCGAGAGTTTAAGGAATTACTTTAGAAAGTTTAGAGAGTTTGAAAAGTATAGAGTTAAATAAATTTGAGAAGTTGAAGACTTGAGAGTTCAGAAAATTTTCTAAAACGGTCTGCGGAATTCAGAGAGTTTAAAGAGTTAAAATATTAATATATTGAAAAGTTTGAAGACGTTAGAGTCTAGAAATTTTAGAGATTTTAGAGAAATTAAAGCCTTTAAAAAGTTTCAAGAGTTTAGATAGTTTCAAGGGTTCAGAAAGTTTCAAGAGTTTAGAAAGTTTAAAAGGTTTATATTACATTATATTATATTATGTCCAATTTTTGGAGACCTGTCTTATTTTATTTGCTTATGTCAGTGAGACTTTTGACTTAAAGTTTAGAGAGTTTAAATAATATAGAAAGTTTGGAGAGTTTAGACAGTTTAAAGGGTTTAGAAAGTTTGGAGAGTTTGAAGATTTTAGAGACTTCAGAAAATTTAGAGAGTTTAGAACCTTTAAAAAGTTTGAAGAGTTTAGACCAGTGTTCAGAAAGTTTAGAGAGAGAGAGACTTTAGAAAGTTTAGAGAGTTTAAAGGGTATAGAAAGTTTGGAGAATATAGACAGTTTAAAGAGTTTGGATAATCTAGAAAGCTTAAAGAGTAAACAGTTTAGAAAATTTAGAGAGTTTAAAGAGTATAGAAAGTTTGGAGAATGTAGACACTTTAATGTGTTAAGAGATTAAAAAGTTTGGAGAGTTTAGAGAGTGTTTAAAAAGTTTAAAAACTTTAGAGAGTGCAGTTAGAGAGAGAGAGAGAGATCAATAAATAATTTAACATTTTGACACACAATAAATGATAATCAATCAAACAACCTCCAGATTTATTATAAACGTAAAATGAAATTATTAATTTTTAAAGATTTATCAGAGTTAAAATATTTTACAGAGATTAGAAAGTTTGGAAAGTTTCGAGAGTTTGGAGAGTTTAGAGAGCAAAGGGAAGTTTAAATGGATTTCAATTTCAATTTAATAATTCCAAATGTTTAGAGAATCTAAAAAGTTTAAATACTTTATAGAGTCAAGAGTTAGAAAGAGAGAGAGAGAGATTTCTGATCAATAAATAATTTAACAAATTGACACACAATAAATGATAATTGGGCGAACAATCTGGTGATTTATTATAAACTCTCTTAAGTCATCAAAGAATTTCATGGTTTAATAAGTTACGAGATTAAAGAGTCGGGAGAATTCAAAGAAGTATTTAGACAGTTTAGAGAGTTTAGAGAGCTTAAGGAGTTTAAATAATTCAAAGTGTTTAGAGAGTTAATAGTCTGAGGAGAGTTCTGATAAATAAATAATTTGACCTGACTCTCTTAAAACTTCAATAAGTTTATGGTTTGGAAAGCTAAAAGATTACATTGTTGGAAGAATTTGAAGACCTTAAAGGGTTTTCAGAGTTTAAAGAGTTATACAAATTTTAATATTTTTATAAACAAATTATTACTTCATTTTAGTTAAAGTAATAAAAAAACACTTTCTAAATTTTCAAAAAACAATTGCTGCTAGTTTAATGGAATAACGTGTTTTTTGAAAATTTAGAAAGTGTTTTTTTTTTACTTTAACGTCTAAAAAGTGAATATGAATTTTCAACTAATAACAGCCTCATCAATTAATAAGTTATTACTTATTATTTAAAGTGTTATAAGAGTTTAAATATTTTAAAGAGATTAGAAAGTTAAGAGAGTTAGAGACTATAGAGTGTTTAAAGAGTTTAGAAAGTTTATAGATTGTGTTGTGAATTTGAGAGTGAGATAGATGACACCCACCCACCCTAATATAAAACTTAACTTCAGTCACTTTCATGCTTTCGGTATCCTGAAAACTACACCACTACTAATGCTGAAATTGCTGAAACACTTACAAATAGAGTTTCTGTTTCAATTTAAATATATATGTAGGGTGGGTGGGTGGCCACTATTCCACCCTTCATTTTTTACAAGTAAAACGAAGGTAACTAACAAAGAAATTGCAAGAATGCTCAATTGAATTATGAAATAATATTATTTTACTTGTGTTCGATTACATTTAATAAACCCTTGTGATTGTGTTGTGAATTGGAGGGTGGGATAGAGGCCACCCACCCACCCTACATATAAAATTTAATTTCAGTCATTGACAGTCGTTCAGTTTCCTGAAAACTACAACGGTATTACTGCTGAAATTGCTGAAAAACTTAACTTATATATTGTTAAGCTTGTCAGCTATGTGATACAATTTGGAGGGCGGTATAAAAGCCACCCACCTTTCTGTCAATATTTAATTAGAAAGTCCATAATTTAAATCACTATTATGCTTTTGGTTTCTTGGCAACTACAGCAATGTTTCAATTGAATTTCTCTTAGGATTAAAAGCAGAGGTTTAGTTTGAAGTTTAAATACATATGTAGGGTGGGTGGGTGTCCACTATCCCACCTTACAATTATTACAATACAAATCAAAGTATTTAATAAAAAAATGCGAGAAATTGTAGTATTACAGTTGAATTTTTGTTAAGATTAAAAGCACAGATTTAGACGGGTGTGAAGTTAGCAATAGATTCCAGCAATAAATTTCGTTTACCGAAATTTCATTAAAATATTAATAATTACAATCAAATTTATGGTCATAAAGAAAACTTATTTCTGCAGAAGCAATGCTAACGGACAGAGTACATAATATTTGTAAAATTATTTTTATGTTTAGTAAATGTTAGGACCAAATAACGGGTGTCCAACAATTATTGCAGTCCCGGGTGGCGTTGGAATCAAAAACGTAGGTCAATTCTTACATGTGCCAAATAAAAGAACTGACATGTTAATTGTCAAACATAACTTAAATGTGCATTAAAAATGTCTTTTCATTTATTTGCAACATGTAAGAATCGACCTACGTTTTTTATTCCAACGCCACCCGAGACTGCAATAATTGTTGGACACCCGTTATTTTGTATACCTTTAAAGCATTTTCTGGTAATTGTTTTTTTAGTTTATTTTTCTTTTGCCATTGTCATAAAAAATAAATAAGTAGTGTTAAAAACTAAAAGTAAGTGGGAAATAAAGAAATAAATGAGTACAAAAAGAGAAAGAGATATTGACAGTCCTGAATATATGTTGGATGCTTGAAGCCATAACTTTGTGATACATATTGAATCAGGAACTTTATCAAGTAAGTTTAATTTATCATTTGATAAAGTTCCTGAGTCCTGAATATGGATTCCAAGGTTTCCAAATGAGTAATGGAGAATAGAAAAAGATATAAGAACGGAAACAGCGAAACAAAACGTTGTAACAACAACAGGATATAAAAATAAAACAAATAAAGATGAAAACAAGGACAAAACTCACGGAGAAGGTAAATCTAAATATAGAGAGAAATGGCAAAAAACCTCAGAAGAAATAAAAGAAGAGATCAGAAAACTAAAGAAAGAAATTAGTAATAAAGAAGAGAAGTGGGTGATAAAAAAGCAAGAGATGTTAAAAATGATCGACAACCTGGAAACAAAGTGGAGAAGTAAGAACAGAAAATGAATAAAAAATAATATCATAATAACAGGCTTAGCAGTAGAGATAAGCTAGGAACAGAAGGAAGTCGAGAATTTCACATAGAGAAAAACAAATAATAAGAGTCGAAGTTGGGACATGGGAAACAAAACAACAAATAATGACCTAGCACATGTAGAGAGATTCGTACAAAAAAATAGAGAAATAGCAAGAGAAGAAAAAATAAAAGTAAAGAAAATAACAATATGATATCGAAAGATAACAATTAACAGAGAGGAAATAATAGAAAAGCAAATAGAAAACAAGACATCACCGCAAGAAAATGGCACAAGAAAAAAGTTAAATATAATAAATATGTGAATATGGAATATAAAAAGTATTAAAGGAAAAGAAAAGGAATTAATAGAAGAAATGAAAAAAAAAAACGGAAAAAACATAATATACGAAAAATATGGGAACGACAGAACAATGAGCATGGAAATCAAAATGGAAGAAACTTGATGGAATATAAAAATGAAGAAAAAGAGACATTTTACGAGAGACTGTAAAAATAAATAGACCATAATGGAAATTAATGGAAGTGTAGAACAGGATAACAAAGCCAAAAAAAATATTAGAAAAACCACGAAAACATCTCATAAATCTACAACGAGTCTTGATTAATGGTTGTGGCGTTAACTTCGTGATACATTTTGGAAAATTAAACAAAAACGTTTACTTTGTTAATATAACACTTTATTTTTAAGTGACTCGAGTTTCGATCATTCACTGATCATTATCAAACTTTACAGTCTTATTAAGACTATAAAAGAAATCACTTATTGAAACAACTACTTCTCCGTCTAATATCTCGACAGACATTGAATGATACAAAAGTAATGTGTGTGTTACAAATAGCAAAGCTATCAAAGCAACACTAGTTTGAATTTATTTCTGTCAAATAAACTAAAAATGATTGAATGTACGTTAAATAGTTTGTGAGTGACTATGGTATGATATATTTACGAAATATTTTCGTGTTTTTTCTAATTATTAGTTCATTTTCTGTAGCGTAAGGATTTTAATACAATTTTATTAAGGCAAAAAACAGAACAGAAACGAAAATGGAAAGAGAATTATAGAATATGTATAGCAAACAATCTCATTCTGGCAAACACAAAGACATACACAAATAGACTAGAGAAGTCAGTCCAAAAAAAGAGAAATAATAGACTAAGGAGTAGCCTATAGACGCAGAAGAATGGAAAAAGGTGAACGATCTTAAAGTAATAAGCCAAGCTGAAATATGAACGATCACTACTTACACTGAATTGAAAAAATCACTACTTGGTAAAAATAGAAACATTGGTGCAGAAAACTTAAAGAGTACGTGGTCGAAAACAATAATAGACAAAAACACAAACAGCCAAAAATTGAAAAGAAAGAAACTAGGAATGAATACCAATCAAAACTAGAGAAAAATACAACCAAAATAGAAGGCGCAAATAGAAAAAGTTCAAAGAAATCATATATGAAGCAGCCCAAAAACAATGAACAATAACTATATCAAACAAACAGAGGAACAAAAACAGGTGGTGGTCAGAAGAAATAACACAATTTGTAAAATCACAAAAGAAAATTGGAAAACTTTCATAAAATCAAGAAAAGAGTAGGATTAAAAAAGATATAAAATAGTGGAACATAAAATCAATATAGCAAAAAAGCAATCCTGGGAGTAGTTCACAGAAAACCAAAAGATTAAACAAATGAGGAATAAAGAAAACTAAGCCAACCAAGTATAAAAGACAAAAACGGAAATATAATAACAGAAGAAACGAAGATATTAAAAAGATGGCAAAAATACTTTAACGAAATAACCGAAACAGACCATAAAGGAAATGAAGAAGGTGAAACAAATGGAGGAAACAACGAAATAACAATTGAAGAACTGGAGGCAGTAATCAAGAAAATAAAACCAGGAAAATCTGATGACATCATAGCCAAAATGATGAAATATATGGGTAAAAGCGGAAAGACAAATTCTTGGAAATAGTAAAAAAAAAAATAGAAAAAGGGAATTATAATACCCATACACAAAAAGGGAGACACAAAAATATGTGACAACTATAGGGATATTACACTCACAAGCATACCAGGCAAAATTTTTTTACTAGGATAATAGAGACAAGAATAAAAGGAAGATTAGATCAACAGCTGCGAGAAGAACAACACGGATTCATAAAAAATAGAAGCAAACAAGACTTAATATACCTAATCAGATAACTAACAGCAAAGATGATTAAAATAGTAAAAGAATTACACATATGCTTCATCGACCTAAAAAAAAACATATTACAGGGTAGGAAGAGAGGACATATGGCATATACTTGAAGAAAGTGGGATAAAAAGAAGCATAATAAATATAGTAAAGGAGTTATACTGAAAAAAATAGGAAATAAAGAATTGGAGGAGTTCAAGACGAAGCAATAAGAAATAGCAAACAAAGAGCCGATAACACAGAGATAGGGTATAAAAATATAGAACTATTAAAAATGCAAATGTTAATGTTTGCCGACGACATAACACTAATAGCAGATTCCTAAGAAAAACCTGGAAATATACAGAGGAGTTCAAAAAGATAAATATAAACAAAACCAAAACAATGATAATATCACCAAAAGAGCAATCACAAAATAGAGTTAATCGGAAAACAGATAGAGCAGGTTAAGCAGTTCAAATACCTGATGAAAAATTAGGCACAGGAATTATCTACAACACAACAAAGAAAACATTCTTAGAGAAAAAAGAGATTAGAAAATCAGCAAGAGCAGAAGTATATAAAAGAATTGTAAGACATTCACTACTATATAGTAGCAAATCATGAGTAACCACAGAGAGTAATAACAGAAAAACCAAAGCAATGGAAATGAGATACCTAAGAAAGATAGAGAGAATTACAAGAAGAGACAAAGTACGAAATATAGAAGTAAGAAAATTGCGCAACAGCTCAATATTACACCAATAAAATCAGTAAGAGACATTTAGGATGGTTTAGTCATATATATAGATTAGAAGATAATAGAATAGACGAGGTAAAAACACAAGGCAAACATGAATCAGGAAGACCAAGGAAGGGTTGGAACGAACAAGTACATCATGAAGCAAAAAGAAGGATAGAATGGAAAGAAATAAGCCTATCTTGTGTCAGTGGTAAAGAAGTAAAAAAGAAAATAACTGAGACGTATTGTAGAGAATAAGTCCGACACTCGTAATGGATAAAAAAAGAAAAGATAAATAAAAATCATTTGGTTTCCATTTACAATTTCAAATTCGAAATTTCTCAATTTCATCAACATTATCATTACTAAATTTAACTATATCAATGTAAATTTATTAGATGTACATGTTGTATGCTCCTTTTTCTCTTGCTGGGAACAACCTAATGAAGATCCTGAATGCAGATGTAGATATGTAGATGGATGATTTAAATTGACTGTTGAAGAATCGTCATTTTTAAGTTTTTCTGAAAAAATGCATCCAACATCGATTATCGATTTTTATTTATTAATTCAATTAACTAAAAACAAAAATCACCCAGTTACGCCCCCTCCCCCTTGGAACCGCCCCTACACACCACCCTATTTTTTCGAGAAAAAAAAATTATTTGTCTAACACTGCGCGTCCGTATGCTTCATCCCTAAATGCATTTTTTTTCAATGAAGACATGCAACCAAAAAAATTCTAAAATTACCCTTACATTCTATACACCCCTAGAATTATAATCATGAAAAAACCCGCGGACACACCCCCCCTATTTTTGAGAAAAAACAAATTGTCCGCACATATATAAATTAAGTTTTTTAGCATTATTAGCAGTAATACTGTTGTAGTTTTCAGGAAACTGAAACACTGCGAGTGACTGAAGTTAAATTTTGTATGTAGGGTGGGTGGGTGGCCTCTATTCTACCCTACAATTCAAAACACATTCACAAGGGTTTATTGGTTATCTTCCAACACACGTAAAATAAAATCATTTAATAATTGAATTGAGTATTCTTACAATTTTTTCGTTAGATACTTTTGTGTGTATTGTATTAATTGGAGGGTGGGATAGTGGCCACCCACCCACCCTACATATGCAATTTAACTTCTATCACTATCATGCTTTTGAATTTTTGGCAACTACAGTAGTATTACAGTTGAATTTATGTTACGATTAAAAGCAGAGATTTAGTTTGAAGTTTTTTTTTTAATAAAAAATACAGTGTTATACAAACAAAGTTAAAGTATTTTATTAATTACTCTCTAAACTCTCTTAACTTTCTAATCTCTCTAAAATATTTAAACTCTTATAATACATTAAATAATAAGTAATAATTTTTTGCAAAGGTATTAAAATTTGCATAACTCTTTAAACTCTGTAAACCCTTTAAGGTCTTCAAATTCTTCCAACTCTGTATTCTTTTAGCTTTCCAAACCATAAACTTATCGAAGTTTTAAGAGGGTCAAGTCAAATTATTTATTTATCAGAAAGCTTCTCAGACTCTTAACTCTCTAATGTTTTAAACTCTCTAAACACTTTGAATTATTTAAACTCCTTAAGCTCTCTAAACTATCTAAATGTTTCTTTAAATTCTTTCGACTCTTTAATCTCTTAGCTTATCGAACCATGAAATTCTTTGAAGACTTAAGAGAGTTTATAATAAATCGCCAGGTTGTTCGCCTAATTATCATTTATTGTGAGTCAATTTGTTAAATTATTTATTGTTCAGAAAGCTCTCCCTTTCTAACTCTTGACCTTCTAAAGTATTTAAACTTTTTAGATTCTCTAAACACTTTGAAATTATTAAATTGAAATTTATTTATACTTTCCTTAGCTCTCTAAACTTGTCAAACTTTCTAAACTGTTTAAATTCTTGAGCTCTCCAAACTCTTTAAACTCTCCAAACTTTCTGAACGCTTGAAACTTTTCAAAGGCTCTAAACTCTTTAGTCTCTAAAGTTTTCAAACTCTGCCAACTCTCTAAACCCTTTAAACTGTCTGAACTCTCCAAACTTAAAGAGTTTAGGGAATGACTTTAGAAAGTTTAGAGAGTTTAAAGAGTATAGAGTTAAATAAATTTGAGAAGTTAAGTACTAAAACGGTCTGCAGAATTCAAAGAGTTTAAAGAGTTGAAATATTAATATATTGGAGAGTTTGAAGACTTTAGAGTCTAGAAATTTTAGAGATTTTAGAGAAATTAAAGCCTTTAAAAAGTTTCAAGAGTTTAGACAGTTTCAAGGGTTCAGAAAGTTTCAAGAGTTTAGAGAGTTTGGAAAGTTTAAACAATTTATATTACATTATATTATATTATTTAGTTTACAGGATCTATAAAACATATAAAATTAAATACATTAACACTAAAACATTTTAAAATTTGGAACATAGATCCTGAAGGCGAAGTTCACGATTTCTTGTGTTCTTTCACTCGACCCAATACATAATTTACATTATATATATATATATATATATATATATATATATATATATATATATATATATATATATATATTGTAAAAGGGGCTTCCCGTTTATTAATAAATAAATAAATAAATTTCGCTGATGCTCAGCCGAGGCAATGTTTTTGCCATTTCTGGCGTATATAGATCCAATTTTTGGAGACCTGTCTTATTTTATTTGCTTATGTCAGTGTGACTTTTGACTTAAAGTTTAGAGAGTTTAAGTAATATAGAAAGTTTGGAGAGTTTAGATAGTTTAAAGGGTTTAGAAAGTTTGGAGAGTTTGAAGATTTTAGAGACTTCAGAAAATTTAGAGAGTTTAGAACCTTTAAAAAGTTTGAAGAGTTTAGACAGTCTCAAGTGTTAAGAGAGTTGAAACAGTTTAGAGAGAGACTTTAGAAAGTTTGGAGAATATGGACAGTTTAGAGAGAGACTTTAGAAAGTTTGGAGAATATGGACAGTTTAAAGAGTTTAAAAAGTTTGGATAGTGTAGAAAGCTTAAAGAGTTTAAATATATTTGAGAAGTTAAAGTCTTTTGAGAGTTCAGAAAATAAATAATTAAACATATCTTAGCAATTTACTTAAACAATCTGCAGAAGTCAGAGAGTTTAGTGAATTAAAAGATTAAAGAGTTTAGAGAGTTTGGGGAGTTGAAATAATTCAGTGTTTAAAAAGTTTAAAAACTTTATAGAGTGCAGAGTTAGAGGGAGGGACAACATTTTGATACACAATAAATGATAATCAGGCAAACAACCTCCAGATTTATTATAAACGTAAAATGAAATTATTAATTTTAAAGTTTTATAATAGTTTAAATATTTTACAGAGATTAGAACGTTTGGAAAGTTTAGAGAGCAAAGGGAAGTTTAAATAGATTTCAATTTCAATTTAATAATTCAAAATTTTTAGAGAATCTAAAAAGTTTAAATACTTTAGAGAGTCAAGAGTTAGAAAGAGAAAGAGAGAGAGAGAGAGATTTCTGACCAATAAATAATTTAACAAATTGACACACAATAAATGATAATTAAGCGAACAACCTCGCGATTTATTGTAAACTCTCTTAAATCTTCAAACAATTTCATGGTTTGTTAAGTTAAGAGATTAAAGAGTCGGGAGAATTCAAAGAAGCATTTAGACAGTTTAGAGAGTTTAGAGAGCTTAAGGAGTTTAAACAATTCAAAGTGTTTAGAGAGTTTAAAAGTTTAGAGTTCTGATAAATAAATAATTTTACTTGACTCTCTTAAAACTTCAATAAGTTTATGGTTTCGTAAGCTAAAAGATTACAGAGCTCGAAGAATTTGAAGACCTTAAAGAGTTTACAGGGTTATACAAATTTTAATATTTTTACAAAAAAATTAGAAATTTAAGAGAGTTTAGAGACTATAGAGTGTTAAAGAGTTTAGAAAGTTTAGAGATTGCGTTGTGAATTGGAGAGTGGGATAGATGCCACCCGCCCACCCTACATATAAAATTTAACTTCAGTCACTGTCATGATTTCGTTATCCTGAAAACTACCGCATTACTAATGCTGAAATTGCTGAAACACTTACAAATAGAGTTTCTGTTTCAATTTAAATATATATGTAGGGTGAGTGGGTGGCCACTATTCACTAACAAAGAAATTGCAAGAATACTCAATTGAATTATGAAATAATATTATTTTACTTGTGTTCTTTTAATTTAATAAACCCTTGTGGTTGTGTAGTGAATTGGAGGGTGGGATAGAGGCCACCCACCCACCCTACATATAAAATTTAACTTCAGTCACTGACAGTCGTTTAGTTTCCTGAAAACTACAACGGTATTACTGCCGAAATTGCTGAAAATCTTTATATATTGTTAAGCTTTCCAGCAAAGTGATACAATTTGGAGGGCGGTATAAAAGCCACCCACCTTTCTGTCAATATTTAATTAGAAAGTCCATAATTTAAATCACTATTATGCTTTTAGTTTCTTGGCAATAACAGCAGTATTTCATTTGAATTTTTGTTGTAATTAAAAGCAGAGGTTTAGTTTGAAGTTTAAATGCATATGTAGGGTAATAATTATTACAATACAAATCAACGTATCTAATAAAAAAATGCGAGACATTGTAGTATTACAGTTGAATTTTTGTTGAAGATTAGCAATAGATTCCAGCAACTTGAACACTCCCTAAATTTATGTTCGATAATGTCAAGTGGAGTTGCCGAAACTAGTCAACGTAATAAAAAATAGTGTTATACAAACAAAGTTGAAGGGTTTTATTAATTACTCTCTAAACTCTCTTAACTTTCTAATCTCTCTAAAATATTTAAACTCTTATAATACATTAAATACTAAGTAATAATTTTTTGTAAAGGTATTAAAATAATTAAGGTCTTCGAATTCTTCCTACTCTGTAATCTTTTTGAGGCACTCCTTCAGTTTTTGCACGTTTCTTTTTTAACTTTAATCTTGTTTTTTTTCTTAGAAATAATGTTTTGCGATAAAATTTCGAGTCAAATTAATTGATGTCCTTTCTGAACATTACATTCCTTAACTACATGTTCAGAGTTGGTTAGCTCTAAAATCAAACTATTCAAATCATTTTCTAGCAACTTTTTTCTTGATTTAGACGTTTATGATGTATCAAACAATTTGTCTTCAAGATATTTAGAATATTTAACATATTTTCTTATATTAGTTAAAAGTTACTCTTATTTTATTTTTGAATCAATTTTCTCCTTAAAATTTCTACAAAAGTTCTAAAGATTTTTTACTCTTTTCGTTATCAAAATTTTTCATGGATCTCTGTTCCAAATTGCAAAAATTTTATTCGGAGGATTTCTAGGTCTCCAGATTTTTTTCTGTCTGCATATTACATTTTTTTCGTGGCTTCTATTTTATATTTATCTTAATATTTTGAGGAAGTTTTTAATTTGACTTTTGTGTCATTAAAATTTTTAATGACTTTTTTCAAAATTTCTAGAATATTTCAGCACTTTTTCTAATCTAAATTTTATATTAATTTTACTTCCGAATTGCTAATATTTTTTCAAGGGTTTTCAGATATATTTCTAAATTTCATTTCTTTATCTTATAAGAATGTTCTGTGCTTTTGTTCCTTCAATGTTTTTAAATTTTTCCAGCAATTTTTAATTGTGTTCCGATTCTGATTCCCAATTTTTGGTTTCATATGTTCTAGATTTTTTCAGCATAATATCTTTAAATTTTCGTTTTTTCTTTAAAAAATACTAAATTTTCTTTTTTTCTTGTATAAAATATTTTATTTTATTTTATGTTCTAGATTTTTTCCAGATTGTTATTAAAGCAAGAAATGTAATTAAGTAAGTAATTTATTCGTGATATTACAATGGAATTGTTTACACTCGTCAGATAATTAAGGAATAAAATGTTTTTAGACTTTATATTTAACAATCTCCATTGTGAATTGCAATAATTTTCTTTGGAAATTCTAAAAATTTTCATTATATTTGCTCTCTGATTTCTGAGATTCTCCAGAAATTTATCTGATTCCAAGATTTTTATTTTTACGTTACCAGAATTTTTCATGAATTCTTGTTCTAAATTGTACAAATTTTGTTCGAAGGATTTATAGATTTCTTAAATTTTCCAGAATTGGAATTAGTATTAAATTGTTTCATTGGATACATTTTATATTCGTCTTTCTATTTTATGAACGATGTTTAGTGTGGTTTTTGTTTTAATTTCGAAAGTATATCCTTGAAATTGAGAGAATTCTGTTTCGGAGATTTTAATAACTTTGTTTCAAAATTTCTACATTATTTCAGCAATTTTACTAGAATAAATTTTGCATTAATTTTACTTTCACTGTTGGAAATTGTAAGACCTTCTATGGGTTCTAGATTTTTTCCAGATGAGACAGAAGAGACAGAAGAGACAAAAGAGACAGAAGAGACTGAAGAGACAGAAGAGACAGAAGAGACAAAAGAGACAGAAGAGATAGAAATGTTAAAAGACAGAAAAAACAGAAAAGAGAGAAGACACAGAAGAGACAAAAGAGACAGAAGAGACCAAAGAGTCATAAGAGTCAGAAGAGACAGAAGAGACAATAGAGACAGAAAAGACAGAAAATACCGAAGAGATAGAAGGGGCAGAAGAGACAGAAGAGACAAAAGAGACAGAAGAGATAGAAATGACAAAAGACAGAAAAGACAGAAAAGAGAGAAGACACAGAAGAGACAAAAGAGACAAAAGAGACAGAAGAGACCGAAGAGACATAAGAGTCAGAAGAGACAGAAGAGACAGAAGAGACAAAAGAGACAGAAAAGACAGAAAATACCGAAGAGATAGAAGGGACAGAAGAGACAGAAGAGACAAAAGAGACAGAAGAGACAGAAGAGACAAAAGAGACAGATGAGACAAAAGAGACAGAAGAGACAGAGGAGACAGAGGAGACATAGGAGACAGAGGAGACAGAGGAGACAGAGGAGACAGAGGAGACAGTGGAGACAGAGGAGACAGAGGAGATAGAAGAGATAGAAGAGTCAGAAGAGACAGAAGAGACAGAAGAGGCAGAAGAGACAGAAAAGACAGAAAAGACAGAAGAGACAGAAGAGACAATAAAGACAAAAAAGACAAAAAAGACATAAAGGAGATGACAGACATAAGAGATAAAAGAGATAGAGGTGACAGACGAGACAGTAGAGACAGAAGAGAGAGAAGTCGCAGAAGAGACAGAAGAGGCAGAAGATAGAATATAGAATACAGAAGATAGAAGAGGAGAGAAGACAGAAATAATAAGAAGCAAATGGTAAAATTCGGTAATATTTGTATCGTAAACAAATGATAAATGGCAGAGGATAGATTTCGGATCACAAGTGACAGACAATAGGAAACAGATTTAAAAAAATATATAGAATACCGAAAGAGAAAGACCGGAGATAGAAGATAGATGGCTTTTATCAGATGACAGATGATACAACTACTAATGATAAAGGTGGATGGCATAAGAAAGATTTTAGATGGAAAATAAAAATAGAAAGATTTCAAATAATGAATGAGTGATGAATAATAATTGTCGACAGATGAATAAATAAAAAATTATTCTAACAAAAAAAAACACATTTTTATTTCGATTTTAAATGAAAAGAAAAGATGTCAAATAATATAGAAGACAAATAACAGAGGATAGATGACAAAAGGCAGGTGACAGTTAATAGATGATAGATGACAGATGACACATAATATTTATTTGAAAGATGACAGATAACAAATGACATAAAATAGGACACGATAAAGAAAAGCAACTTATATGTCGCACAGATAATTTATTGTCAAAAGTCAGATGACAGATGACAGATAAAAAATGACAAATGAAAATGACAGATAATATATGAAAACAGAAAATAAATAAAAGTGGCAAAAATAAATAAATATATTACTAACAAGAGAACGTACAACTGATGACATATGACAGACACAATTAAAAGATGTCAGATGACAGATCAATGTTTATAGAAGACAAATGACAGATAATAGCTGATAGTTGATTCATAAAAAATGACAGTTTATAGATGACGAAAAGCAAATGATTAAAAATTGTTATTGTAATTAATATTTCTTAAAAAATGATTCGTGTCAAATAATGAATTTTGTTTTATAAATATTCATTGTCATCTGTCATATGTCATCAGGTGACATATACCTGTCATCTGTCATATGTCATCTGTCATCGGTCATCTGTCATCTTTTAACTGTTAACTATTATAGGTCATTTGTCATCTGTCATCTGTTATCTGGTAAGTCCGATCATAAATGATAAATGACAAAAATATTTGATAACTGACAGATGTCAAATTCCAAATGAAAATTACAGATAATAGTTTGTGTTTGAACTCAGATCATAAATGACAAATGACGAAAATATTTGTAAAATGACAGATGATAAATGCCAAATGAAAATGACAGATAATAGTTTGTATTTGAAAACAGATAATAAATGACAATTGACAAAAATATTTGAAAACTGACAAATGTCAAATGCCAAATGAAACACCGCTCTATACTCTTTAAACTCTCTAAACTTTTTAAAGCCATTCCCTAAACTCTCGAAATTCTATAAACTTTCTAAACTGTTGAAACTTCCCAGGTCTCCAAATGAAGACATGCACCCATAAAAATACATTCTACACATCTCCTAAAATCATAATCAAGAATTTTTTTTCGAGAAAATAAAATTTATCCGCACAATTAAAAAAAAGTTTTTTTAGCATTATTAGCAGTAATACCGTTGTAGTTTTCAGGAAACTGAAACACTGCCAGTGACTGAAGTTACATTTTATATGTAGGGCGGGTGGGTGGCCTCTATTCTACCCTACAATTCGAAACACATTCACAAGGGTTTATTAGATATCTTCCAACACACGTAAAATAAAATCATTTAATAATTGAATTGAGTTTTCTTACAATTTTTTTGTTAGATACTTTTGTGTGTATTGTATTAATTGGAGGGTGGGATAGTGGCCACCCACCCACCCTACATATGCAATTTAACTTCTATCACTATTGTGCTTTTGTCTTTTTTATTACAGTAGTATTAAAGTTGAATTTTTGTTAAGATTAAAAGCAGAGATTTAGTTTGAAGTTTAAATACATATGTAGGGTGGGTGGGTGGCCACTATCCCACCCTCCAATTACTACAATACAAACCACTATCCTACCCTACAATTATTATAATACAAACGAAGTTAACAAAGAAAATGCAAGAATACTCAAATGAATGATTAAATAATGTTATTTTACTTGTGTTCGATTATATCTAGTAAAGATTTGTGAATTACTATTAATTGGAGGGTGGGATAGTGGCCACCCACCCACCCTACATATAAAATTTAACTTCTATCACTATCATGCTCTAGAATTTTTGGCAACTACAGCAGTATTATAGTTGGATTTTTCTTAAGATTAAAAGCAGAGATTTAGTTTGAAGTTTAAAAATATTTGTAGGGTGGGTGGGTGGCCACTATCCTACCCTCCAATTACTACAATACAAACCACTATCCTACCCTACAATTATTATAATACAAACGAAGGTAACAAAGAAAATGCAAGAATACTCAAATATATTATTAAAAAATGTTATTTTGCTTGTGTTCGATTATATCTAGTAAAGATTTGTGAATTGCTATGAATTGGAGGGTGGGATAGTGGACACCCACCCACTCAACATATAAAATTTAACTATGATCACTGTCATACTCTCAGTTTTCTAAAAACTAAATCGGTAATTCTGCTGTAATTGCTAAAACTTTAAAGCAGTGTTTGAGTTTAAGTTTAAATATGTAGGTAGGGTGGGTGAGTGTCCGCTCATTTGAAAAATTTGATATATATATATATATATATATATATATATATATATATATATATGTATGTATGTATAAATTTGTTGGCAGTAAATATAGAAAATTCAGTTTAATTTTGGCCACGAAGCACGTGAGCACAGCACACTCGAGTGCCTTCTTTTATATTATTTTTACACCACCAGTATCTTAATAATAATCTCTCTGGGTGCTGCAAGAAATATTTCCACGTGTTCACGTATAAATCAAATGTATAAAATTATCATATGAATCAGTGAATTTATTCTAAATTAGCGTTAAACATTACATCAAGCAGATAAAGACGATTTGAGCAATTGCTCAAAAATAACAAATTGCATTATCTAGGTCGTCGAAATTTTATCTTTATCCCTAATCCAACCTTATCAGACATGAGTATACAAAATACAATTGAAATTATTTACAATATTCAAAAAATTACAGCACAATACAATTTTAAGAATGGGACACACACTTACAAATCATTTTCTCTACTGCAAGAATCTCTTTAAACAAATAAATTTTATGTAATGAAAAAATCAGGCAATTAAATCTGTTATACAATCATGATTTAATTATAAAATTACAAGTGTTTCAATTTCGTTTCATATTAAAATTTGCAATTTTAAAACCTTCAGTTTTTTCAAAAACATCTATTTATGCCACTGATTAAAATTAAATTATATATCCAAATTACAGTGATTACGCTAATCATAAACATAATTTATATATACGCTTCTTTAAATTAATATATTAATTAATTATTCATTTGACATTAATATTTATTACCGCGGTGCGAGGGGTTACGATTATTTATAAATTACTGACGCAAACGACGCCATTATCTGTAAAATTTTTATATAGAAAATTATCATTTTTAATAATTAATTGTATAATTAAGCAGAATGTAATAAATAATGCCAATAAATTAAAATACGTTTAGAAACGTATATACATTTCTAAAAAAAAAGAAATATATTGCTGACATCATCCGAATATTAATTACAATTTTTTTTAAAATCTCCATTTTACGATTTTTCCCCAAATTTTAATTGTTAATTATCTACTTGACGCATTTGCTTAAATTACAGTAACTAATTGGCAAATTAACTGGGCGCTAAATCTAAAAATAAAATCAATAGGGATTTTTTTTTAAATTTACATTACAATCATAAGAAGGAACGAAAAGTTTTTTGGTGAAATTTCGTTTTTCGATTTGAAAAATATAAATTAATTTAAATCCACAACTTAAACGACTTCGATTGATTATTGTTATTACCCGTAATCATTATTAGATAATTTAAAATATTCGTGGATAACCATAAATAGTGGATGACCTTGAATGTTTGTGAGATGACCTTGTACTCTTTAAAGGCTGTTAAATTACCATAAATGAATATAATTTTTAAATAACCATTGGATAATTTTTAATGACCTTAAATAAAAATAAATTTTGAATGAGCATTGGTTGATTTTGAATGACCTTAAATGATTAAAAGTTTTGAATGACCTTAAATGATTAAAAGTTTTGAATGGCCATTGGATGACTGCATGGCCTTAAATTACCTTAAAAAGATCTATAGGTCAACTTGAATAATTTAAAAATGGTCATGGATAAATTTGAATAACCTTGAATCATCTGGATTGCAGGATGACCTTAAGTTAAATGACCTTTAATGATCTTGAGTGATATTGAAGTTTTCCAGCAATATTAGTAAATTATTTTGATTGATATATTAAACCTTAAAATGCATAGAATGATCATTTAATGGCCCCAAGTGTCTCACCTCAAACGACCGTTGGATGACCTCGTTAGATCTTTAAAGGTCTTTAAGTAGCCTTGAATAATCTTGAATCTGCTGACCTTAAAATTCATAGAATGACCCTAAGTGACCTCAAACGACCGTTGGATGACCATAATTGTCGTTAGACAATGCCTTTTAACGGTCATTGGATGACCTTTAATAATTTAAATGTCCATTATATGACCATGAACCATCATCAAGTGTTCTTGATGAACTTTAATGATCGTAATGAAATGAATAAATAAATATAAACATACTTAAATGACCTTAAATAATATTAAAAGATCTTAAATGACCGTTGAATAAACTTGAATGAACTAAAATGGTCTAGAATGATGGTTACTTGTCATTAAACTACATTTAATGGCTGTTAGATTCGAATAACCATTATATTTCTTAGAATCATTGTTTTATCGTTGATCTTAAATAACCTTATTTTTAATTGACCTTAAACCACCATTGGATGACCTTAATTTACCATTAAATAATATCAAAAGTCCTTGAATCGACATCAGATGACTAAAGTGACCTTATATGACCGTAAAACATCATTGGGTCACCTTAAACGCCCTTGGATAACCTTAAATAAAGTGACCTTTGTTATAATCAAAGGAACAATAAATATCTATCTATCGTTGTATAACACCCATTGGTCTTGAGCGATCGTTGACCTTATTTAAATAACCTCATTGTATGGCCTTGAATTATTGTTAGTTGACCTTGAATGTCTATTTAATGAATTTGAATTATCGTTAGAAGACATTAACTGTCCTAATTGTCGCTTGATGACTTAAGTAACCTAAGACCTTTAAAAATCATAGGACTACATTTAAATAACTTTAAATGACCTTGAAGGATCGTTGCTGAACATCAACTGTCCTTGAATGATCGTTGTCTTTAAATAACCTCTTTTGATTCAATGGTTCTTAATTGATCTTATCGTCAGATCGTTGAATGCCTTTAAATGGCCATTGGATGACCTTAAATAATTTGAATGTCTAATTTATGAACCTCGAACCATCATCAAATCTCCTTAAATAACCTTTGATCATCATTGTATAACGATGAATATACTTAAACAAATTTTTTTTTTGGATGACCTTAAATAACTTGAAAACATTTTAATGGCCCTTAGATAAACTTGAATGACCTTAAATGATCTTAACATTAAATTACATTGAATCGCAGTTAGGTGACCTTGAATGTATTTTTGATAAAATATGAATTGATTCAAAAATCTGTAAATTAAATGATTTCGATTGACCATTATATTAGTTAGAACGATTCAATTAAATATCCTTAAGTGACCAATAGGTGACCTTGAAGGATCGTTAAATAACATCATTTTTAATGTCCTCGAATGATTCTTAAAATTGACCATTGGATGACCTTAAATTTTTAATACATGACATCAACTGTCCTTTAATTGTCATTAGATGACCATTGTAAAACCTTCAAAAATCATAAGGTCATCTTAAACAATGTCATTGGATAATGTTAAATAGCCTTGACTGACCTCGAATATCCGTTGATCTTAATCTTATTTGCTGTCCTTAAATTATTGTCAATTGACCTTAAATGGCCATTTGATGACCTTGAATTATCGTTAGATGACATCGACTAGTTTTTTTTGTAAGTTATATTCGATGACCTAAAAAACCTTAGACCTTAAAAGATCATTAAGTGAACGATTAAATTAAATAGCTTTACATGACCATTAAGTGACCTTGAAGGATCGTTGATATTAAATAACCTCATTTTTAATGCTCTTGAATGATTCTTAAAATTGACTTTACACGACCATTGGTTGAATTATCAATACATGACATCAACTGTCCTTTAATTGCCATTATGACATTATCACCATTGTGTAACCTTCAAAAATCATTGGGTCATCTTAAAAAACGTCATTGGATAACATTAAATAGCTTTGAGTGACCTCGAACGATCGTTGACCTTAATCTTATTTGTTGTTCTTAAATTATTGTTAATTGACCTTAAATGGCCATTTAATGACCTTGAATTGTCGTTAGATGTCATCAACTAGTTTTATTCGATGACCTAAATAACCCTAGACCTTAAAAGATCATTAAGTAACCTCACTTCATCTCCTTGAATGATCCTTAATTGATCTTTAGAGATGATTTTGGATGATCTAGATTTATCATTAAGTGACCATTGTAACCTGAAACGACCATTGAGTGACCCTGAAGGCTCGTTGTATATAATTGGCTGACCTTGAACAATCACTGATCGTTTCATCATTTGATGTCCTTAAATTGTTAATTGATCTTAAATGGCCATTTAAATACCTTTAATTTTAGCAAGATTACATCAACTGTCTCTTAATTGTCGTTTGATGACCTAAGTAACCTTAGACCTTGAAAAATCATTGGACTACCTTTAACGTTCTTGGATAACATTAAACAACTTCAAATAACCATAGGATGACCTATGAAACGATCATTGAGTGACCTTGAAGGCTCGTTGTATAACATTCACTGACATTGAACAAATCATTCATCTTAAATTACAATAATCTTATTTGATGTCCTTAAATGACTTCATTAATCTTAAATGGTCATGACCTTACGTCCTGGGATAACATTATTAAACAACTTTAAATAACCATAGGATGACCTTGAAGGATCGAATGATCTAAACGATCTTTAACAATAATTTTGGATGATCTCGATTTATCATTAGATGAGCATTGTAACCTGAAAAGATCATTGAGTGACCTTGAAGGCTCGTTGTATAACATTGACTGACATTGAACAATCATTAATCTTAAATTTAAATAATCTCATATGATGTCATTAAATGACTTAATTTATCTTAAATGGTCATGACCTTACGTCCTTGGATAACTTTAAATAACCATAGGATGACCTTGAAGGATCGAATGACCTTATCGATCTTTAACAATAGTTTTGGATGATCTCGATTTATCATTAGATGACCATTATAACCTGAAACGATCATTGAGTGACCTTGAAGGCTCATTGAAGTGAGTCAGTATCATGTCCTTAATTTAAATAATCTCATTTGATGTCCTTTAATGACTGTTAATTAATCTTAAGTGGTTTTCTTGAATTTTCTTGATATTTCATCAACTTTAATTTAATCGTCGTTTGATGATCTAAGTAACCTTAGACCTTAAAAAATCATTGGACCACCTTGTACGTACTGGGATAACATTGAATAACTTTAAATAACCATAGGATGACCTTAAAGGATCGAATGACCCTATCGATCTTTAACAATAATTTTGGATGATCTCGATTTGTCATTAGATGACCATTATAACCTGAAACGATCATTGAGTGACCTTGAAGGCTCATTGTATTGCTTAATTAATCTTAAATGGTCATGTCCTTGAATTTTCTAGAGATTTCATCAACTGTCCTTTAATTGCCGTTTGATGATCTAAGTAATTAAATAACCATAGGATGACCTTGAAGGATCGAATGGCCCAGAACGATCATTGACTTTAAATAACCTTTATTCTTTATTGTCTTCGCTTCTCCTGCTCACAAATTGAAAAAAAACTTTAAAAACAATACATACATTTAATTTAAAAAATACAAATAATTTTATGTCCTTAATTTTTAATTGAACGAGCTTAATTTATCGTTAGAAGACATCAACTTTCCTTTGATGACCTATAAATGATCACTGTGTGACCTTGAATGATAATTGGACCAACTTAATCGTAAATAGTTATACATAACCATTGGATAACCTTGAATGATCGTTGTATAACATCGACTGATCTTGAATGTTTCGTCGATCTTGAATTACCTCATTTGATGTCTTTAAATAAATCTTAATTTGACCTTAAACGCTTATTAGGTGAGCTTGAGTTATCGTCAGATGATATCAACCGTCGGTTGATGACCTAAGTAACCTTGAATGATCAATGTATGACCTTGAAAAATCATTAGATGACTTTAAACTTCCTTGAATAACAATAAATAGCTTCAAAAAGCTATTATGTGACCTTGAAGGATCGTTGTATAATATCGACTGACATTATGGTATGTATATTGTAACTCAAATTTTGATTAAGCATTTTATTATCTAGAATAACTGTTGAATTTTCTTAAATGTCCTTGGATAAAATTAAATAGTCCCGAATGACCATTAGACGAATTTAAAGGATCGTCTTATGAGAGCTTGACATACTTGAATGACCTTGAATGTTCACTTGATGTCTTCAATTGATTGTTATCTGGCAATAACTATTATATGACCCTGAGTGATTGTCAGATGACCTTGAATGGAGAATGAGAAGTTTTTTTTTTTGGCAGTAAAAATGCGAAAATATAAACAGTCCTTTAATTGTAATTTGATGACCAAAGCGACCTTAGATGACCATTGTATGACCTTAAAGGATCATTGGATGAGCTTGACTTATCGTTAGATGATATCAACCGGCGTTTGATGACCTAAGTAACCTCGAATGATCAATGTATGACCTTGAAAGATCATCGGATGATTAAACTTTCTTGAATAACATTGAATATATTTAAATGACCATTGCGTGACCTTGAAGGATCATTGTATAACGTCGACTGACATTATGGTATATTGTAACTCAAATTTTGATTAACCATTTTATTATCTAGATTAACTGTTGAATTATCTTAAATGTCCTTGGCTAACATTTAATAGTCTTGAATGATCATTAGGCGAATTTGAAGGATCGTCTTGTGAGAGCTCGACTGACTTCAATGACCTTGAATGTTCATTTGATACCTTTAATTGATTGTTGTCTGGCAATAACCATTATATGACCCTGAATGATTATTAGATGACCTTGAAGGGAGGTTGAAAAGTTTTTTTTTGGCAGAAATATAAACTGTCCTTTAATTGTAATTAAATGACCAAAGAGTCCTTAAAAAATCATTTGGTAACTCTTGATGAAACATATAACTCACTGGATAGGAATTAGGAATAATACGCTTGTTTTGTTTCATATATTTACTATCAGTTTCCTGACACGTGTTTCTTTTTTGAGAATGGCGAGCAATTGCCGAAACACGTGTCAGGAAACTTATAGTAAATATATGAAACAAAACAAGTGTTTATTCCTAATTCCTATCCAGTGTCAACTAATTGTCAGCTGTCTTCTGTCAACTGTGAAAAGTCATTTGTCACAATTTATTAAATATATGATAAATTTTGGACTAAAACTACTTTAAAACTACCAGAAAATATAAACTTAAGCAGAATCGAGAATGATCTGCCATGTGTCAACTGTCATCTTGATGTTGTGTGATCAAATGTTATCATTAGTCATTTGTCATCTGCCAACTGCCAACTGTCAATTGTCAACTGCCATCTGTCAACTGCCAACGCTACTTGTCAACTGTCAATTGCCAACCGTCAACTGTCAACTGCCAACAGTAAATAAATAAATAAATAAATATCAAATATCAATTGTGTAAAATCATGTGTCGTGTGTCTGTTATTAATTTTCAGATGATAAATGTCAAATATTAATTGTAAAAAAAAAAAATATTAAATATCAAATGACAAAATAAAATGTCAAATGTCAAATGTGAATAGTCAAGTGTTAAAAATTGAATATTGTTAATTATCACATGATAAACGTCAAATAGAAATGGTTAATTGTCAAATGTTAAATGCCAAATGACATAATCAAATGTCAAGTGTTAAATTTCATTCATATGTTAAAAGTTGAATTTCAATTTAATTTATTGTTGTTAATTATCAAATGTCGAATGTCAAATGTAAAATTTTGAATGTCAAAAGTAAATAGTTAAATGTCAGTTATTAATTATCAAATTTTAAATGTCAAATAACAATGGATAATTATCAAATGTTAAATGTCAAGTGCAAAATTTCTAATGTTAATTTTTAATTGTAAAATGATAAATGTCAAATATTATTTGTAAAATGTTAATACCAAATGACACAATAAAATATCAAATGTCAAGTGTCAAATGTCAATAATCAATTGTTAATAGTTGAATGTTAAATGTTAAATGTAATTGTTGTCAAGTGTTGAATGTCAAATGTCAATTGTTAAATACTAAGTTTCTAATTATAATTGGTAATTATCAATTATTCAATGTCAAGTGTTAATTGTTATATGATAAATGTCAAATGACAACCAATAATTGTCAAATGTCATGTGTCATATGTCTAATATCAAATATCAATAGTCATTTGTTAAAAGTCATTTAAATTTAAATTGTTAAACATTTGTAAATTGTTAATAGATAAATGTCGAATGACATTTTTTAATTGTAAAATGTTGAATGTCTCATAGCAAATTTTGAAAGACAATTGTCAATTGTTACAAGTCAAATGTTAATTGTTGGCCTTCTGTAAATAATAAATAAATAAATAAATACAAGTCAACAGTAGATTGTTAAAAGTCGAATGTCAAATGTCAGTTGTTAATTATCAAACGACACTGTTAAACATTAAGTGTTAAATCTTGGATATCAAATGTCAATTATTAAAAGTCAAATATCGAGTGTTAAATATCAAATGACATAAAATGTCAAATGTCAAATGTTCATTTTTGAATGTCAATAATTAATTGTTAAAAGTTGAATGTTAAATGTCAAGTGTCGAATGTCAAATGCCAGTGGTTGATTAATATGAAATTATAATTGGTAATTATCAAATATTGTCAAATGTCAAGTATTAATAGTTAAATGATAAATGTCAAATGACAACCGATAATCGCCAAATGTCATGTTTTATATTTCTAATGTCAAATATCAATAGTCAATTGTTAAAAATCGTTTAAATGTAAATTGTTAAATATTTGTAAATTGTTAATAGACAAATGTCAAATGATATTTTTTAATTGTAAAATGTTAAATGTCACATAGCAAATTTAAAAAGTCAATAGTTAATTGTTAAAATTCAAATGTCAATTTTTGGCCTTCCGTAAATAAATAAATGTCAATAGTCAATTGTTAAAAGTCGAATGTCAAATGTCAATTGTTAATTATCAAACGACACGGTTAAATATTAAATGTTAAATCTTGAATATCAAATGTCAATTATTAAAAGTCAAATGTCAAATGACACAATAAAATGTCAAATGTCAAGTGTCAAATGTTCATTTTCGAATGTGAATAATTAATTGTTAAAAGCTGAATGACAAATGTCAAATTAATTGTTGTCAAGTGTCGAATGTCAATCGTTAAATAATAAGTGTCAAATTATAATTGGTAATTATCAAATATTCAATACGAATGCCAAGTGTTAATAGTTAAATGATAAATGTCAAATAACAACCGATAATTGTCAAATGTTATGTGTTTTATTTCTAATGTGAAATATCCATAGTCAATTGTTAAAAGTCGTTTAAATCTAAATTGTTAAATATTTGTAAATTGTTAATAGAAAAATGTCAAATGATATTTTTTTAAATTGAAAACGTTAAATGTCACATGGCAAATTTTAAAAGTCAATATTCAATTGTTAAAAGTCGAATGTTAAATGTCAATTGTTAATAATCAAACGACACGGTTAAATATTAAGTTGTTAAATCTTGAATATCAAATGTCAATTATTAAAAGTCCATTGTCGAGTGTTAAATATCAAATGCCACAATATAATGTCAAATGGCAAGTGTCAATTGTTCATTTTCGAATGTCAATAATTAATTGTTAAAAGTTTAATGTTAAATGTCAAATGTAATTGTTGTCGAATTGTCTCGAATGTCAAATGTCAATCGTTAAATAATAAGTGTCAAATTATAATCGGTAATTATCAAATATGTTATCTCAAATGTCAAATGTTGATAGTTAAATGATAAATGTCAAATGACAACCGATAATCGTCAAATGTCATGTGTTATATTTTTAATGTCAAATATCAATAGTCAATTGTTAAAAGTCGCTTAAATGTAAATTGTTAAAGATAAATGTCGAATGACATTTTTTAGTTGTAAAATGTTAAATGTCTTATAGCAAATTTTGAAAGTCAAATGTCAATTTTTGGCCTTCCGTAAATAATTAAATAAATAAAAGTCAATAGTTAACTGTTAAAAGTCGAATGTCAAATGTAAATTGTTAATTATCAAATGACACTGTTAAATATTAAAAAATCTTGAATATCAAATGACACAAATGTCGAGTGTTAAGTATCAAATGACATAAAATGTTAAATGTCAAGTGTCAAATGTTCATTTTCGAATGTCAATAATTAATTGTTAAACGTTGAATGTTAAATGTCAAATGTAATTGTTGTCGAATTGTGTCGAATGACAAGTGTCAATCGTTAAATAATAAGAGTCAAATTATAATTGGTAATTATCAAGTATTTAATGTCAAATGTCAAGTGTTAATAGTTAAATGATAAATGTCAAAGGACAACCTATAATCGTCAAATGTCATGTGTTATATTTCTAATGTCACATAGCAAATATTAAAAGTCAAATGTTAAATAAATAAAAACAAATAAATCAATATTAAAAATAATAATTTAACATTAAATATTTGATAACGATTGACATTAATAAATAATAATAATAATAATAATGTCAAGTGTCAAATGTCAATCGTTAAATTATAAGTGTTACATTATAATCGGTAATTATCAAATATTTAATGTCAAATGTCAAGTGTTAATAGATAAATGATAAATGTCAAATGACAACCGATAATCGTCAAATGGCGTGTGTTATATTTCTAATGTCAAATGATATCAACCGTCAGTTGATGACCTAACTAAACTTGAATGATCAAAATTGTGAAACAACACCAAGAGTTAAATTAACCACTAATTGAATTCTTAATGTATGACCTTCATAAATCATCAGATGACTTTAAACTTTCTGGAATAACATTGAATAGCTTTAAATGGCCATTACGTAACCTTGAAGGACCGTCGTATAAAATCAGACAGACCTTAAATGATCGTTAATATTAAATAACCTGATTAATTAAAAAGCACTAAAAACCTTTCTTCACAATTTTATTTAAATTCACAGATATATATTTAGTATTAAAACATTGATAATGGTCACTTTGTGTCCGAAATATATATCTGTGAATTTAAATAAAATTGTGAAGAAAGGTTTTTAGTGCTTTTTAATTAATCAAGTTTACCTTCACGTAACTCACAAAAATCAAATTAAATAACCTCATTGGTTGTCCTTGAATGATTTTTAATTGATGCTAAACGACCATTGTATAACCGTATCGTTCGGTGATTTCAACTGTTGTTTGATGACCTGGAATGATCACTGTATGTCCTTGAAAGATCATTGGACCAACTTAAGCGACCTTAAATAATATTAAGAAGCTTTAAATAGCAACTGTTTTGACCTTGAAGATCTCAACTGACTTTGAATGTTTCTTCGATGATCTTAAATAACGGAGAATTATCGTTCATTGAAAGTAACCGTCAGATGACCTTGAATGTATTTTTTAATGGTCATCAGATGGCCCTACATACGGACATATAAATAAAGTAACCTTAGATGATCATTGTATGACCTTGAAAGATCCTTGGGTCACTTTAAACGTTCTTGAATAGTATTAAATGACCATTGAGTGACATTGAAGGATCGTTGTATAACATCGACTGACCTTGAACGTTCTTTAACCTTTAAAGCTTGTTTGATGTCCTTGAGTGATTGTTATTTGACCATTAATGACTGAATAGTTAGATGACATCAACTGTCCTTTAATTGTGGTTTGATGACCTAGGTAACCTTAGACCTGACGAGATCATTGGATCGCCTTGGATAAGATTAAATTTATTTATGTATACATCTTTGGACTCAAATACCTCAAATATGTACTTAGTGTAATTTCATAATATTTAATCATCTTAAATAATATTAATTAAAGCTAACATTATTTTAATAGAACAGTATTACGTAATGATAACGAATAGGTCAATGCAGGTCATCAAAAGCTTTTTCTGATATGAAGAAACCAAAGTTTCAGACGGGAAGTCAATTGTGGTTTCCAATAGTAAGAATAACCGTGATAGTAACAATGTCTAAAAAATTTCAATCAGTAATTAGGCGTGTAGTTCAAATGTATATGTAGGGTGGGTGGGTGGCCACTATCCCACCCTCCAATTACAAAAATTTAAACCACTCTTTTAATAGGTTACTGTTTACGGGCACCGAATTGTGTTCAGGGCAAAACAAATAATTAATTATTAGGTTTCGAAATCGTTGCCCTTTAAAAACGTGAATTATATAACAAACAACTTATCGAACCACAACATAGACACACAGACGCAATTGTGTGGACGTTTCCTGGGGACCATAAATCAGCGCTGAGTAAATTTGGCAGCGCGTTCAAGACCCATTTGTTTAATCCACGTCTCGTCGGACAATTGTTCACGCCCGTTACACAATCACGTGCAAGGAATGCTATTGTTGGCCACGACAATGCCCTAGACTAAAATCTTAACTTGGTATATTAATAAAAATCAAGCCGACCTCGTTTTCTGAACAACGCCGAACCGAACGGATGATTCAATTTTTAGAAATTTATTAATTACACCGGATTAAATTACAACTTATTATAACAGTGGAAAATTGTGATGTGGCCATCATAGTACTTTCACTATATTTTTCTCGAAAACTATAACAATAAAAGTAAAACCCTCGCTTATATTTTATTGATTAGAGGGTGGGATAGTGGCCACCCACCCACCCTACATATGCATATTAACATTAATTACTGACCGCCTCGCGGTTTGCAATAAAATTCATTACAAAACTTTTTGTATAAAAAAGAAATTAAAAAGGAAAAGTGTTTAAGTGAGTAAATTAGTAAAAAATTGATGCATTATGGGTGGGCAGACTTAAAATCTAAATTAGATCAAATTAGCTATAAAAAGTCATTTATATTTAAACTTAATTTTTGATTTGGTTTTATTTTTTATTACATAAAGGGTTTGATTGTTTATAGCAGCAAATCATCAACGATTATCAATTTATGTTATCATGTATATGTATGGTGGGTGGGTGGCCTCTATCCCACCCTTCAATCAGTAAAACATAAGCGAGGGTTTTAATTAAAAGTTGTAAAATATAAATAAAAACAAAATAATTACAATTTTTAGAGATATATTCATAATAGATATTTTAATGAAAACGGAAATGATTTTTTTTAATTATTAAAATTAGCACGACATATTTCGTGACTTAATGTCATCGCCACAATTACCGATTTGAATTTATATGATGTCACTGTTATTATTTGCAAATGTGCAAATTTCAACAAGCGTAATGAGCACAATTGCTTAATATACATACACACACCTTTTATATTATGTGAAAAATTGTCATCATGACAGTTTTGTTTTATTTTGTAACCTTCTATAAAACACAAAAGTGTTGCATTATTTATAAAGTACCAAACCTAAATTATCGAAAATTTGCGTACATAAAAATCGGCAGCATTAACCGGATTGTACGCATAAATATTTATTTTTAGTGAAGGATATTTACGAATATTTATTCAAAATTAATAACTACTGGTAGTAACACTATAAATTTATTAAAATGTATAAAAGTACAGAAGAAAATACATAATAAGATGGCCAAGCCAAAATAGTTATTTAAACTTACTATGTTGCCATTATTTTACCCTTTATGCATGCAATTTTATTCATTTTATTACAAACTTCCAGTCTTTCAGATTTTATAATTTTCTCCTGTTTTCGGAATTTTTCTGTAATTTTTCTTATTCCAGAAGTATAAAATTTTCTTCAATGGTTCTAAAATATATCAGCAATTTATCTTCTTCTACATTTCTTTATTTCTATTTCAAATTTGTTGCTTTATCTTATTGTAATTTTTGAGCAATTTTCCTTTCTGATTTATAAAATTTTCTTCTTGGATTCGAATTTTTTTAAAAGAAATTTCTCCTCTTGTAGATTTTAAGAATATTCTTAGAAAGTTCTAGAATCTCCTAACAATTTCTTTTCGAAATCAACAGCGTGGTTTTTCTTCCATTTTACAATAGTTTCGTGTTTTATCATCTTCTATTTCTATTCTACTTTATAATTTGTTCTATAACTGGATATTAATATGTTGGGTAATAAATCATTCTAGAGATTGTTAATTCATAGTTAAAAAATTCCTCCCTTTTTAGATTCCTAAAAATTCTTAGGAGGTTCTAGAATTTTTCAACAATTTATATTCCAAATTTTACAATTCGTCGGCGCTTTTTTTAATTTGAATAAATTGTCCCCTTTAACTCTGCCGCATAGTATTTTTCAAATCGTTTAAATTTCTATTTTAGAAACTTCTCCTTTTCCAGATTTCTCAATTTTGTTTCAGTGGTTCTAGAAATTTCTAGATTTCCGAGAAATTTCTCATCATATTTCTTTCATTTTCTCTAAGAATTATCTTTACGTATTCTAGTATTTTACAGCAATTTCTTAAATTTTCAGACTATTATAATTTTATTTTCCGTTTCTACAGATTTCCAAAAAGTTATATTTCTAATTTTGAGACCTTTAGAACAACGTTTTTTTTTTCAATTTTTTCTCAAGTTTTTACAATTCCGTGTTGTTTTTAATCTTATCCGAATTTGCCAACAATTTCTTCGTTTGCAGATTTTTAGAAATTCCTTCATTGGTTCTAGATTTTTTCAGAAGTTTGTCTAATTTCTAATATTATCTTGAATGGTTTCTTCTATTCCAAATTTCGAGAATTTCTTGCGATGGTTCTAATCTAGGTTAAACAAGCAATTTGCCTCCTTCGAGATTTCTTAAATTTTTTCAGCGCTTACAGAATTCTTTAGCTGTTTCCCTTATTCCAAATTTTCTGCGATGATTCTAGAAATTTGCAAAAATATTTCGAGCAATTTTTCTTTTTTCTTCAGAAGATTTTTCGAAATTTCTTAGATGGTTCCAGAATTTTCTTGCAGTTATATTAAATCTACTAGCAATTTATTTTCAAGATTTCTTGATTGTTTTTTTTTCTTCAATTGTTAACAGTTTTTAATGTAAATCATCCGAAAATTTCTCATTTCGAATTTTCTCATTTTTTTTCCAGAAAATGCTATATAATACCAACGTTTTATCTTTATCCAGTATTTCTTGTTTTCTTATTTTTCTAGAAATTTCTTCGTATGTTTTAAAAATTATCGGAAATTTCTATTTCAAATTTGTAGACATAAATCTTATCGAAGATTACGACAAGTTGACAGTTCACAGATGTCAGTTAACACATGATATTGACATTTGACATCAACTATGACAGATAACAGATGACAGTTGGCAGATAATAGTTAACAAATGACAGTTGTTAATTGACAGTTGGCAGATAATAGTTTACAAATTAGTTGACAGTTGACATATGACAAGTGACACTTAGCATTTGACCGATGATAGTTACCACAGATGGTAGATAGTAGATGACAGTTGGGAGATAATAGTTAACAAATAACAGTTTCTGTTTGACAGTTGACAAATGACACTTAACATTCGACACCAACTATAACACATGACAGATAACAGATGACAGTTGGCAAATAATAGTTAATTATTATTATTATTACACTTAACACTTGATATCAACTATTACAAGTGACAGATAATAGATTACAATCGGCAGATAATAGTTAACAAATGGCAGTTGTTAATTGACAGTTGACAGATGACACTTAACATGATATTAACTATGACAGATAACAGATAACAGTTGGCAAATAATAGATAACAAATGACAGTTGGTATTTGACAGTTGACATATGACAGTTAACAGATGACACTTAACATTTGACATCTAACTATGACAAGTGAGAGATAATAGATGACAGTCGGCAGATAAAAGTTAACAAATGGCAGTTGTTAGTTGACAGATGACACTTAACATATGATATCAATTATGACAGATGACAGTTGGCAAATAATAGTTAACAAATAACAGTTAGTATTTAACAGTTGACATATGACACTTAACATTTGATATCAACTATGACAAGTGACAGATAATAGATGACAATTGGCAGATAATAGTTAACAAATGGCAGTTGTTAGTTGACAGATGACACTTAACATATGATATCAACTACGACAGATAACAGTTGGCAAATAATAGTTAACAAATGACAGTTGCTATTTGACACTTGACATATGACAGTTAACAGATGATACTTAACATTTGATATCAACTATGACAAGTGACAGAAGATAACAGTCGGCAGATAATAGTTAACAAATGGCAGTTGCTAGCTGACAGTTTACAGATGACACTTAATATATGACATCAACTATGACAGATGACAGATAACAGATGACAATTGGCAAATAATAGTTAACAAATAACAGTTGGTATTTGACAGTTGACATATGACAGGTAACAGATGACACTTAACATTTGATATCAACTATGACAAGTGACAGATAATAGATGACAGTCGGCAGATAATAGTTACAAAATGGCAGTTGTTAGTTGACAGATGACAGTTGGTATTTAACAGTTGACATATGACAGTTAACAGATGACTCTTAACATTTGATATCAACTATGACAAGTGACAGATACTAGATGACAATTGGCAGATAATAATTAACAAATGGCAGTTGTTAATTGACAGTTGACAGATGACACGTAACATATGATATCAACTATGACAGATGACAGATAACAGATGACAGTTGGTAAATAATAGTTAACAAATGACAGTTGGTAATTCACAGTTGACATATGACAATTAACCGATGACACTTAGCATTTGAAATCAACTATAACAGATGACAGTTGGCAGATAATAATTAACAAACGACAGTTGGTATTTTATTGTTGACAGACGACAGTTAACAGATGACACTAAGTATTTATCAACTACCACAGATGGCAGATAACAAATGACAGTTGAGAGATAATAGTTAACAAAGGACAGTTGACATATGACAGTTAACAGATGACACTTAACATTTGATATCAACTATGACAAGTGACAGATAATGGATGACAATTGGCAGATTATACTTAATTAAAAAATGACAGTTGGTATTTGACAGATGACAGTTAACAAATGCCACTTAGCATTTGTTATCAATTATCACAGATGACAAATAACAGATGACAGTTAACAAATAATAGTTAACAACTGACAGCTGGTATTTAACAGTTTACAGATGAAAGTTAACCGATGACACTTAGCATTTGATATTCACTACGACAGATGATAGTTGGCCGATAATAATTAACAAACGACAGTTGGTATTTTATTGTTGGCAGACGACAGTTAACAGATGACACTAAGTATTTATCAACTACCACAGATGGCAGATAACAAATGACAGTTGGGAGATAATAGTTAACAAATGACAGTTGACATATGACACTTAACAGATGACACTTAACATTTGATATCAACTATGACAAGTGACAGATAATAGATGACAATTGGCAGATTATACTTAATTAAAAAAATGACAGTTGGTATTTGACAGATGACAGTTAACAAATGACACTTAGTATTTGATATCAACTATTACAGATGACAGATAACTGATGACAGTTAACAAATAATAGTTAATAAATGACAGCTGGTATTTAACAGTTTACATCTGAAAGTTAACCGATGACACTTAGCATTTGATATCAACTATGACAGATGATAGTTGGCAGATAATAATTAACAAACGACAGTTAGTATTTGATAGTTGACAGATGACAGTTAATGATGACACTTAGTATTTATCAACTACCACAAATGGTAGATAACAGATGACAGTTGGAAGATGATAGTTAACAAATCACAGTTGGTATTTGACAGTTGACAGATGACACTTAACATTTGATATCAACTATGACAGATGACAGAAAACAGATGATAGTTGGTATTTGACAGATGATACTTAACATTTGATATTTCCAGAATATTGTTGCAATTTTCCTTATTTTTGGTTTTTAAAAAGTTCTTCAGTTGTTGTAGAATATACTAAGCAATTTATCTTCTTTCAAATTTCATCAAATTTTATTTTATTACAGTTTTCTTGAATTTTATTTTTCAGCAGTTCCCCATTTTTCAGATTTTTTCTGATGGTTCCAGAAATTTTCAAATATTCTTTTTAGAAATTTCTAAATATTACCAATTTTATCATAATATTGGAGTTGTTTTCCTTATTCCATATAGTTATGATTTCTATAATATTCCTGCAATTTCTCCTATTCTATAATTTTTTTAAATCGTTCTAGAATATACTAGCAATTTATCTTCTTACAAATTTCTTAAATTCTTTTTAATGCTTCTAAAATATACCAGCAAAGTCAAGACTTTTAAAATTACCTTTATGTTCTAGTAACCTTCAACAACTTCTCTATGTTCAGCTTTGATCATTACTATTCCTGATTGCTAGAATTTTCGTCAATGATTCTAGAATATACCAGCGATTTATTTTCTTTTAGATTTTTTTAATTTTCTTCTACGGGTCTAAAATATATAAGCAATTTGTTTTATTCTAATTTGTTTTTTCAATTATTCGTTTTTTCTTCTTCCACATTTCCTAAAATTTTTCAATAAATCTAGAATATTCTAGCAATTGTCTTCTTCCAAATTTCTTGAATTTTCATCAGTGGTTCTGAAATATACTACTAATTTATCTACTTTCAGGTTTCATGATTTTTCTCCTAAATTGTTCCAAGACTTTCTATTTTAGATTATTAGATTTAGATTACCATAGAATTTGTTTCTAAGTTTGTAGTATTTTTTTAGCAATTCCTCCCCTATCCTCTCATAGATTTCTAGAATTCCCCTGTGTTTTCCAAACTTTTAGAACATTTTGGTTTATTTCTCTCATTCCAGATATTTAGAATTTTCTTTGAGGTTTACTTGGTTAATGCAAATTTCTAGAATCTGATAGACTTTAGAAATTTATAAAGATTTTCATTTGCACTTATTTCTCTATTTCTCTTCTTCCGGATTTCTAGAATTTCTCAGTGTTTTTCAGTTTCTTAGAATATTTTAGCAATTTCTCTCATTCCAAATATATAGAATTTTCTTTGAGGTTTATTTGATTATTCCAAATTTCTGATACATTCCGTTTCCTTCTCGGAAAAGCTCAACTTTATCTTATAGGAATTTTCCAGCATTGTTTTGCCTTTCAAATTTCTAGAATTTCTTCGAGGGTTTTTAATATATCTCATCGTTTTTTATCGACAATTCTAGCATTTTTCTTGAAGGGTTTTCATTTACACTTCCTTCAGATTGACAAGATAATTTTGTTATTTTGAAGATTCTAAAATTTTCTAGAAATATTTCTCTTCTTCCGGATTTCTAGGATTTACTTCGAATAACTATAATTTTCCAATATTTCGTGTTTTATCTTATTAGAATTTTCCAATAATTAACTAATTGAATTATTGAAATTGAATTATTTAAATTTAAATATTTTCTAACAATTAATATAAATGTAACAATTGTCTCAAGTGACATATCTTAGCGGTTTTAATTGACAATGATATTGTCATCATCAACGATTTATCTTTACATTAATTCTTATTACAATTTAATCAGTTTGTCTTGTCGATAACTACAAAATTATTACTAATACAAACACAATAACCCGTTTAAAATTTTCTACGTAAGGCTTGAATCATTTTGGAAATATTTATTTGTTAGATTAGGATCTTCCTGTGCCTATTTAAAAATTACATCACCATTTTCCTCACACGTTCGCGAATCGCATGCACTTTTCTTTCGGCGTCTTATCTCTTGTGCAAATATTGATTTTACGATTCCCTTATCGACGATAAACTGCAAATACGGCATGTGATGAACTTTGGAATTATCGATCACAAGGCCTTTTTACTTAAAATTAAATTTAGAATAGCTTGAGAATAAAAAAAGATATTAAGTTTAATTCTTAACTGATAGTAAAAAACTAAATTATTAAGAGGGTTTGATTGATTATTATAAGTTTTTGGTGTATGTAGAGTGGATGGGTGTTAATTTACCCATCTTTCTACCAATAAAACATTTTTTTAATAATAATAATAATAAATTTATTAAAGGAAAAATTAGTACTTAAATTAACCAGAGAGTTTAAATTTAAAGAAAAGTCGAAAAACTGAAAAATGTGATTATATAATACACAATTAATCGTTTAAAATGATTCAATAATTTCAAATCAAACTCTTGCTTATGTTTCATTGGTTGTTTTGTAGGTTAGAGGCCACCCACCCACCCTACATATAAATTGTTACTTTAATTACTGACAGTGCTTTAATTTCCAGCATTTTAAAAATTAATACTATGCTGATGTTATCATAAAATTAAAACAGAATTTTGGAATATGTGCATGAATTACGTAATGTGGGTGGGTGGCCTCTAACCCACCCACCAATATCAACATCATACGCCAAGATTTTATTGAAATTTAACTTTTTTGCATGTTATTCGAGGTACATTTAGTTATTCCATTAAAATTACTTAAAAATCCATTTACTCTAGGGATTTTAGAAATATAAAAGATACAATCTAATGGTTTTCTCCTATTATCACTCTTGTTAATGCTGTAACAAGCGAAATTAGTTGAGTTAATAAAAAATCAATGAAACAAACCAAGTAAATGAAAACAAGTGAAGTAACGAATGGTTTTCTCTTATTATCACTCTTCATAAGGTTGTAACAAGCGAAACTAGTTGAGTTAATGAAAAAATCAATGAAACAAACCAAGTAAATGAAAACAAGTGAAGTGAGGAATAAACTAAGTGTTATTTTCATTTACAAAACACCTTACCAAACAAACTCAAAGCAACAATTGTAAACAAAGCAAGTGTTTTACAATTTTTTTACCTATGATCTAATAAATTTAAAAAAAATAAATACTACAGTGTTACGAATGTAAACTTTGCTTTAACAAAACTGACGCGTATTATGTAGTGATCGAAGGGTGGGTTAGTGGCCACCCACCCGCCCTACATATAAATTGGTACTTCAATTACGATCAGTACTTATGTTCCCAAGGATGAAAAATTTAATTTTAAAATTGAATCAATAATTTAAAGCACTATTTTAGATTATGTGCTTGAATATATGTATGGTGGGTGGGTGGCCTCTATTTTACCCTTTAGTCACCACATCATACACTAAGGTTGCATTGAAATTTAAAAAAATATTTCAGAAAATAAATGCGGGATGTCAAAATAATTTTGAGGTTAATAATTAACTTTTAAATAATTTATAATAAAATAATAATTAGCTTCTATTACTTGATTTTTTTATTGTACTTACCGACGCTATTAACTTTTCTTAATTAATATTAAAGTGCAATCAGATTTTAATAAGAAATAGTAATTCTTTTACTTTATTTTGCAATCAAATTTATTGCAACACACTCTATGGTTCCATAGACATATTATATTTAGCGCGTCGAAAGACCAATTTACAATACAACCATTAATTTAGTAACATTTTTCGTGGAGATTTTTAATGTTTAAGAATGTTTATAATGATTAATATTAAAATTCTACACATACCTCTAAATTTTAATATAATAAACTAATCAATCTGCACGTGCACAGAAAGTTGATGGTAAAAATATTTTCAGCTGTTTAAATCGGGCTTTAAAATAAAAGAAGCAAATGTCAAATTTTAATAAACACATTTTAAAATAATAACTTGCTAACTAATTTTCTTGCGTTTTAGATGTAAATAGCGGTATTACAACTCAACAAATAAAAACAACGGTTACGCATGGACATAAATGGTACTTTAAGGAAGAGATTGGAGTAGATTCACTATAAACAGGTACATGTAAGTGTTTCAATAATTATAATAAAACATAAGCACTTTAAATATTTCTACAAGTCAAGTTTAATTCATTAATTAAATTTTAATTTAACCTCAAAATTGGGCTACATAAAATAATTTACATTAATTTCAAAATTAGGTTCGTCGAGTGAATAATGTTTCGTGATCGCCCCTCCTCACTATTGCGGCCTCCCGTGGGTACAACTTCGTTTTTTTTTTTAATACATAAAATAACCGAAGTTGGCGTAATGACCGCGATAAATTTAAAACGTTCGAACGTCGCCGGCGTAATATTTTTACGTAACGTAGCCATGGTTACGCGTTTGTTGATCGTGATTGATGTGTGTTTAAAACGGTTAAATTGAATTTCTTCTGTGCAGGCGATTATCGACGGAGGGGTAAGTCGTGTGATACACGCGCACCATCGCGTAAATTCAGCTCATTTAACAATTTGTAATTTACGATTATTTTTTTTTGTATATTGGATAATCGATGGGGTTGAGATTTTTTGAAAAGCACGGGCGTCGTCCCCCGGTGTTATATAGGTTAGGTGGATGGACGCCGGCGGTCGACGCTGTGATAAGAGCGCTGCTGGGGCGCCGTTCATTTTTTTTTCTATCATCTCTGCACATTCCCAACGGCGCGGTTATTTTTAGGCGGACGCACGAGACGGGCCAAAAAATTGCGTTATACACTCACCGTGCATGCATCGCCGTTTTACCCTCCGCCGCCGTGGGGTGTATTCTCTCCTCGGTACCGCAGGTCCACATGCGAGATACGGAGGCGCCGTTGGAGATTTTTTTTAGTCGTTCGGTGGATATGCGGGTATTTCCTAGGGGGTGGTCACCACTATTTTCCGCACACACACTCACTCGCGCCGTATTCGGTGGGGCACGGACGTTATGTAGCCGCGATTTATCGAGGATCGCCGTCCGTTGCGGAGATTAGACAGACGGTGCGGCACTCGCCAGTATTTTCTCCGTGGTTTCAGTAAAAAATCAATATTTCCTGTACGGGACGAACCACACTGGCGGCTCTAAGGGCGAGACGATTCGATTATTGGGCGCGTTCCGCATGTTGGCGACATCTACACACACTATAGTGAACTAATACAATATCAAATATAGAAAACTGTACAGCGAAAACAAAATAAACAAAAGTTATAATTCATGGATATATTGTTAAGTGAAACCCATAGAAAATATACATATCTAATAGTGAAAACGTGCATTTAATTTTTATTTGTAATTATTTGTACACTTTTTTTAAAACTTCATTTATCCACGTGGTTTTCACTTCGTCATTAAACCTTATTGACCAGGCACCATAGAAAATAGAGGTAAACACATCAAACTAAACTACGCATTTAATGGTAATGGTTATGTTGTGGTTACTATGTCAGGTTTAAATCAATTTGACCATGGAGATTATGTTAAATAAAGGTACTTTAATTTAAACGTTTACAGGCTGTCGTAAGTACATATAATTAACTCTTGTTTAAACTTTTCACTTAACATAACCTTATAATTACGTTCAGTAAACAATTTTTACTTTCCCTATATAGAAAAAAAATGGTAATGCGGCCATCATAGTACTTTCCCTATATTTTTCTCGAAAACTATGAGTTCTCGCAAGTTAAGAATTTTATGAAAAATATGTTTTAATAAAATTTGTTCAGTTTCTCATTCGCTTTAACTTTTGTTTGTGTGTATAAATCAGCTAGTTACTTTAAAGGATCGCATCGCCCCCAATGACGAATGGTAATCATCCAGTTGCTGACCCTAACTATTTTGTTTCCGATTTAACTGTTTTTTTTTTTTTAGCAAAATTTCAATGAATTTTTGGCATATTTTTTAGTGGTTTAATAAATTGTTTTTTTTTTTCGAGAAAGTTTTAGCGTTACTTTTCTTAAGAACTGTACAATTCATAATACGAGCTATATTAAAGCAATTTTCTTTAATTGTTTTAATTTTTAAAAAGTAATAATTTCTTTTTTTTATTGGTATAATTTTAACTATATTTTTTTGACAGTTTCAACTCTTTACCTTACTAAATTTCTCTTGTTTTTTTTCTTGTAAAGTTTAAACTGTTTTTTATCTAATAAAACATTAATTTTTAGAATTTTTGACTTTTTTTTATAAAATCCTATTTTTGCTTGATTTCTTTAAAGAATCTTTTTAGCTGTTTTATCAATTAATTTTTTTTTCTTAGACATTTTTTTTTACTCTATCTTTTTTTTTCTTTTTCTCAAATTTGAATTGTTTTTAAATTACATAATATAAAAAATCATTTTGGTTTTCACTATAACTATTATAATATTAAGAAAATTTAAAAAAGTTTTCCCTATAATAAATAATAAAAATTCTTTGTGTTTTTTGGAATAATTAGAACTATTTTCAAGTAAATTTAAAGTGATTTATTGGGCTATTTTTTCTATTATTACTTTTTTTAAATATTACGTATTAATTGTTTATTCAGTAAATTTTTCCAGTTTGTCTTTTTTTAAATTCAATTTATTGAAATATATTACATATGATAAATTTTTTTTTGGATTTTTTATATTTTTTTTTTCCTCTATGCCAAATAATTTTGAAATAAAATCCACAAATAACAAAACAGACAAACTACAGTTGATAGATGATAGATGACATATATCAGGTGAAAAATGAGAGATGACAGATGACAGATTGTAAATTAGAGGTGACAAATGACAGATAACAAGATGACAGATGAGAGTTGACAGAAGACATATGAGAGTTGACAAATGAGAGTTGACAGATGACAGATGAGAGTTGACAGATGACAGATGAGAGTTAACAGATCACAGATGAGAGTTAACAGATCACAGATGAGAGTTGACAGATCACAGATGATAGATAACAGATGAGGGATGATAAATAACAATATGACAGATGACAAATTAGAGGTGACAGATGACAGACGACAGATGAGAAATAATAGATGGCAAATAAAAAATGATGTAATGACAGATGTCAAATTAGAGATGGCAATATGATAGATGTCATATGAGAAATTTGAGTTGTCAGATGACATATGCCAGACGACAAATCAAAGGTGGTATGTGACAGATGACAGATGAGAGGCGACAGATGATAGATAACTTATCACAAATAAGAGATGACAGATGAAAGATGGCAAATGACAAGATGACAAATTATAGGTGACAGATGACAGACAAGACTATATTTGAATAGGCTAAGGATTGGCTATCTTAGTTGAGGGTGGATTTTCATGAACTATTTCGGACTCTATCTCAGATAAAACATCGTTTCACTGAGATAACAAATGATGACAAGATAATAGATGCTAGATAACAAATTTGAGATGACAGATTAGAGATGACAAGTTGATAGATGCCAAATGACTTTGAATTTGAGGTGACTGAAGGTAGATGTTAGACAACAGATGAATGATGGATGACAGATATTAGATGGCAAATTACAAATGACGAGATGACAGGTCCCAAATGATAAATTAGAGGTGACAAATTATTAGATGACAGATGACAAATTAGAGGTGACACATGTCAGACGCGTAAATAAAAAAAATGCTCATTGTCATATGTTAACGTGAAAATATATATGTAGGGTGGGTGGCTCTCCTTTATCCCACCCTCATTTCTGGAAGAGCGAATCAATGCATTGATGTGTGTAAATTAAAAAAAAAACATACGTATTATCTTATCCTAAAATGAAAATGTATATGCAGGGTGGGTGGGTGGCCACTATCCCACTCTCCAATCAGTGAAACATACCCGAGGGTTTGAAGGAAAATAAAAAAAAATATATATATATTGATCAAATAAATTATAAATTACACTCCTTAATAAAATTAATTTCTTTTTCAGTAGAACCCTTGTGTATTTTTCAAGATTAGAGTGTGGGATAGAGGCCACCCACCCACCCTACATATGCATTTTAGCTACAACTATTGACAGTGCTTTAGCTTTCTGCAATAGGAAATCAATGCATTGAGGTGTAAATCAAAACACATACGCATTATTTTATCTTAAAGTGAAAATGTTAAATTGTTTCCTATTTTTTTTTTTCAATTAATATTTAGACAATTTTTCTATTTCTATTTAAGTGTAAATCTGTTTTTATTTTCTTAATTATCAACTCTAGTTGTTCTCTCAAATTTAAATTGTTTTTCATTTTTAAGATTTTTCAAATTGTAAAATATAAAAAATTCTATTTGTTTTTTTTTGCAAATTTTGAACAAATTTTAAATATTCTTTGTATAATTTTCAACACTTTTTGATTTTACTGAATTTATGTTGTTTAATTTTTGTAAAATTTCAGCTATATTTTTAAATCGAAATATTAATTGTTTTTTCAATTAATTAGAGTTAATTTTTTTTCTTGAAACGGAATTTCAATTGGTTTCGTCAATCAAATTTATCTCCGACAAACTTATCACAAAAATAATATTGTTTTTTTCTTACTTTCCAATTGTTTTTGTTGTTTTTAAACAAACTAAAAATATTTTTAGAAAGTTTACAATTTTACAATTTGGCCGATATAAAAATTCTTTTTTTTTTGTATAATTGAAACTATTTTTAAGCATTGTTGTCGATTTTACGAAATATTTTCGTGTTTTTTCTAATTATTAGTTAATTTTCTACAACGTAAAGGACTTATATATTTTATTTTTAAGCAAGTTTAAAATGTTATTTTGGATAGTTTTCAACTCTTTTTTACTAAATCCCTATTTTTTTTTTAAATTTGAGTTAGTTTTTAAAATAAAAATATTAATTTTTGCATTTTCGAAGTTTTTCTTTCTTATTTTTTTCTTGAACTATTTTTTCAGACAATGTTTAACTGTTTTCTAACAGATTTTAAATTGTTTTATCAACTGTTTCTCATAGAAATCTTCTGCCTTTTCTGTTTCTTTGTTTTCAACTGATTTCAATTCAATTCTTTATTCGCGTGAGCCACCATATACAAAATATAAATATAATTATGAACTAAATATACATTTACGTCAGTAAGATATAAAATAAAAGTATGTAAATGAAAATAAAATAATCTTAGTCTATATGATAAAATTAGGTTAATTAAAATACATATAATACATGTTTACAATGCAATAGACACATTCGGGAAATAATTTAAAATATGTTAATTAACATTACGTACAAATAATACAATTTAAAAGTATTATAAAAGATCTTACGATAATAATAAATTTAACAATTCAACTCGTCAGGAAATCAGCGTACTTGTAGAAGCAATTTTTAATCAAATATTTCTTTAATTTTGTTTTAAATTGTATTAAAGTTGTACATTTTCTGATCTCTTCGGGCAGTTTGTTCAGGACTGTGCCGCACATGTACATGTCGGATCTTTCATAAAGCGTTGTTTTGTGCGTGGTAGCTCGTATGTTAGAGCCCTGCCTTGTATTATAAGTGTGCGTACTATTATTCTTTGGGAACATTTGTATATTACTGTATGCATATACCGCACAATTATACAGGGTGAGTTTTTTTCGATGTTCTCTATGGGGATCTCGGAAACTATAAGAGATAGAGAAACGGTTAAATGGGGAAAGAAGTGTAGATTTACGAGACGAATAAAATTCCACTTTCAAAGTTTTCAAAAAAGTCAAGGGTAACTAGATATTTTGAAAAAAGTAAAAAGTGTCAATTTTTTCAAATCAATATATTTCGGTTATTATAACAGATAGAAAAAAACTATAAAGGTCAAAGTTTTAGATAATTTTATGTAGATTAATAAAAAATTATCAGAAAATTTGTATCGCCATTATTTTCCGAGATATGATGCAAACTTACATTTTTTTAAGTGGAAACCATAGTTGGCTATGGCCTCATTCAAAAGGTATTTTTTTTCTCTTTAATCCAATATGACATACGACATAGTTATTTCTAAAAATAAGTGAGTTATAGTCATTTTAAATTTTATTATAAATAAAAAATGGGTAGCCATGAAAAAGATGAAAGTAAAACAAATGCAGTTGTTTATAATAATAGCAATATTGTAATTATTAGTTCTACAAAGTTAAATAAAAATAAAAAACCAGCATAAGAATAATAATTTTGTAATTATCAAATGGCCTTCTGTATGTGGTATAAACCCATTTGTCAAGAGGATAATACTTTCTTACAAAAATATTATGAACAGATGAATCGCGATTAACTAATTGTGGTATTTTTAATCCCCACAATGAACATAGATGAACTTAAGAGAATCCACGGGAAGTTTCACAGAGAAAACTACAAATTAAATTTGGGTTTAATCGATGGTGTGTTTGGATTAATAATTTTCGGTCCATATATTTTTGAAAGCTCACTAAGTGAAACTGATTCCTTTCATTTTCTTCAGTAAACATTTGAAGATACGCTCGATTGTTTAAATTTATCATTACAAGCAAGATTAAAATGGTTCCAATATGACGGTGTTCCACCTCATAACATGTTGGCTTTACAAATTATTTAAATGATGCTTTTCCTAACTCATAAGTGGGAAGAAATAAACCAATCCCAGGGCCACCTAGATCTCCCGATCTGCGCGTTTTAGAATAGTTTCTGTGGGGTTATGTAAAAAACAAAGTATATGAAAAATCATATCAATCTGTGGAGGATCATAAACTAGCTGTTATTGAAACATTTAATTCAATTTACATGAGAATAGTCAAAAAGCCATAAATTCAATTTTAAAAAGATATAATTTATGTCATAATAGTATTAATAGTGGACTCTTTGACCATATTTTTTTAATATTCAAATTTCTCTCCCATTGATATATTGATAATTACAGAATTAGTTTATGCAGTTGTTTCATGTTGGTTTATCTCTGTATAACTAATAATTACAATATTGCTAATATTATAAACAACTGCAATTGTTTTACTTTCATCTTTTTCATGGCTACCCATTTTTTATTTATAATGAAATTTAAAATGACTATAACTCACTCATTTTTTTGAAATAACTATGTCGTATGTCATATTGGATTAAAGAGAAAAAAATTATCTTTTGAATGAGGTCACAGCCAACTATGGTTTCCATTAAAAAAAATGTAAGTTTGCGTCATATCTCGGAAAATAATGGGAATAAAAATTTTCTGATTATTTTTTATTAATCTGCATAAAATTATCTAAAACTTTGTCCTTTACAGTTTTTTTCTATCTGTTATAATAACCGAGATATATTGATTTGAAAAAATTGACACTTTTTACTTTTTTCAAAATATCTAGTTACCCTTGACTTTTTTGAAAACTTTGAAAGTGGCATTTCATTCGTCTCGTAAATCTACACTTCTTTTCCCATTTAACCGTTTCTCTATCTCTTATAGTTTCCGAGATCCCCATAGAGAACATCGAAAAAAACTCACCCTGTATATGCAGACATAAGAGTCTTAATATACGTTTTTGGGCTACAAATACTCGGGTTATATCCGCCCTACCCCATGCATTGTACACAATGTGGGAATGTGCAATGGCGTAATATGTCTCTAGTAAAGATGAGCGATTGATTTTAGGCTTTAACTTAAGTATAGCGTAGTAAGCACTACTTAACTTGGATGCAACATGGTCGATTTGGTTGTTCCATCGCAAATTGTCCTGAATATAAGATCCGGGATATTTGACACACGACGAACTATTTACTATTACGACATCACTCGGTTTCCTATTGTGGAATATAATTGTTTTTGTCTTATCAGTATTGAGGAGAAGATTATTTGTATTGCGCCAGTCTTGCATTTTATCATTCGTTTTCTTGATTTTGAACAAAAATTCATCCTCGTTATTTGCCGATATTAGAATGGCTGCATCATCAGCAAAGGTAATTATGTGACCTTCTGTAATATGTTCGGCCAGGTCATTTATGTACAGCAAAAATAACAATGGCCCTAGCGTTAAACCCTGAACAACCCCTTTGTTATTATTACACGTGGCTGTATAACTGTCACCAATTTGCACAAATAACTTCCGATTATTTAAAAATGATTCGATAAGATTCGAGGCATTTCCACGGATACCTAGGGAATTTAATTTAGCAGACAAACTTAGCACCAATTGTATCGAATGCGCTTGAGAAATCGTAAAATAATCCTGCTACATGCTTTCCCAAATCAATATTTTTTGATACTTCTTCCAGAAGAGCGACATATGCCGTTTCTGAAGATCTGTTTTTTCTAAACCCATGTTGGGCGTTATTCATTATATGGAATTTATCGATGTAGTTTGTTAACCGTAGCACTATGATCTTTTCGAATATTTTTGAAAATGAACCCAATATCGCGATTGGTCGAAAATTGTTAACTGCGGCAACATTGGAACAATTTTTGACGTTTTTAAGGATTCTGGGAATATTCCTGTTTTTAGTATAATGTTTATTAGATAATATAGTGGTTCTAGAATTTCAATTACCACTTCTTTAATAACTTTCATGGGTATACCATCCTGCCCAGCGCTAGCATTCATTTTTTAAATTTAAAATTATATTGTACAGTTCTGTATGAAAAACCGGTCTTAAATAAATTGACTGCATAACATTCTCTGATGATGTGCATGTAATAGACACGTTATCGCCGAAATGCTGTCTTATTTTTCTGTCCGTGATAGTTGAGAAATGTTTTGCAAATATGTTAGCCACTGTGTACGTGTCATCAATTATTTCACCCGTGTTGCTTTCAATAACGTATTTCTCAGTTTTTTTAACTCCGTTTAGTTCTTCGCGAATAATATTCCATATTTTACGCTGTTTATTTGCAGCATTAAGTATTGTTTGAGTGTAGTAATTACGTTTAGTATCCTTAATTAATTTTTTATGGAATTTTTTTATCATTTTGATATTTAGATTTCATAGTGTCTGAATTAGATTTCATCATTTCTTCTCCAATATAATTTTTTTTTAATTTCAATTGTTCTTAAGCAATTTAAAAATATTTTACAACTGTTTTTTTAGAAAAAAAAAAACATCTTTATTAAAGATAGTAGTTACATATAATTATAACAATTTTTGTGATTCTTCGTCTTCTTCTTTTTCTTCATGGCTATCGATCTTAGGTATTTCAGCCTTTGTTTTTTTAATAACATTCAATTGGCTTTTTTTGAAAATAAAATGATTTCAACTTTTATCAATGATTTCGCAACTCTATTCTTATTTTATTTTTTATTTTTTTATTTTAAACATTTCTTCTAAATTTGAATTTTATTTTTTTTTCTTAAAATTACAAAGTTATAATTTAGCAAATTTCTTTTGTTTTGTTTTAAATTTTTGGTATAATTTTAATAATATTCTTTTTCTTTTATTGGTAATTTTTTTTTATCAATTTCAATTTTTGATTTTTTTTTAATAAATAGTTTATTTCTTTCTTGGAAATTCGTAAATATTTTTTTAGGAAATGTTGCAGGTGGTTTTAAAAAAATATTAAAAAATTGATATTTTTTGGTGATAATTTTACCACCACAAAAAAAAACATCCATATTTTTTCTTTTTCAAGAATTTTTTAATTACCTTGAAAACATTGCAAAATTTCAACTGATTTAAAGCATAATAAAAAAAATCTATTTAGAATGTTCTTAAATGTAAGCAAATTAAAAAAAATACATTTCCAAAAAGTTTACCAAATCTTACTCATAAAATCTTCCCTTTTTCTACTGTCGTCATTTTCTTGCCGCATTTCTTCACTCATAGATGAAGATCAAAAATCATATTGGTATCTTCAGAGATTAAACATTTATCTAGCGTACTCTTGACCTACCTCAATTGGCTAGACATTAAGGAAGGTCAGGAGTACATTAGGTCAACGTGAAACATATTGTGGTAGGTCAAGAGTACGCTGGGTTAATGCATAAGCGTACGCGATGGTTTCGTGGGGTAGGTCAAGAGGATTCAGGTGGAAACGTTGTACAATTACGGTAGTTGAACAGCAACTGATATTACAATTAAAAAAAATATAATTGAAATCGTTCGAAATATAGATAATAAAAATTAATGAATAAATAAATAAATAAATTTGAATGCAATTGATTTTTTTTAAATTTGAATTTTATTGTTTTTAATTAGTTTAGCTATGGTAAATAAAATTATTTTTAGAAAGATTACATTTTTTAATCAACTATTTCAATTGTTTCAATAATTTTTTAATCAATTGTTTGCAATGTGTATCTTTGGACAATTTTTAACTGGTTTAAATAAAATTTCATTGGCTTAAAAAAATAATCAATTGTTTCACTGTTCTATTGTTTTAATATTTTTTTTCAATTGTTTTTAAGGTGCATTTTTGAATAATTTTAAATAAATATAATTAATTGTTTTTTCCTCAGAAAATATAATTTTTTCATCCTTTCACGCATTAACGACTGACGCCATATGACTGGACAAAGCAAGGCAGAAAGACCTCTGGTCGATAGCCTTTTGACAGATTAACTCACTAACACCTCATTCATTATTCACTATGTTTTTGTAAATATTGTAAAATTTGTCAATAAATATATGTATCTATCTATAATTTTTTCAACTTAGTAATAGGACTACTTACATTATTAGTATACAGCTATGGGCCACATGGTCTTTACGCCGTGTTATTGTGATTACTAATTGAATTATCGTTTTAGTTTTAGAACCGCTGCTTTGAACGTCACAGACGGTCCCTAATTAAAATCATCCAGTGCATTTCCCCGCTTCGATTAACTTGCAATTTCCAACGTTCAGATCGGATCACGTAACAAGGAAAAATCCTGCCGGTGAAAACTACCAATTGCGGCCTGAGAATAAGGTATAACAGGATTATGGCCGAGGATTCGACGCTCGAAAATTGTAATGTAATTCAGTTAATGACGGCAGAAACTTTCCAATTGGAAAGCGGACATCCTCGGAAGAAAAACGCGCTTCGCCGTAGGGTTCAAGTGGGGGCGATGCAAGTTTATCGAACCTTGCAGGAGTGCAATTGTACACTCGACGATTTGAAGAATGCATAATTGCGATCTATAATTATGTGCAGTTATTAATTGATTAGTCTGAGGTGGGTAAATTCTAAAATCTATAAATTTCTCAAAGTAAAAAAGTTATTTGTGAAATATACTTTTGTAGATTGTGTAAACAACATGTGTTGTCAGAAAGAGAGAGCCTACACATGGTAATAATATTTATATCAATATTATAATTATTACTGTTATTATCACTCGAGTAAAAACCTATACACAATTTTATAAGATTCTCTAGTTGAGTTGATAACCACCAGGGTATGTTAGTGCAACACTTTAGATAATAGATGGCAGCACAATGGCATATCTTAGTGGTATTAGTAGTGTTTGTCTATCGACCACGTGGTCCTTCCGCCGTGTTATTTGTTTATTTGTGTGTGTGTGTAAATGAGGTTGTTACTTAAAAGGTTCGCCCCTGTCACTCTAAAGCACCATTAATTGTATCCCAATAGTGAAAGGTACCGGTCACCCATCCAAGCTGAGCCAAACTAACGTTGCTGCACCACCGGCGTGTTGGCATATCTTATTTATAACATAATTTAATTTACAATTGTATATGTATGTAGTAAATGAAACATTCAACAGTTTTTTTTTAATATTGGAACACTGCGACATTTGTTTCCTAACACTGTGGCTTCATCAGGCAGATGGCATTTAATTTACAACCATTATTAACTACACTATTTGTTAATATAGTTAATTTTTTAAAGTATACTCATTCAGAGCTATTAATTATTAAAATACAAATTGTAATTTTTTTCTACCCCAAAGTTACGATTTTCAGGGCGAACCGGCAACGCTGCGCAGGTGGAAAAAGTTTCGGTACCGCTGCAAAATCTAGCGGGCGTCACGGTCAACAAGTGGGAGACGAAACAACCGGTCGCGCCGTACGCAAACACATTCGCAGTGAAATTCAACGGTGCGTTTGTACGTGCTTCTATTCTTCGGAAGGAAACCAGAATCTCATAAGTGAGTACTTTATTTTTACAACTATTCAACGGAGAAACGTTAATCGCACGTAGCAAACGCGCAAAACCTGGGGTTAACGTACTCATCACGAAAACACGAAAAAATTCCGTGCACGGAGGATCCCGTGACGTACGCAAAGGCATTGGAGAGTTGTGCGAATTTTCTCTAATGCAAACACACACGTTAAATGTTTTTACTGCAGTAAGAATATATATTTACCGGTTTTCAACGTCATCAAATGTTTGTACAGAAATTAAACATTAAACAAGTACACCAATTGTTTAAACGTTTTATTGTTATGTCAACTATTCGTTACTTCTAAATTCAATCAAATTCAAATGATGTTTTAAAAATTTAATCCATAAATAAAATTAACCACATATACTAGAGTGAAAATGATGATGATTCGTAAAAAAATCTTAAAATGACCAATTTACAGACGATCAAATATCTAAATCTAAATATTTTCAATATTGCTTGTGGTAGAGTGCTGCAATTTGGTCCATCCTAAACTAACATCGAGTAAATTCCTTAGGCTAATTGTCACTTCGATCGGACAGACGGAACCATACTATACAGGGTGTTCTTGAAATTTGTTTGCTTGTAAATCTACATTATTTTTCCACATTTTTAGAAAAATTTTATAACTCTGAAAATTTTGATAACAGTGGCCATTTTTGAGTTAAAAACAAAAGTGTAAGTCTCTGATTTTAATCGTAACAAACAAAAATCCAAAAATTCTTGGATAAATCTGAGTCGGTGGCGACAGTTGATAAACGAATTGAGCTGTTAACTTGCCTATTTGAGGTACAATAATCAATATAAATAATACTTGTATCCTTTCTTCACACTTTATTTTATAATGCTTAGATATACAGGGTGACTGACGAAAAACCTTTGGTGCTGTATCTCGCTTATTTTTGATCCGATTTGAATAAATAAAACATCAAATTAAATGATTTTTAAAAGACTTTAATATGAACTGTACTGATATTTTTTCTTGCATCCATTTTTTGACAAAAGACGATCAACTTTTTTTTTCAAATTGCACTGTATATATATTTTGTACTGATCCGCAAGGAGATTTTTTTCTGAATCTAAATTTGTAAACGATTTTATCCATTCATCAAACCAAAGTCGAGAAATTGAGGATTAAAAAAAAAATTAAAAATCAAATACCCATAGTAAACAATATACAGAGCCTATTCCAAATGTCAAAAGTGACAGTGTCAGTCATTGGTACAATACTGCAATGATTTTTAATAATTTCATAATAAAAATGTTGCAAGATTTCAAAAACTGAAAAACGATTTCTGTAGAAGCACAAAATTCTAGTACAGTGTTTGAAATATTGCAACATTTGAATTATGAAATAATTAAAAATCGTTGCAGTATTGTATCAATGGCTGTCACTGTCACTTTTGACATTTAAAATAGGGTCTGTATATTGTTTACAATGGATACTTGACTTTTTATTTATTTTTTTACTCCTCAATTTCTCGACTTAAGTTTGATGTATGGATAAATTTGTCTACAATTTTATATTCAGAAAAAAAATCTCCTTGCGAATCAATAAAAATATATATACAGTGCAATTTAAAAAAAAAATGTTGATCGTATTTTGTCAAAAACTGGGTGCAAGAAAAAATAACAGTTCAGATCCTATTAAAGTCTTTTAAAAATGGTTTAATTTGATGTTTTATTTATTAAAATCGGATAAAAAATAAGCAAGATACACAGCACCAAAGGTTTTTCGTCAGTCACCCTGTATATCTAAGCATTAGAATATAAAGTGTGAAGAAACACAATAGTGTTATTTATATTCACATTCAATGAGGTAAAACACTTATTCCATAATATTTTCATAACAACTGAAAATAAAAATATTATGGAACAAGTGTTTTACCTCAAACAACTAATTAGTTTATTGAAAATGATCAAGAATGATCGAAATACGTGTCAGGCAACTGAAAATAAAAATATTATGGAACTTAACAAGTGTTTTACCTCATTGAATGTACATATCTCGTTCCATAAAGAGTGTAGCTCAACCAGTATCAATTATGTTATTTATATTGTTTATACTCTTCTTGAAACTCGAAAACACACATCGAAGGTATAATAATATATCTAATAGGTACAATTTTTAAAACAACATTTATTATTAACTTTATATGCAAAATGTACATCTGGTTACACATTAATACCATGAGCATGAGATGGAACACCACATCCCCAAATCCTGTTGTGAGGACATCAGGAAGATAAACAAAAGAAGTCTTTTTTGCAATATGTATTGTTTGCATATATGAGTAAATAAATAAATCTATTATTTCTAAAATAAACACTAGTTTTAATCAAGGTATTATCATCTTCACGTAACTCAATTAATCCAAACAAATTTATTATCAATGTCGTTTAAAGAAACAATCTACAATGGATTTACAAAACAAGGGATGTCAAAATTATTTGATTGATTGATTATGTATTTAAATTATATTTAAATTATTTGAGATAATGGTTGCGACTGTTACAATTTAATAGTTCGTATCATGAAAAAATTAAGACACTTTTCGCACAACACACATTTTTGTGTTGTGTTGAGATACTTTTTCACAGAACACTAATTGTAACATAAAATATTTAATTGTCTCATTCATTTAATTGCAATCAAATTAATGCTATTAAACTAATAAAAATTAACTAATTAATTCATTGAAATCAGTAATGTCAATGAGAATTTTGTTTGTGAATTGTGAGTAAATATTTTATTTCTACTTTTTATTCTTGTATGGTAATCATTTATCCTAAGCAAAAAATTGGTTAATAGCCCAAATTGATTGAAGTAATTTCAGTTATTTTAATAGTAGCATATAATTTTAATTTTAAACGTCAATTATTTATTATAATATCTAGTTTTAATTGCAGAATGGACATTTACCGGGCGTCCAACGCCATAACTTAGTTATTTATTAACCGATTTGAATCAACTAAAAAACAAATTGAATAGCCGTTTAAATACTATGAAATGAAATTAATTATATATTTTTTCAAAATTAATTTCATTGACAAATGACAGTCAACATTAAATTTTTAAATCGCTCTATATACTTTTCTTAGTTTTTTTTTTTATACTAAACATTATTTTCCTGAATACTATGATGCCAAATATGTTAATTTTAATTTAATATTTATGTCAGGAAAAAATAATAATAAATCTTATTTATATGATATTTTCGTATAAATTTAGTGTGCCTTGAAAAAAATCGAAACAAACAACTGTCATTTGTTGTAAAGTAATGTCAACCATTTGTTATTAGACTGTTCTGATTTTTTTTTCAATATTGTTCATAATGTAAAAAAACAAAACAAAAATTAATGTCAATGCAGTAGATGTTCGAAATGCTCACAGCGAACGTCTTGACAACATCCTAATCTTAAATAAAAGTTTCTTCTAACTTTATTTAACATATCATGGACCTAATCGCAAGCTTGATGCGTTCGTCATCTAAATCACGTGGTATACTTTTGCATACAATACTCTTCACATATCCCTATAAAAGAAGTCCAGTGGTATAAGATCAGACGATCTTGATGGTCATTCTACGGGCACATCGGGCTTAGTGAGGCCTAGGTGCTCTGGTCAATGATTTGATCACAAAATTAAACACAATAATCACTTTGTTTTGTATTACCGTTATTTATTTATATGGTGACCAATACATTAGCATATCATTTTCAAACCGAAAGTGTTTTTGGGTTTGAAAATAATACACTGATGTATTGAAACCATTAGTCAACACTTTCGGTTTGAAAATGATACGCTGATGTATTGAAACCATTGGTCACCATATAAATAAATAACGGTTATACAAAACAAAGTGATTATTGTGTTTAATTTTGTGATTAAATATGTATAACGAAGTAGAAGTCTCCATCATCAATGATTTGATCACCCTTGGCCATTCTATTAATCCTCGCCTCCCTAACTAGCGATTTAGAAATGTACTTGTTTTATGTTATTAATGTTAATTTTTGTATAAAAATTGAAATAAAGTGTTTTTTAAATAGAGAATGAAGAGACCTTTTAAACGATATATCACAAGCCTATCCTTCCCATTTAAAAAAAATGAGGGTTGTAATTGTCACTCGAGAGGGGTTGAAGGTAGGGAACACATTTTTACGTTGAATAATGTCAATTTATAATTTAAATTTGACTTGTTACAGGATTTTCTATAAATATGTACAGTAACCGAAATAATGAATTTATTTATTCCATTTGGATTTTCTACGGTGTGGGGTGGCCACTATCCCACCCTTAAATTCATATAACATAAACAATAGTTAGATGGAAATATTTTTTTTATAAGCGAACGTTTAGATTAAATTTGTTTTAAAATGTTTATAATTAAGTATTCATCCAATACACAAACGTTTATGTTTTACGAATTGGAGGGTTTATTAGTGGCCACCCACCCACCCTACATATACAAATGTCTTTCATCCACTTTTACTGATGACGTGTCCTGGGAATTATATCAGTGTTCACGTTGATGTTTTTAAGAATACGGCAGCAGAGTTTTAGTTTGAATTTAAATGTTTATGTAGGGTGGGTGGGTGGCCACTATCTATCCTCCAATTCTTATAAGACAAATAATAGTTAGATGGAAATATTTCTTTTAAATATTTCTCTAAATGAACGTTTAGAATAAAATATGGTTTAAAATGTTTATAATTAAGAATTAATTCATTCACTACACAAATGTTTATGTTTTACGGATTGGAAGGTGGGTTAGTGGCCACCCACCCACCCTACATATACAAATGTCTTTCATCCACTTCTACTAGTGAGGTTTCCTGGGAATTATATCAGTGTTTTTGGTGGTGTTTTTAAAAAAAAACGATAACAGAGTTTTAGTGTGGATTTAAATATTTATGTAGGGTGGGTGGGTGGCCACTATCCCATCCTCCAATTCTTATAACATAAAAGATAGTTGGATGGAAATATTTTTTTTATAAGAGAACGTTTAGATTAAAATTGTTTTTTTTTGTTTATAATTAAGTATTCATTCAATACACAAATGTTTATGTTTTACGGATTGGAGGGTGGGTTAGTGGCCGCCCACCCACCCTACATATACAAATGTCTTCCATCCACTGTTACTGAGGACATTTCCTGGGAATTACATCAGTGTTCACATTGATGTTTTTAAAAATACGACGGCAAAGTTTTAGTTAACATTTAAAAATATATGTAGGGTGGGTGGGTCGCCACTATCAACCCTCCAATTCTTATAAGACAAACAATAGTTAGATGGAAATATTTCTTTTAATTATTTCTCTAAATGAACGTTTAGAATAAAAAATGGTTTAAAATGTTTATAATTAAGAATTTATTCAATCAATACACAACTCTTTATGTTTTAATTGGAGGGTGTATAGTGGACACCCACCCATCCTACATATACAAATGCCTTTCATCCATTTCTACTAGTGAGGTTTCCTGGGAATTATATCAGTGTTTTTGGTGATATTTTTAAAAATACGACAGCAGCGTTTTAGTTAAAATTTAAATGTTTATGTAGGGTGGGTGGGTGGCCACTATCCCATCCTCCAATTCTTATAACATAAACAATAGTTAGATGGGTATTTTTTTTTTAAAGTGAACATTTAGATTAAAATTGGTTTAAACTGTATATAATTAAGTATTCATTTAATACATAAATTAATTGGAGGGTGTGTTGGTGGCCATAATATATAAATTCAAGCTTATGTTTTACTGATTGAAGTAAAGGAGAGGAGGAAAATGTATGAGAGGATAGGTTTGTCAGAGGCGAAAGTAATGGAATGGCTAGGGAACGGGGTGAAGGTGGACGAGTGGGTGAGGGAGAAAGGGAAGGAGGTGGAAGGGCAGGAAAGGCCAAGGGTGTATAGAGAGAAGCGAGTACGATGATATGTATGGGAGGTGGCAGGTGTATGGAAATGAGAAGAGGAGGTAGAAGGGGGGGGGGGCTGGGTAGGGGTAGATATGTAAATAGTATGTTAGGAAAGATGTTGTGTATAATGGATGATATGCCAATAAAGGTTTTTTTTTTTTTTGGTTGTAATAACGTGTTGTTTTGTGTTACTTGATTTTTATTATTTATGATCAGATTTTTAAGTTTTAGTTTAAACAGTATTCGGTTTAATTTTTCTACATATGTTAGTAGTGCATTGTATTGATTTATTGCCGTTATCAATAATTTGATGCTGCATAACTCACATTTTCTCCTGGTAGTACGTTTTGGTGGATGTTTCAAGTCTTTTTTCGTATTTCCCATGGAACAGTTGGTTTTGATCTTACTATCTCGAGTGAAAGTCCAAATGTTGATGGTGCATTTTTTCACCTTGAAATGTTTAAGCTCCATGTTTTGACCCAATTGTTTAAAAGCAATATATGAATTAGCAACGAACAACGAGCTGCGTCGAAATAATAGAACAGTTTGCTGTGCACCATGCACAAAAGGCTACGCAAAAGGTGTAGGCAGTTTTTAACCCAACTAGATCTAAAGAGCAATAATGTTTATAATTATTGTAATTCGAGTTTCTGCCAAATCATAGTATAATTAATCAAATGTTGACCTTGAGTTTTAGTAATCATAGTCACATTTCGATTTCCTGACTTCAACTGCGCTATTTTTATAAGTTCCAAATGCATTAAAACCAGTGCATGGATGTTTCTAAAAGAAATAAAAAAATAAATATTTAAATAGGTAATTGTGGAGGCTTTCAGTTGGTGATAAAATTCGATAATTCAAAATAAAACAAATAATATTTTGGTATCATAACAATTTTACAAGTAAATAAGTAATTGTGGAGTCTTTCACTTCGTGATACATTTTGATAATTCAAAATAAATAAAACAATTAACTTTGTTGGTATCACTTTTTAAATGTTAATTGTTTTATTTATTTTGAATGTTACAAGTGTTTACATCACTATATCTAAGCGTTTAAATGTCTTTTCCTTTGTGCGCTCCAATACCCTGATGTCTACTGCTAAATGCGCTCTCTTCCTTTTAGGGAACACATAATCGCACACAGCCGTACTCACAAAAATTCTTTTTATTAGAAATAGTTGAAATTTTGATACGAAAAACAGTTAAAAACAGACACAAACATTTTGTTTCCAGAAATAAGTGGAATAACACTCAAAACGGTATTTCAGTGAAATATTTTTTTAAAAATTTCACGAAAACAATATAGAATATATAGGGAAAGTAAAAACATTGAAAATTACTTACGAAAGGAAGGAATTTTTTTAAACAAACTGATTTTGATACAATAAATAATTGAAAATTTAAAAAAATCAAATTTAATTTTGCAAGAAAAAACAATTAAAAATCCCACAAGAAAAAACAGTTGAAAATAATTTAAAAAAATAGTTTAAGTTTAAAAATATGTAGTTTTAAAAATCATTTCTTACAAAAGTAAGAACAATTTCTATTAGAAGCAGATGAAACTTATAAAATTTATAATTTACACAAAAACTCAACAATTGGAAATTTAAAATAATCAAATGAAACTAGAAGCAATTAAAATTACAAAAAAGAGTAAAAATAGAAAAATAGTAGTTTGAAATTACTCAGGAACAGGTAAAAAAACAATTGAAAATGAACCACAATCGCAAAAGATTTGTATTTATGTTAAGTGTTAACTTTTTTTAATAGATTTTTTTTATTTGCAACAAGAAACAATTAAAATTATATAATAAGAAAATTAATTAATTCGATAGATTTTTTTTTATATTAAGTGTTAACTTTTTAAAATTTGCAACAAGAAACGATTGAAATTATATAATATAAGAAAAAATTAATTCGATAAGAAAAAAAGTGAAAAATAAACATTTGTTCATAAAATACTTGAATTTTAAATTTCCAATAAAAGCTAGGCAAATTTTTGTACAATAAACAGTTGAAACTTTTTTTAAAAATAAATAATTTAAAATTTAACACAAATAACAATTAAAGATTTAAAAAGGATTAACTGTTTTTAAAGAACTGAAGTAACACCGAAAAGAAATAAATTGAAATAAAAGAAAAACATGATAAGAAAAAATGCAGTTAAAATAAAAACGGTTGACAAATAAACAAATTTTTTATCCACAATAAAATCTATGGATTTTTTTTTACAAGATGAAAGAAACACTTGGACACTTTTAAATAATTGAAAATTGTAAAGTAAAATAAAATCGAATGAAAATTTGCAGATACAATTAAAATTATACAAGAAAACTTGTAAAGAATTCTGTAAGGAAAAAATTTAACTTTTGCTCAATAACAATTAAAAATTTCCTATCAGAGCAAAGAAATTATTGCTTTATAAGAAGAAACAGTAAAGATTCAACTGTTTCTTCTTATAAAATAATGATTAAAGACTTGTTAATTTATCCAAAATATTATTATTTATTTCAATTATATATATTTTTTAAATTTAAAATAAATTAAAAAGAATAGCATGAAAATTTGCAAAAGAACATAAAAAAAAAAATAAAAGGCATAAAGACCTCTGGTCGATAGCCTTTTAACGAACTAACTCACTAACACATCATCCATTATTTATTATTTATATGTAAATATGTATAGTTTGTCAATAAAAATGTGTATTATTATTATTATTAAAAAATAAAATTATACAAAATCGTCTCAAAAACAGTTGAAACAATTCGTCCTACAAAGGCGGGAAGTAACAGCTCAAACCTTTGCACTTGCAAAGAGTGGAAAGTTATTAAATATATGTGGCCTTTAATCAAGCGGTTTACCTTCCTCATTTTATTATCTTGTTTACTTATAAATATAACCCTCTTGATATTTGTGAAAACATTCTCTTAAATCTTTTATTTAAAAATTCCCATTTAAATTTGTACAAAAAAAAAACTAAAATTAAATAATTCTTTGATCTTAACGACGTTCACTTCGTGGTACTTTTTTATACCACTTTAAATTTTATTTTCACTTTAATCATTGATAATGATCATTATCAATGATTACTGTGTAGTCGAAACTAGTAACTGAAAATAAAATTTAAAGAGGTATAAAAAAGTAAAAGTGTTTTCTTTATTCTTAAAATTAAATAAATCATCAACTTTTTATTTAAATGTTCCTCATTGAAGCAAATGTTAATTTATCGTTCTCCCGACCTACCTTAATGAATAATACATTGACGCAGCTTGCCAAAACGCAGTGACAAGATAAAATATGTTGAGGTAGGTCGGAAGTACGCTAGAACAATTATTGCCTGATTTAGGTTAATAGAAAATGCATTGAGGTAGGTCAAGAGTACACTTGCCTAATTTATTATTGATTGGGGTAGGTCAGTTATAAGATGGGTTGATTATGATCAAGTCAGGTGGTTAGAAAAAAAAATAATGAGAATTTTCTAAGTTTTAACAAATCAACTGAAATTTGCCAAAAAATGTTCACAAGTTTTTCTAACAATTATTTTCAATAAATAATAGGTGAAATTATACCAAAAAAATATAATTGTATATTTCCTATCGTCCCAGATTATTAAAAAAAAAAACAAACAAATGATAAAAAACAGTTTGAAATATGTAAGTAACCTTGCGGCCATAATAGACATTTCATTGTTATTTTTCATTATCAAACAATTAATATTATTCATCTCATATGCATAACTAACTTATCATTTAATTAATGCGCAATAAAGATTGCATCATGCACCGGATGTCAGTCTGATTAGATTAGCATTTATTATATTATAAATAGGACTCATCGCCTCATTCATACCATTATTATAGTAGACATTAGACATGGCATAACCATTATTATATTAACCATTATTATATTAAGAGTATTAGAAGCATGTAGCACCATGTATTATTATATTAGCATTAGAAGTAGTAAGATGTAATTTGTTTATAATGTAAAATATAATTAATCAAGAAATAAATCCTTTTTAAAAATTCAATCGTGCAAATCCAAAAGTTAACTTGTATGTATAAAACAGAAATTTTATAAAAAATTGAAGATATTTTTTATCAATGCCTAGTTGATAAGAGTATGTCCAACAAAACATAATCACTTTGAAGTTTGTCAAAAAAGTAATAAAAATTATTTAATAAATACAGTTAAAAATATATGCAATGAAAACACTTTATAACTTGTTTGTATAAATCCAGTTATAGAAACAAGTTATAAAGAGTTACAAAATGTATAATAAAGTTGAAGACTCAAGAATCAACGAGTTAAAATTCTATTGCAAATTAACATAAAAAAAATTTAAAATTTAATTTCAAAAAGAGTTTTGAATTTTACTTAAAGTGGTAAATTTAATATGAAAAACAAATGAAAATTAAAATTAAAGTAGATTGCCACCTGTATAAGTATATGTTCAAAATTCATATTCCCTATGGAATGCGTTTAAAAAAGGAGATTTTACAGTCTTCAATTTATTACACCCTTTCACGTGATTAGAATATAAAATATAAATGTGCATGCAATTTAGGTCAGAAAGGAAGGTCCATTAGGTGAAGTGCATTGTGAAATACTTTCCCTATCTGTCTTAGGTGAATGGTGCTGCTCTTCCTCTTACTGTCAATAATAATTTGTATGTGTTTAAGAGGCATCTTTATTTATTTCGAAATCATTTAAGTGTTTTTCTTTTTACTAGTACCAAGTGTTACATTGTATATCAATGAATATTTTTATTATATTGATGGGGTATTAGCATTGAATGGACTAAAGTTATAAATATTTATTACCACTGTAATTGAGCATTAATTTCAATTGAAAAACGTGTTTAATATTGTCTCAATTAAGAACTTTTTTTAAATAATATTGCTGCTCAGGTTTACGACCAAAAACATGGTATTTTCAATTAGAAAGATTAATTTAAAAAAAGTGTTGGGAGAAGTAATACACTGGTTATGTTCCATTTGTTTATTATCAGGTAACTGACACGTGTTTAAGTTTTAACTTTGAGAATGATCGAAAGGACCGAAACACGTGTCAGTTACCTGATAATAAACAAATGGAACATAACAAGTGTATTACGTCTCCCAATATGAAAATTTGGTTTCATCAAGAATGTACCAAACCAAGTGTTTTAATTAATATTTCTAATTGGCATAAAAATGTTAATTCATCACTTTCTATATTTGACATTTAAATTTTTTGTCGTTTTTCATGTGGAGAATTTCATAAACAAATGATTCGAATTTTTATTACAGAATAATCTCACTAAAAGCCGCGCAATGGGAACTAACATAAGGAGCTGGTACTCCGGCAAAAACATCTTCATCACCGGCTCGTCGGGTTTCTTGGGAATCTGCCTGCTCGAGAAGATACTGCGCACCATACCGGACCACGGGACGATTTATCTACTTCTCAGGCCGAAGAAGGGCAAGGAGATCGAGGCCAGGCTGCAGGAAATGAAGAAAAATGCGGTCTTCGAAAAGCTGTTGGAAACGAAGTCCGTTGAAAAGGTAAAAAACTTATAGCGTACGCGTATTTGCATCATTATCTTTATTCTTTGGACCTCTTTCTTAACAGTACGTATAAAAACAAATAAATTACACAAAAAACATACATTAAATTTTGGTTTTAAAAAAATGCAAATATCGACATCGAAATTAAATAAATTTCACTATGTTTTACCCACTAAAGTGGGTAAAACATAGTAAGTGCGTTAGTTAAGTGTTTATCATGAATTACCACGTAGTAACGGTCGCCACAATCCTTATGATTAAATAAAATTCGTTTTTATGATAAGAAATAAATTAGTTTGTTAATCTTGTCTGGCGTGAAATTAAAAGATAAAGAATCATTTTCGCGTTCGAGTTTATTAAGGAAACCGTAAAGAACTTCAGATATTTAAAAAATAATTGCAAAATAGTTTGATCACCAATTATGATTTTAATTATTTTTAATTGAACTGCATCAAACGCAATTAAATTGATTTTTTCTCTAAATTGCGGAAAACTCACTTTTCGATTTCTCTGGGCAAAGGTCGTTTTCAATTATTTACTTACGAAGGCGGTATATAGAACCTGTTTTTATAATTAATTTATTTCCTATATTTGGCGTTAAAGGCCACGATATTTACCTGAAATTGCGCATAAACAAATATTTTATCATTCGATTATGTATGATCAAGGCCGACGACCGGTCTTTACTATATTTTGGGCAAAAAAGTGTTGAATGGAACATTACGTGCATAATTTATAATGCTAATTAAACCTATAGAGATAAAATCATTAAGGCGACAGATTAAACTTTTTGTTTTGCAATATAAAATATAATACATATTATAAATAAATAAAACGCTTTAACTATAACTAAATTTTCGAAATACATATTAAAATACCACTTTATTTAAATACTTGTCTTAATATGTACGTCGTTGTAGAAAATACGAAAACATTGTTGCAGATTTACGAAATATTTTCGTATTTTATTATTATTAAATCTCGATTCCCTGTCTCTAACTGCGCTACGCTGATGAGATCCAAAATAGATCGAAACCGGTCCATGGCTGTTATTGACAGATAATTATTAATAATTGTCTTTACATATGATAATTTTAATCTAAAAGATAAATCATCAGATTAAGCTGACATCCGAATTATACTGAACTTTGAACTTTAATAATTTAAAATTATTATTATTACTTTATTATAACTAAAAACGATGCATTTGCAGTTTCACTAAGTTTACTAAAAAATCCAAAGTTAATTTAAACATGTATATGCAACCAAACATACATCTTTTTATTTTTAGAGAATTAAAATTTTTAATTATTTGAATATATTTCAACTACACTGAATTGAAAAATCCATTATGTTTTAACCACAAATAGTATTTGATATTTTCAATTCAATGTAAGTATGGATTACCACGTAGTAACGATTGCAACCATTCTCTTTACATTTGAACTATTTTTATGTATATGCAACCAAACATACACCTTTTTTATTTTAGTGAAATAAAAATTTTAATTATTCATCTGAATAATTGTTGTTTGTTTTTTAATTTATACCGCAAAATTAATAAAAACTAACTAAAAAACAATTGAAAATAAAACAGATGTAATTATTTTGAAAATTTAGTTAAAACAATTGAAATTTTAGAAAAAAATTGCAAAAAAATGGTTATTCGAACTTTTCTAAACAAAAAACATTTGAAAATTTACATTAAACAATTGAAGTTTTAAACGACAAAATTGAAAAAACAAAGCAAACAAAAAGTGAGAGAAAAACAATTGAAAGCTGATTGAACAAGTGAACAATTTAATCAATTGAAATTTTTACAAGCTTTCATCTAGCGTACTCTTGACCTACCACAATAAACTGTATATTGACCTCTAGCGTACTCCTGACCTACCTTAATGTCTAGACTGTTGAGGTAGGTCAAGAGTGCGCTAGATGAAGTAATAATTTATTGCGACTGATATGGAAAGGTTCAACTGTTTTAAAGTATTTATTACAGTTTATAAAAGGAAAACTTGTTTTTAACTCGAAATTAAAAATCTACTTAAAAACATTTCATTTCAAAATTTCCTGAAAACCATTAACATTTAACAAAACCATCTAAAAAAACAATTGAAAATCAACAAGAAAACAGCTGTAAACATTTACTCAAAGAAACAATTTAAATTTTAGTGAAAAAACTGCATAGAATTAATTGGTAAACTTTAATAAAACAATTTTAAATTTTATTAAATCAACTGAAATGTAACAAGAAAAATATTTTTAGAAAATCGACATTTAAAACGATGAAAAATAAAAACAACACTTTTAAAATTACCATGAAACAATTGAAATCTTACAAGAAAAACTGAATAGAAAAACAATTCTAAATAAAATTTTACAAAAAAAAATCAATTCTTGTAAGAATGTTCTAAAAATAATAAAATAATCCACTTGAAACAATTGATTTTTTTTTAACAATTTAAATATGTATTCTAAATTTCTAAAAAAAATTCTAAATTTTAATTAAAAAAAAGGAAAAACATCTACAACAATAAAGTTGGAACAATTGAATAAATAAATTCAAAGTGAAATCTGCAATTAAACATTTGTAAATTCTTTCTAGAAAACATTTTAAAATTCACTTGAAACAATTGAAATTTTACAAAACCAATTAAAAATAAAACAATTGAAAATCAATTTAAAAAAAATTTACATAAAACAATTGAAATTTTAGAGAGAAAACATATCCATAGATATGAATTGAAAACTGCAATGAAACAAATATATTCTATAAAAAAAAATTGTTTTTTATATATAATAATGCTTATTACGTAAATTTTCTATATTGCCGATACTGTTAAATTCAATACCGAAAGGAAAATATACTTAAAATTAAATGTTTTATTAAAATATTATTACATTTTTTTATCGTAGGCGTTTGCAAATGTTAAAGCCATCGCTGGAGACGTGGGACAACCCGATTTGGGCATTTCGGCCGAAGACAGGAAGATCCTAACTGAAAACGTGAACGTAATCTTCCATTCGGCCGCCACCCTCGATTTCGCGGAAACTCTGAAGATGACCGTCGACGTGAACCTCTTGGGCACCAGGCGCTGTCTACAGCTGGCCAAGGAATGCAGGAATTTGAACGTTTTCGTACACGTCAGCAGTGCCTACGTCAACTCTTTCATGTTGGAGACGGAAGAGGTATAAATATTCATTTATTGCCTGTCATAAATTTAATTTATAGATATGTTTTGTTTTTAGATCATTTATCCATTATCTCAAGACGCGGACAAACTGATAAGTTTGACGGAAACGATGAGCGAAAAGGAATTGGAGGAGGCAACACCTGGAATTCTCGGTGATCATCCGAATACCTACACAATAACCAAACACTTGGCCGAGCATGAGGTGCAAAAGTGCCAGGCCGCTTTTCCTTGCACCATCGTCAGGCCTAGTATGAGTAAGTGTAAACACTTGATTTTGTTAAGTGATTGAGGACGATCTTCTCGAAGCGTGACAGTAACTACTGCTAAAGAAATAATAGTTTCCATTAATTTTCTATTTTAAAAATTATAGTTGTTGGTGCATGGAAAGAACCAATTCCCGGCTGGACAATAAGCAAAAACGGACCGCAAGGTTTCCTGATGGGAGCCGCCAAAGGCGTAATTCGAAGACTTCCAGTTGGCAAGGATCTGATATACGATTATATTCCCGTCGATACTGTTGTTAATGAGCTGATTGTTGCCGGATGTCATGCAGGTGAATAATTATCTATAACATAAAAATTATTATTCCTGCTACCACTTTCTCTAAGTAATAGTAGTGTTGGGCTATCGACCTCCTCAGTTTCTATATTTATAATCAATTGAGTTATTGTTTAATGTAAAATATATTTAAAGATTCAATAATATATACTTTAATAATGTTGTAGGATTCACGCAAACGAAGCAAGTGGAAATATACCATTGCACGTCGAGCACGTGCAACCCGTTCCGTTGGGCCAACGTCGAAGAGAAGGTTAACCTGTATCTCCACAGGTATCCCTTAAAGTCGGCCGTTTGGTATCCGCACCTGAAATTCGTTCCGAGCATCGAATGGTTCAGGGTGTCGGCGATATTCGTGCACATAATACCCGCATTCTTCCTCGATCTAATCACTCGATTATTTGGTGGACGTCCAATGTAAGTATTATATTTGTAATGTTAAAATATTATAATTACCTTAATTAATAATCCATAGGTTTAGCGTGTTCTTTACCTTTCTTAAAAAACTATTTTTATTCATATTTGATGATAATTGTTTAATTATCGTTCCCTGTTAAGAACAGTTATGAACCGGTTTCGATATATTTTAGATCTAATCAGCTTGAAAACAGGGAAACAGAATTTTATTTTGGAGTTTTTAACTCTCCAGGTAAAGACCATCAGTCAAGATAATACTACAAAGGTGCCATTTATTGTTTTCCATTTGTGGCTGTTGTTGACAGGGAACAATAATTAATATTTACATTATTACTTTCCCTATATAGTATTTATAATAATAATAATAATAATAAAACCGGAAGTGAATGTTTACTCGAGGCCGTTTTTCGTTTTTTTTCGATATTTTTTTAAATATGAAAAATATTACAAAACTTTTTAAACAAAGGTTAAAAGGAATAAGAAACTGAACAAGTTTTATATTTTATAACATATTTTTCATAAAGTTCTTAACTTTTGAGAAAAAGAAAATTGAAAATTTTAAAATTTTTTGCCAATTGCTAATAAACTATTGGAGTTACATGAAATTTATATAACAAATAATTGTAGTGAATTGAAAACTTAACAAATCATTAAGAAATCCCAAGTATTATAATGAAAGTACCTTCATTTTAAAACAAATTTATTGTTTAAATAAGCTTTGTTTGAAATTTATTCTTCCAAACATTTATTGTTTGTATGTTTAAAAGGGTGGGATAGTGGCATTCCACCCTAAAATAATAAACTAAAATACTGATTTATAAGTTTTTTTTAAATCCCTATCCCACCCTCCAATTTTTAAAACACTCTCAAGATTTCTAATAAATGCGCTTTCTTCTCTAAATCAATTTATTGTGTAAACTAATTTTGTTTGAATTTTTTTTTCTCTTGAAAAAATATTGGTTATTTGTTAAAAATTGGAGGGTGGGATAGTTGACATCCACCCACCCTGCATTTTAATCTTACATTAAACTAAAATACTGATTTATAATTTAAAAATAACAACAGCAGAATCGCAATAGCTTTTGGAGAAAACAAAATGATAACAACAGTGATTATAATTTCAAAAAAAAATATAAAGTAGGTGGGTGTTCCCTTTCGTACCCTTCAGTTGTAAACAGATTTCACTGAATTCACATTTAATCACACAAACGTTATTTTATTCAATTTTCCAAGAAAATTTAATACTTCGATCTCGTTGATTGTCAAGGCACTTATTTTTTGAAAATCCATTATCACTTAATATAATAATAATAGTAAACTATTTATGATTTTATTAACCCTTAGATTATTTTATTTTTGAGAAATCTTAAAATATGTTATAATAATTAATATTTGCTAGAAAAATCATCTACCTATCCTACTAAAATATGAACACTTTGAAAGAACCTTTGTTTTTAATTTTGTTTTATAATTTCATTTAATACTGCAATAGTTTTTAGGAAACTAAAAGTCTGAGTGTGATGAATGTTTAATTGTATATGTAGGGCGGGTGGGTGGCCTCTATTCCACCCTCCAATCTTTAAAACACTCCCAAAATTCCAATGAGTGTACTTTTATTTCTAAAATGACTTATTATTCAAATTAGTTTTGTTTAAATTTTTTTCCTTTTGAAAAATTGTTGCTTATGTGTTTAAAATTGAAGGGTGTGATAGTGGCCACCCACCCACCCTACATATACATTTAAACATTCATCACACTCAGACTTTTAGTTTCCTAAAAACTATTGCAGTATTAAATGAAATTATAAAACAAAATTAAAAACAAAGGTTCTTTCAAAGTGTTCATATTTTAGTAGGATCTAAAACACTGATACACAATTTAAAAAAATACAATAGCAACTTCGCTTTAGTTTTTAGGAAAACTAAAATGGCAATAGAGATTATAATTTTAATAAAATTAAATAAAGTGGGTTAGAAATGAAATTTACCAAAGTTTAAATTAAAAAATTAAAAATGGTTGAAGAACAAAAAAAAAATTAGTTAAACAATTTTTTATTCTAAAAAATTGCAGGTTAAATCAGTTGAATTTTAGAAAAAAAAAAACAATTGAATTTTATACTAAACAGTTGAAAATTTTCAGATTAAGAAAACTATTGGAGTACAACTGAAACATTTTTAAAATTACTTTATAAAATCATTCTAAATGCGCCTAATTACAAAGAAGATTTATAGCTAATATTAGATTAGAAAAAATACTAATAATATAATGTTAAAATCATTCTCTCCTTAATAAAACTTTTTAATTTTACCACGAACAAAAAAGAAAACAACTGAAAATCAGCTGATAAATTACAATTACTTAGAAAATGACAGTTAAAAACGTTTGAAATAAAATAAAACCAATGGAATTTTATTTCAAACAGTTGCAAACTTTCTAAAAATATACATTAGTCTAATGTTTAAAAAAACAAAAGAAATTTAAGAAAAAAATATAACATAAATATAATTTGCTCAGGAATAAAAGTTGAAATCTTTTTTTGGGCAAATTTTGACAAAACTCTTGCACCAATAGATTCATACAATAAAATATATATTATATAAACTAAGAAAAAATTTCAATTATTTTTCAATTTTTCAATTATAATTTTCGCAATAATATTTAAATTAAAAAATCTTGCACCAATGAATTCCTACAATTAAATTTATTTAAATCAAGTAAAAAATCTAAAATTCTAACTTTTGAATATTAAAATATGTTTTCAGAAATTTTCAAATAATTTTCAATATTTTTATTTTATTTAACCGAACGTACTCTTGACCTACGACAATAAAGTATGCGTTAACCTAGCGCCTATTTTCCCGCTTAAACTTCAGCGTACTCTTGACCTATCTCAACATATAATTTGTTCGGGCGGGTCAGGAGTACGAGAGGTCATTGTTGCATTGTTTGTTGAGGCAGGTCAAGAGTACGATAGAATAAGTAATAATCGAGTTTATAAGGCTAAGATATTATTATGTTTATTATAGTTTAATGAATTGACAAAAAATTATAAAGCTTTTGAATATATAGAAAATTTCAAAAATCTGAACTGCTAAAATTTCGCAATCTGGAAGAGAAATTTATTGAAAAATTTCGTAAGGAATTACTGAAAATTAAAGATTTTTTTTTGGAAATTAGAAGAAAAGATTCTATAAGAATAAAAAACTTATTAAATGCAATAAATTGTCTAAATTTTTGAGATTTTTTTGGAAAAACCAAACTCTAGTTTAGTAGAAAATTTTGAAAGCAAAACTGTGAAGAAAAATCGCAACCTAAAAGGTAAACTTATTGTGAAATTTAAGAATTCCAAATAAATAAATTGAAATAATAAAAATTGAAGCATATTTGAACTACCGAACAAATTTTTAGACGAAAAAATGCTGAAAAATTCGGTTTGTTGTAATGGTAGAAATTCTGGAAAATTGCAAAAACTTTTAAATTGTTAGAAAAAAAAATTGCAGAAAAATTTATAAATTTAAAAAACTCTCAACTTGGAAGAGAAATTCATTAGAGAATCTCTAAAATATACTACAGTATTTAATAAAAAGAGATGTAAAAGCGAATTACTAGTCAACTCAACAGAAATTTTCTTGGAATTGGAAGAGCGATTCATAAAGAAGAAAGTATCTGAAAATTGGAAAATTTTAAAATATTTGCTGGAAAATGCTAAATTCTTGAATTAATCTGAAAGCAATTTTTTGAAAAAATTTAGAACCCTTGAAGAAAACTTTGCACTGAAGAGAAATACATTTAGTCAGAAAAAAACTTCATATTATTAAAACTCCTAGAAGAAATCATTTGTAAATTTCAAGTGAAATTTCTGAAATGGAAAAATTTATGTATCTCAAAAACGAATGATCCTATTAAGATGAAATTTTAAGCTTAAGATTTTATCGTTAAAAACTGAGAAGCTTTTGGTGAAACCGGAAGTGGGTGTTTACTCGAAGCGATTTTTGGTTTTTTGTTTATATTTATCTAAATTTGAAAAACATTACAAAACTATTCAAATAAAAGTTAAGAGAAAAAAAAAAATAAAAATTGAAAATTTTGACATTTTTTGCCAATTGCTAATAAACAATTGGAGTTACATAAAACTTTTATTAGAAATAATTATAGAGAATTTAAAAGTGAACAAATTATAAAGAATAGCCTTTTTGCGTAAACCTCATAGTTTTCGAGAAAAATATAGGGAAAGTACTATGATGGCCACATCACCATTTTTTATTGTTATAATTGCAGCTGTTGACAGTTCCCTATGATTTCTCGGTGGTTATCCACCGAAACAGGGATCTAGTGCAACGCTAAGACAATAGATGGCATCTTTATGTTATTTTTTCTATTTGATAATTGTTTAGATTTTTTAAAGTTGGTGTAACCAATGAATTATTAATTAAGACAGGTCAAAGATACCCCGGGTTATTGTAGGTCAAGAGCTAGTGTACTCTCGATTCACGTCTCATTTAATCGATAATCTATTGAGGTAGGTCAAGAGTATGCTCATCCATTATAGGACAGAGATATGTTTTATTGAGAAGGGTCAGGAGTACGCTAAACGGTTTAAGCTGTTATATTATCTACGAATTTTATGCAGTATATCAGGATTACGCTAATTGTTTTCTTTAGTCAAATTTCCAATTGTTTTTGTCAGAGTGTCAATTGTATTTTATCAAATTGTTTTCTGTCGAATTATCAATGAGTTTTTCTTTTTGGTAATAAAAAAAAACAATTTGTTAAATTATATATTCATTAATGTGAAAACATCGAATTACTGCTTCCCTATAAATAACAAACCCTGATAGGTTTCAATTAATGTTTGATCTCGTCAACATAGCGCAATACTTTATGCAATAGTTGTCAGCTGAATGGTTTCGCTATATTTAAGTAGTAATTAATATTTCTCTATTTTGCAGATTGATGAAATTACATAGAAATGTGAATTCGTCCCTGGAAAGACTGAGCAAATTCATTTTCACCGAATGGAGCTTCAAAAACGACAGGACCCAGAAATTACAGACCTGGCTCACGCCTCAAGACGAAAAAGACTTTAACATTGACATACGCCCGTTGGTGTGGCAGGATTACTTTGACGATTTAACAATTGGCGCACGCCGCTACTTGAACAAGGAGTCGATGAAGAACATTAACGCTGCTCGAGGGAAAGATACAGTGTAAGTTTTCTGGATCATTCCACACGCAGAAATATATTTTACAATTACTATAATCTGTTGGGATGATCACTCGAAATATTTTAACAGTATAAAACCAAATAGCACCCTCTTTAAAATTCGAACATTGAAATTAGTGAAAACTTAACAGAACTGAGAATCTGTATTGATTATCAAATTTTAGGTACTGCTAAATTGGATATTCCATCAAAAGTTGTTTGTTGAATTAGAAAATGTTTTATGGAACAGGTAGAATTCGTGAGTAAGACATGTTTCAGAGTTGGCTGTTATAAGCGTCGAATTCTATAGCCGAATATTTTGCATAAATTAATTATTGTCTGAAATTAAATATTAAATTAATGATACAATTAATAATAAGAAAAATTAATTTCTATGAGCGTTCTGCACTAATGTTGCACACTATAAGAAAACTACCAGCTACAGTTGTTTGTTTTAACTGTTAGGTGGTAGTTTTTACATTATTTATAGTGTAGAAATAAGACAATTTACACTTGGTTTGTTTCAACAGTGAAACAAACCAAGTGTAAATTGTCTTATTTCTATATTACAAAATGTTTCACCACGTGCTACATGAGAAACTAATTCAAGAAATTATTTATAGTGTATATTGTAGAAATTAATTTTTCTTATTATTAATTTTATAATTCTTGTTACAATATAATTTTACACTAATATTATTTACAGTTTGATGCTCTTACATCTCGGCTTGCAAGGCCTGCTCTTCTCCATCATCTGGTACATATTCTCGTGTCTGACGGGCATGACGATGACCAAGTGCGCGTTCATCGTGCCCATCGCGTACATGCTCATGTCGATGCTGTAAACGCTCCACAGAGAACGGAACGGGACGCCGAGTTTCTCTTCAAAGTGCCTTCGACTTCATGATGGTGGGGGGATATCTTTTCGTGGCATTTCCGAGCGGAATCCTCGACACTTACAGGATGCTCCGCCGCATTTATTTATATATATATTTTTATATAACTTAAGAGATGGTGTGCAGATGCTTGTTTGCATTTAAAACGTGTTGTTTTAGGAGTAGTGGTAATTAATAAATTTATTAAGGTCCTTAACCCTAAAATAGAAGTATCAAATATATCAACTATATAAATAATTAGAAACCTTAAATCCTAAACAATAAATATCAAAATCCAATTAAATTTTTTAATAATTAAAACTTTAAATTCAAACACACTAATAACATTGTTTGTATAACACGAAATTTATTTTTGTGACTTAAGTTTCGTGTTATACAAACAAAGTTATTAGTGTTTCATTTCTTTTCAACATGTATAACAAAGTAGAAATCTTCAATATCAACAAAACTTTAAATTGTTAGTAAAAGGCAAAATTATACATTCGTTTAATATTTAACTTTCTGTTTGAAACTAGTGATATTACTTTTTTTAAATTAAATCTATAATAACATAAAAATAAGTTCACCTCGATAATATTTCTACGTTGGGTTTGGATTCAGGGAGCTCAAACAATAGTACATATTTTTAAACCACTAATTTATTAATATAATAGAATATGTATAAATTTAATAATCGTGTAGACAATGGAAATGATCTAGTGGTTGTAGGAGTGTAGCTAGAAAAATATATTTAAGTCAATGTAAAAATAGATTTTTTTTATAAAATGTAGATAATAATTTTCAATCGATTTCAAACAACAAAATCTATTTTTACTAAATACACTTGTATACTGTTTTTAATCGAAAACTTCTAATGGAGGGCAACTGTAGTGCCTAATATTCCTCGGCATAACCATGCCATGTTGCCGGGAAGCGCAAAGCTTCATGTACTCCGAGACGGCTTCGATTAATTCCTGCGGGACTATTCCGCCGATGCCTGGAATCGCCTCGACTTCAATTTCCTCAACATCAAAAGCGACCTCCGACGGTTCGGTTACTGATCCGGTAGCCATGGTGAATCCGGCGTAACTCGCGTGATCGTCTTCTGGCAACAAGCCACCTTTTGCTACCCCGCCTTGGACAACGCCCTCGCCGGCTTCTTCCAAGTCTGCGCAAAAATCACGCTTCACCACCGATTTGCAGCCGTCTTCCTCCTCCTCCTCCACCTCCTCCCCAACTTTAGTCTCTTCTTCAACATTTGGAGGTGGTACAAGTTCTTTCTCCTGTTCCTCTTCACCTGCGACTTCTTCCTCTTCTTCCCCACGTTCCTCCTCGTTCTTTACCTCTTCTTCCTCGACACTTTCACCATCGGGCAGACCTAAAGATAGGATGTCGAAACCAACTTCTGTCGCCGATTTTTCTTCCTTCGCTTCGGTTTCACCTTCTTGTGCATCACTTCTGAAAGATGAGAGAAAATATTTTATGAATATATAGATAGATGACAGATGATAGGTATTTTTTTATGTCTTTTACAAGCTTAGATAAATATTTTATGAATATATAGGTAGATGACAGATAAAAAGTGAAGAAAGGAATATAACTGTGTTTTTAATTAACCTTCACGTACTCGAGTAACTACATTTAGATGACAGATGATAAGTATTTTTTTAATGTGTTTTACATACTTGGATAAATGTGCTTCGACACTTCCTTCACCTGGAGAAACATCTTCAGAAGAAGCCGCTTGCACAACTTCGTTCAAATCAGGACAGGAAATGGTCTCCTTCTTGTCCTCATCAACCTTTTCCTCCTCTTCCACAGTTTCTGATTCGACTGTTGGCTCTCTAAAATTTGTGTTAAAATATTATTTCAATAAATATTTATATAATTTAATAATCTTCATTAAACTACACTTAGTTTAATAATTATGCAATTAACCCAAGGTTAGTTTAATGAATACATGTTAGTATTGATGTATTAATGTAAGAATTTACTTTGTGATACTTCTTGAACATGATGAAATTTACCTGGATAAATTTATTTTACCACTTTTATGTATATATATTTAAATACGTACTTTTCTTCAGTAACCGTTGAAGAAGTTTTTTCTTCGACTTTCTTTTTCTCTTGCTTCTCAAGCAGATCCAGAAGGGAGTCGGTGAAAATGCTGTTTAGAAGAATTTGATCTTTGGATGCATCTATATTCGCCAAAAATGTGTAAATATCTAAGAAGGTTTCGACCGTAATCATAGTAGAACCTCCTTCAGGTTCTTCAGTGAGGACTTCACACACTAGGATCATGGTTTGGGTTAGATTCTGAAATATAAAGGCCTTACTGTAACTCATAGTAACTAAACTTTTACTAGTAATCCATATCAAACACGGTTTAAAACACTTACTATGTTCTTACCACATTTTGTTTAAGTAAAGAGACATCGAATGACTGGTAAAGTTCGAATTTTTTGAAATCGATATTAAATTGTGTAGTAATAATATTTAGCTAATGACCGTGTGGTCTTTCCGCCGTAAATTAGTTTGCTTGTTACTTTAAAGGATCACTCTTAAGCGCTATAATTATATCACAATAGCGAATGGTACCGGTCACCCGGATTAACGATCTATTTAATTTATTTTTAATTCTTAAAGAATAACTGACACAGTATAAGTTTTCTGTTTATGTTTTTAATATTGTACTACAATAATGTTTCACCACACAGTCCAATATATTTTTAATTATTATTTCTGGTAAAGACATAGTAAGTGTTTTAATCTTGTGTTTAAGCTTTTAATGTTTTGCAGGTTCTTCCACACAAACTCTTTTATTAATTTCCAAAAAAATACTTACTTCACTAACAAATGCACAGCACAGTCCTAAAAAACGCAGAAATTGTATAGCCATGGGATCTTGAAATCCACCCAAGCAGAGGATTTTGATAAGTGTCTGATGATTTAGACAAGCACCTATCCATCTATCCCAGAGAAGCTTAAAATTGACGGTAGAGCTATTTTGAAACTGGTAGAGCAGCGCCCGTAGCCACCCTGGCGTGATACCATCATAGTCCTTGGGTATGGGATATTCCAACCGTGGTTTTATCGGGGGTGGTAAGTTCAAGGAGAGGCAACGAAAATATGCAGTTGACCATCTAAGACAAAAAAAACAAACTAACTATAAAAATTTTCTGTTACAATTATCAATTATATTCTAAAATCTTATTTTTACCTTAAAAGATCGGATGGTTGTGATCGTATAGCGGCTTTAGCGTACTGCCTCAATAAATACGGAAACATGGGCGGTACGATGATCTGCTGGGAGCAGTACATATCGTCGGATAACTCCGGCATCTTGTAAAATTTCTTGAAGAATCAAAAAGGCACGAGACGGACCTTCTCCGACGGAGACCAGACATTTGTTGACATCCGCGGGTCGCCAAGGTGACGCCGTTCACAACCAATCAATTCTGGACGAGGGAAAGCCGATGCCGTTGAACTTGCCAATTAAATATTTAATTGACCATATATACCTTTTTTTCAGCATCGGGGTGCATGTCTGTAAATCTAATTAGTGTCCTCCGGTAGAAACCTCTTTCTAACTGGAAATATTATTTAGAAAAAAAATATATGTATTTGCGTAACGTGGCCATTCTGCAACATCGAGTGTTCGATCCGTGTCGAAATCGAGAAATCCACATGCAGGTGATTTATATGCACTTCTCGGTATGTAATAATCGTAAATAGCGTATTATCCCACTAGAAAAATGAAACGTTTATAATGCGTTTATTTTCACTTTATTCTTCATACTGTAAGAATTTTATTATGATTATATTTTTTATTTACTATATCTGTCAGTTATAATCTGTTATCTATAATTTTCCATTCGTTCTGTCATTTGTCATCTATCTTTAGTCATCGTCATTTATTATTTGTCAATTTCCATCTGTTATTTGCCATCTGTCAATCGTCATCAGTGATTTATCATCAGTTATTTTAATGTTATTTGTTATCTGTCATTTGTTATTTGTCATCAGACATTCATTATTTGCCATCAGTCATATGTCATATTTTTGTTTTTGCATGAGTGTTTGTTGCTTAGCGATTTTAATGAGAGCAAGCTGTCAGTTGCTCGAATAAAAAATGCGAGTAAGCAACAAACTTGAATGTACTAAAAACAAAATTTATTCAGGGTCAATTGCCATCACGAATGGTATTTGGAAAGAGTATTCCACGATTTGAACATTTCAACATTTATCTTAAAATTTCTATGTATTTTTGAAACATTCCACATTGATTTCATGACACTTTTGTTATAATCATTTCCATTTATCTTCTGAATATTATACGCCCAGTCTTCTGGTAGTTTCTATCGGCGCAGAATTCTTCAAATTTCTTTTTGTAATTTTTGGTACGGAACTTGTCTCCGCCGCAATTATTATGGACGATGAAGCGCTACCAAACCTTTCGATTTTATAATTTACTTACAACTGTCATAAGTATAAACAACGATTTTGGCTTTTTTATCAAGGCTAATTCAATTTGTTTCTCAGGAAATAGCTAACTTCGGTTTTCTTAGATGAAAACTCTAGGTTCGGTTTATTCACTTATAAATTGACGTGATTTGCTAAAAAATAACAGAAACCTCATTGTCATTGGCTACAAGCAATATGAGTGTAATAGTCAATTAGATCCGTCATTTATAATAATTTTCCATCTGTTCTGTCATTTGTCATCTGTCTTTAGTCATCGTCATTTGCCATATGTTATTTGTCATCTGTTAATTGTCACCAGTGATTTATCATCTCTCATATGTGATTGTCATCTGTTATTTGCCATCAATCATTTTTCATGTTATTTGTTATCTGTCACTTGTTATTTATCATTAGATATTCGTTGTCATCAGTAATTTGTCTGTCATTTATCCTATATATCTATCATTTATAATTTGTTAGCAATTATCTAATTAATTAGATCTTTCATATATAATTTGTTATCTATAATTTTCCATTTGGTCTGTCGTCTGTCAAATGTCTTTAATCAGCGTCATTTTTTATCAATCAATTGTCCTCTGTCATCTATCAACTGTTATTTATCTTCTGTCTTTAGTCATCGTTATTTATTACCTGTTTGTTTCCATGACAGTCTTCAATTGGTCATCTGTCATTAGCCAATCGTTATTTGGCATCATTTTTCATCTATAATTTATCATCTGTAATTTTTCATTTTATCACTTATCATCTGTCTTTTAGTCATCATCATTCGTTTTCAGTCTGTTATTTGACATTAGTCATTTGTCAATTGTCTTTAGTCATCGTCATTTATTATCTGTCATTAGTCATTCATTATTTGTCATCTATCAATTGGTATCAGTCATTTGTCATGTGTCAATTTGCCATTTGCCATCTGTCTTCATTCATTGTCATTTGTTATCTGTCAATTACTATCTATAATATGTTTGTCATATTTGTATTGCAGATAACATTACAAATGAAATATGTCAGTGTAATAAAAATATGTTATTAGTAATCTGCCAATTACCAACTGTCATCTGTCATTGTACTCATTTTTAAAAATATGATTTGTTTCTAGAAACTTTTTAAATTTGCATGTTAAGAGATTTTTGTCACTTGTAATTTGTCATCCGTCACTAGCCATCAGTCATTTGTAATCTCTCATTTGCTCCCAATAATTTGCCATTTTGTCAGATATCTTTAGTCGTAGTCTTTAATTATCTGTTAATTGTCATCTGTGATGTGTTATCTGCCATTAGCTATTCGTCATTTACTATTTGTAATATGCCACTAGTCATTTGTCATCTATCAATAGTTATTTGTCATTTGTTATCTGTCTTTATTAAAAATACTACTATTTGTTTCTATGAATTTTCAAATTTGCAATTTTATATGCTAAAAGATTTTTTTCAACTGCCAACTTACATTTGTCATTCTTCATTAGACCTAAGTTAATTTTAATTTTATCATCATCTGTCATTTACTGTCTTCCATTTGTCATTTGTTATTTGCCTTTAGTCATAGTCTTATTATCTGTCAATTGCCACCTGCCATTAGTCATTCGTTATTTGTCATCTGTAATCTGTAATTATTCATTTGCCATCTAATCTATCGACTGTCATTTGTCATTTTAAGCTCTTTAGCCATTGTAATTTATTATCTGTCAATTACCATCTGTTATTTGTCATCTGTCAATTGTCATCAGTCATTTGCCATCTATCATTTTTCATCTATAATTTGTCATCTGTCATTTTATCATCTGTCTTCAGTCATCGTCATTTGTTACCTATCTGTTATTTGCCATTGGTCATTCGTAATTTGACATCTGTCATCAGTCATGTTACTGACATTTGTGTGACGATTAAAGTACTTTAATCGTCACACCATTACTAAAAGTACCATCTGTGATTTAATAACCATTAGCCATTTATCATTTGTCATCTCTAGTATGTCATTAGTCATCTATAAATAGTTATTTGTCATTTGTTATCTGTCTTTAGCCATTGTCATTTGTTAACTGTCAATTGCCATCTGTCAATTGTCATCAGTCATTTTTCATCTATCAATTTTCACCAGTCATTTTCCATCTATAATTTGTCATCTGTCATTTGCCATTTTGTCATTTGTCATCTGTCTTCAGTCATCGTCATTTGTTACCTGTCAATTACTATCTATCATTTGTTATTTGCCATTAGTCATTCGTCATTTGTCATCAGTCATCTTACTGACATTTATAACCCAGATTATAGATAAAATATTATGAATGAAAAATGTAAGTGTAATAAAAATATGTTATTTGCCAACTGTAATCTGTCGTTGTACTCATTTTTAAAAATACTATTTGTTTGAAGAAATTTTTAAATTTGCAATTTTAAATGTTAAAAGATTTTTTCCATTTTTTTGCCTGTCATTTATCATATTTCATTAGTCACAAGTTATTTTACATTTGTCATTTGTAATCTCTCATCTGCTCTGTGCCATTTGCCATTTTGTCATTTGTCATCTGTCTTTAATCGTAGTCTTTTATTATCTGTCAATTGCCATCTGTGATTTATTATATGACATTAGCAATTCATCATTTGTCATCTGTAATATGTCATTAGTCTTTTGCTATCTATCAACAGTTATTTGTTATCTGTCTTTACTCATTGTCATTTGTTATCTGTCAATTGCCATCTGTTATTTGTCATCTGTCAATTGTCAGCAGTAATTTGTTATCTATCAATTTTCATCAGTCATTTTTCATATATAATTTGTCATCTGTCATTTGCTATTTTGTCATCTGTCTTCAGTCATCGTCATTTGTTACCTGAGACAATTACTAACTATCATTTGTTATTTGCCATTAGTCATTCGTTATTTATCATCTGCCATTTGTCATCAGTGATCTAATTGACATTTGTATCACAGATTACAGATAAAATATTTTAAATGAAAAATGTAACTGTAATAAAAATATGTTATTAGTAATCTTACATTTGCCAACTGTCATATGTCATTGTACTTATTTAAAAAAAAATTAATTTGCTTCTAGACATTTTTAAATTTGCAAGTTTATATGCTAAAAGATTTTTGTCAACTGTCAACTTTCATTTGTCATTCTGCATTAGTCCTAAGTTAATTTTCATTTCATTTGTCATCTGTCAGTTGCTGTCTGCCATTTGTCATTTTGCCATTTGCCTTTAGACATAGTCTTTTATTATCTGTCAATTGTCATCTGTGATTTGTTCATTAGCCATTAACCATTCATCATTTGACATCTGTAATATATCATCTATCAACAGTTATTTGTCACTTGTTATCTGTCTTTAGTCATTATCATTTGTTAACTGTCAATAACCATCTGTTTTTGTCATCAGACTTTTTTCATTTATCAATTTTCATCAGTAATTTTCCATCTATAATTTGTCATCTGACATTTGCCATTTTGTCATTTGGCATCTGTCTTCAATCATCGTAATTTGTTACCTGTTAATTAATATCTATCATTTGTCATTTGTCAACTGTCATCAGTCATTTGTTATTTATCTTTGAAAATCTATAACTTGTCATCTGTCATTTTGTCATTTGTCATCTGTCGCCAGTCATTTGTTACCTGTCAATTACTATATATCATTTGTTATTTGCCATTGGTCATTCATTATTTGACATCTGTCATTTGTCATCAGACATCTTATTGGCATTTACTAAAATAAAATAATAAATATATGTTATTAGTAATCTGATATTTGTCACTGCACTTATTTAAAAAAATACTATTTGTTTTTAGAATTTTTTAAATTTGCAATTTTATATGTTAAAAAAAGATTTTTGTCATCTGTCATTTGTCATCTTTCATTAGTCATAAGTTATTTTTCATTTGTCATCTGTCATTTGCTGTATGCCAATTGTCATTTTGTCATTTGTCTTTAATCATCGTCTTTTATTATCTGTCAATTGCCATCTGTGGTTTGTTATCTGGCATTAGTCAATCATAATTTTTCATCTCTGATCTCTCATTAGTCATTTGACATCTATCGACTGTCATTTGTAAGCTCTTTAGTCATCGTCATTTTTTATCTGTTAATTTCATTTGTAATCAGTCATTTGTCATCTATCAATTTTCATCATTCAGTTTTCATCTATAATTTGTCATCTGCCTTTTGTCATTTATCATCTGTCTTCAGTCATCGTCATTTGTTAATGGTTAATTACCATCTATCATTTGTTATTTGCCATTGATTATTCGTACTTACTACTGTCTTACTGACAATTGTGTGTGACGATTAAGGTACTTTAATCGTCACACCATTACTAAAATAAAATACTACTATAAAATATATGTTATTAGTAATCTGATATTTGACAACTGTCATCTATCATTGTATTCATTTAAAAAAAGCTATTTGTTTCTAGAAATTTTTAAATTTGCAATTTTATGTGTTGAATGATTTTTCTCATTTGTTATGTCAACTGTCATTTGTCGTCATAGGTTATTTTTTATTTGTCATCTGTCATTTTTCATTTATCATTTGCCTTTAGTCATAATCTTTTATTATCTGTCAATTGCCATCTGAGGTTTGTTATCTGCCATTAGTCATTCGTTAATTGTCATCTGTAATCTGTAATTAGTCAGTTGTCATCTATCGACTGTCATTTGTCTCTCTTTAGTTATAGTCATTTATTTATTTATTATCTGTCAATTACCATCTGTTATTTTTCATCTGTCAATTGTCATCAGTCATTTTTCATCTATAATTTGTCATCTGTCTTCAGTCATCGTCATTTGTTACCTATCTATCATTTGTTATTTGCCATTGGTCATTCGTTATTTGATATCTGTCATTTGTCATCTTACTGACAGTTGTGTGTGACGTTTGAAGTACTTTAATCGTCACACCATTACTAAAAAAAATAATAAATATATGTTATTAGTAATCTGACATTTGCCAAGTGTAATCTGTCACTGTACTCATTTAAAAAAAAAAATTTTTTCTAGAAATTTTTAAATTTGCAATTTTATATGTTAAATGATTTTTGTCATATGTCAACTGTCATTTGTCATCTTTCATTAGTCATAAGTTATTTTTCATTTATCATCTATCATTTGCTTTCTGCCATTTGTCATTTTGTCATTTGTCAAAGACAAGTAGTCATAGTTTTTTATTATCTGTCAAATGTCATCTGTGATTTTTATCTGCCATTAGCCATTCATCATTTGTCATCTGTTATATGTCATTAGTCTTTTGCCATCTATCAACAGTTATTTGCCATTTGTTATCTGTCTTTACTCATTGTCATTTGTTATCTGCCAATTGCCATCTGTTATTTGTTATCTGTCAATTGTCATCAGTCATTTGTTATCTATCATCAATTTTCATCAGTCATGCTTCATATATACATTGTCATCTGTCATTTGCCATTTGACAATTACTATTTATCATTTGTTATTTGCCATTGGTCATTCGTTATTTGACATCTGTCATCTGTCATCAGTCATCTTACTGACATTTGTGTGTTACGATTAAAGTACTTTAATTGTCACACCATTACTAAAATTAAATAATAAGTATATTTTATTAGTAATCTGACATTTCTGTCACTATACTCATTTTAAAAAATACTATCTGTTTTTAGAAATTTTTAAATTTGCAATTTTATATGTTAAAAGATTTTTGCCATTTGTTATAAGTTTTTTTTTTCATTTGTGATCTGTCATTTGCTGCCTGCCATTTGAAATTTTGTCATAATCTTTTATTATTATCTGTCAATTGCCAACTGTGGTTATTTTTATCTACCATTAGTCATTCGTAATTTGTCATCTGTAATCTGTCATTAGTCATTTGCCATCTATCGACTGTCATTTGTCATTTGTAAGCTCTTTAGTCATCGTCATTTGTTATCTGTTCATTCGTTATTTGTCATCTGTAATCTCTCATTAGTCATTTGTCATCTATCCACTATCATTTGTCATTTGTACACTCTTTAGTCATCTTCATTTGTTATCAGTCAGCTGCCATATGTTATTTGTCATCTGTCAATTGTCATTAGTCTTTTTTCATGTCATTTGTCATCTGTCATTAGTCTTTCTTTCTTTGTCGTCAGTCATTTGTCATCTATCTTTTGTCATTAAGTCATTTATTGTTTGTCATTGTCGTTTTGTCATAGGTCATCTGTCTTTAGTCATGGTCATTTGTTATTTGTCATTTGTTATCTGTTATTAGTTATGTATCATTTGTCATCAATCATATTTCGTTTGTAATGTTATCTGAAATCTGCAATTAAAATATGTCATTTGTAATCTGTCGTCTTTTATTGTATTTATTACTGAATAATATAGTTTTTCTCACATATGAGAGATGATAAATTACTGAAGATAATTGACAGATGACAAATAACAGATGGCAATCGATAGATAGTTAAAAGATTTTTGTTATCTGTTATTCGTCATCAGTTAACTTCTATTTGTCATCTGTCATTAGACATCTGTCAATTATCATTAGTCATGTGTCATTGATCATCTGGCATTAGTCATTCGTCGTTTGTCATCTATCATCTGTCATCTATCAGCTGTCATTTGTTCTGTCTTTAGTCAAATCTGTTAAGCGTGGACTGTCAAATCTTATGTGTAGTTTCCACTTTGTCTTCTGTGATTTGCCATCTAACATCAATAAATTCGATCGTATGACAGGTAGTGGAGTGTCTATTATATGTCATTAGAATATCGCAAGGTCGCATATTTCTTGCGTTGAGAAATCTAATCACAGCCCTAATTTCACAACTGGTGGCGTTCTTTATTTTCTTGAACATTATAAACACTCACATAAACAGTACAGTCAATACCGGCAAGACGATACTTTGCACACAGAAGAAGAAATGCAATTGAACATGTTGGCACCAATTCGGCGGCTGCTCTATTTGCCAACGCTCCGCACTGTGTAAACGGGTACAGCCTTTCCTATTATCTCTCGTGTTTGTCATCTGTAAAACTGAAACAGTAATAATGACGGAGGAAGGTATTTTTTTTTTAATAATTGCGATGATACACATCGCATATAATTGATTGGGAATAACAAACTAATTTTGACACGTGTAAGACCAATTGATCAATATTCAAGGAAGTGATTCCATTATATTTATAATTGTCCAATTAATAATTGTTACGCACTTGGGAATAAATTGTAATTTACGTGGAATGATACAGCCGTTTTACAGTTTGAATGTACTGTAAATTTATTCTCAATAGATTAAAGAATTAAATTTGCTTAGGCATTAACAACAAGTAAACTTTGATTATGTTACTAATGTGTGATATAAATAAAGTTTACTCAAACACGTATTTAGGCTAAAATTAATACTTTCGCTGTTAAATTCTTGATGGAACATATGTATCGCAGGGGTGGATTTGTAAATTTAAAAATGACAAGTAATTGTCGAAATATTTTTCAGAAAACTGATAAATTAATTATGGAACAAAACAAATCTTTAATTTACATTTAAGCATTCTAATATCAAAGAATTGATCTCATCACCCAGAAGTTAATTCATTAAGAAAAATGTGTACCCTTTAAATAAATAAATAATACTACTAAATAATTATATATCAATAACAAAGGGTACTGTTCATCCATCCAATTGCAAACCCGGGCTAACGATACTGTACATGAAATTTTTATTTTTCTGAAAATGTTTCGATTTAATTTTTAGTCGACTTATATTTTTGAAATCTAATTTTTAACATTTAAAACTGTATCATTTATGCTTGGGTAATAATGTGCCGGAATTGGGTTAATTGTTACTTATAATTTAGCTTCTAAATTCTCACATTTTGGCAACCGAAACTTTCACCCGTTTTCTATCCTCACGAATACGAACATTTGGCACATGCGGACACACATAATCTCTAATAATTTTTTATTTCTCGAATTTAATTTTATTACCTAAGAACTCATAACGCCTTTTATTTGCACCGTTATATATATTAATTAATGAACACATAAATTTTATTATAATTGTATGAGAAAACAAATAATATGAATTATTAAAAATTTCATATAGAACGATACATTGTACCATATTGCTTTAATTAATAATTATTATAATTTAATTGTCATAATATCAAACCTAAAGAGTACTCTAAAATTTTCCACGTTCTATAATTATGAATACACCTATTGATTAATTGTATAGTGAGAATGATGTTGTTGTCAAAGTGTCGTAAAACAGTTTCATAGGTGATTAATCACAATTGCGCAATAGGAAAAAAAGGTAATCATCGGGAAAAATATTATTTGGTCGAAGTAATTAGCTTCGTAACTGAGCGTACCGCGTGTTGTCTTGTGCATGCGTGTGTGTGAGTGTGGTGAGATAATGAAAGAGGTGCATTATGCAATATCACAAATACTCCATTAGCAATGAAAGTTGCCCGGCAGCCTCTTTAAAAAGCGAAAAGCAATTGCGACCGCTTTGGAAAATGCGGTTCGACATAGTTTTATTAAATTTCTTTTAAGATATTATGATGATATATTAATATTAATTTCAGCATGAAAATGAAAATGAAAATTTGATCACGCCTGTAACTGTTATAATACAAATTTTAATGTTATTGTTAAAATAGATATATTTATATTTACTTTGTATTATTCATTCAAAAAAGTTGAATATGCCATTTAAAAAAAACTGATAAAAATAATTAATTAAAGATCTATTATCTTGTATTTAATGAACAATAAAATTAACTATAATTAGGAAAAAAGAAAGTAATGAAGAAAAGTTTCCTCAATGGAAAATTGCCTGAAAATAATTCGTCAAAAAATAATTGCCTAAAAACAATGACCATGAACGAATGAATTAATTTTTCCTAGTCACAAATTTACCCCAAAAACAAAATTAATAAATGAAAGTAAACTCCAAAGGATAATTGTCTAAATCGAAAGGTTTTTGTAGTGAAATTTTACCTAAAATAATTCACCAATGAACAAATGCCTAAAAACAAAATAAAATATGTTTTCCTAATGCAATATTGCCTAAAAAAATTTATTAACGAACAATAGCTTAAGAACAAATGAACGAAAAGGCTTAGAATTGGTTTCTACACCTTTTTTACATTTATTTTGTACAGATTTTAATAGATTTTTTCCAAGTTATTTTTTTATGAAATTGCAATTGTCTCAATTTTTTGTTGGAAAATTTTCTGTTTTATTCAAAACTTAAAATGTTTTTTTATTTAAAAAATTTACAACTGTTATATTACAGATTTCTATTATCTTGTGAAATTTCAATTTTTTCAAGTGAAATTTCAAATGTTTTTGTTTATTCAGTTGTTTTATTACGGTTTTCAGTTGTTTTTTTTTATAAAATTTCAATTGTTTTTCCTTTGTAAAACTGAATATTGAAAAGTTTTTATTTTAATTTTGTAGATTTTCAATTGTAAATTGTAAAAAAAAACATTGAATTAAAACAATTGAAATTTTAAAAATGATGGTTTTTAGTAAATGTTTTATTACCACTTTCAATTGTTTTTTCTTTTTTTTTTATTTATAAAATTTCAATTGTTACAACTGATTTGTTATAAATGTCTTTTTTTAATGAAAATATGTCAACTTTTTTTCTTGTATTTGTGAAATTTCAATTGTTTTAAGTAAAACTTCAAATGTTTTTGTTTATTCAGAACTGTTTCATTACACATTTCAAATGTTTTTTCAGCTTTTTTTTTAAATTTCAATTGTTTTTCCTCTGTAAAACTGAATAAAAAAAAGTTTTTAAAACAATTGAAATTTTAAAAATAGTTGTGTCTAGAAAATGTATAAATGTTTTATTACCACTTTCGATTGTTTTTTTAAATTTTTTATTTATATAAATTTGTTATAAATGTCTTTTTAATGAAAATATGTTCAATTGTTTACAGTGAAATTTTAAATTTTGTTTTTTCATTTTTATTCTATAAGTTTTCATTTGTTTTTTAGAAAATTTAGAATTGTTTTATTCCTTCAAGGTTTATCTAAACTTTTCTTCCTAAAATTTCAATTGTTTTATGTAAATTCTCAATTGTTTTTTTTTTTTGTAAAATTTTAATTGTTTTAAGTGTTTTTTTTATTTGAAATGATTTTAATCCTGTTTTCAATTATTTTTTCTTTAATTTTTTTTCTTAAAATTTTAATTGTTATAAGCAAGTTTTAAAATGTTTTATTCTTATAAAATTTATTCTATTTTTGAAGGTTTTCAATTTTTGCATTTTTCACTGTACATCAATTGTTTTAAAGTAAATGTTTTTTTTTCTAAAAACATTGCAACTGTTTCATCAGATTTTATATTTTTTAGTTGCGCTTATGTTTTTGTAAAATTTCAATTGTTCCAAGTGAATTTTGCATTTTTTTTTCTCGAAATTATACAAATGTTTCATTAGATTTTATTTTTTTCAGTTCCTTGTAAAATGTTAATTGTTAACAGTGAAATTTTAAATGTCGTGTTTCTTTTCTACTTTTTTGTGTAAATTTTGATTTGTCTTTTAGAAAATTTAAGTTTTCTCCTTAAAATTTCAATTGTTTTAAGTGATTTTTTTAATTAGAGATTGTTTTATTCCAGTTTTCAATTGTTTTTTTTTAGTTTTTAAGGTTTTTAAAAGTTTTTTTCCCTAAAATTTCAATTGTTCTATTTAAATTTTTAAATTTTGTTTCTGTTTTATTACAGATTTTGTTTTTTTTTGTGTAAAATTTCAATTGTTTTAAGTCATTTTTTAAATTAGAAATTGTATGTTAGTTTTCAATTGTTTTTTCCATTTCTTTTTATTCAAATTTCAATTGTTTTTGTTAGAAAAATTTAGAATTGTTTTATACCAATTCTAACGTTTTTTTTTGTGTATTTTACATTTCTCTCCAAAATTTTAATAGGTTCATTTAAATTTTAACTGTTTTTCTTTTTATTTTAGTTAATTTACCATTGTTTTATTAAATATTTGAATTTGTTTTATTTTGTAAAATTTCAATTGTTTTAAGAGAATTTTCAAATGTTTTCTTATTGCATTCATAATGGTTTTATCCTTGTTTCAAATTGTATAATATTTTTCTTAAAATTTTCAATTGTTCTATTTTTAGAAACTTTCCCTTGTTTTTAAAGATTTTTACTTGTTGCGTTTTCAATTTACATCAATTGTTTTAAAGAAAATTTCAATTGTTTTAAGAGAATTTTTCAAATGTTTTCTTATTTTATTCAGAATTGTTTTATACCTGTTTTCAAGTGTTTTTTTTTTCTTAAAACTTCAATTGTTGTAAGTAAATTTTCAAATGTTTTAGATTTAGAAAATTTCCCTTGTTTTTAAAGATTTTTAATTGTTCATTTTTTAATGTATATCAATTGTTTTGAAGTAAATTTCATTTCATTTATTTAATGCATTTTTGTTTTTGTTTTTGGGTTTCTGTTTTTTTTTTGTAAAATTTCAATGGTTTGATGTGAATTTTAAGCTGTGGTTTGTAGATTTTCAATTGTTATTTTTTTGTCTTTTGAATTTTTTCTTTGAATGTTTTTAATTGTTTTTTTTCTTTTAAGGTTGACTGAAAACTTTAAAAGAAAAAAACAATTAAAAAAATTTATAGAAACAAGTCAAATGACTTTGTTTTTAAAAAAAATATTATTCCAACTTTCTTTTAATTTTTTATTAATTTTTAAAAAATTGTTTTTTCTTTTAATTTTTATTTATTCTTTGAGAGATTTTCTGCTTTTCTTTTTTTTCAAACGTTTATTTAAAAAAAAAACCTCTACTGTTTTATTACAGATTTCAATTGTTGGTTTTTGTAAAATTTCAATTGTTTTTTAGGTGTATTTTCAAATGTTTTTTTTTTTTAAATCTAAGATTGCTATATTCCACTTTTCGAGTTCTTTTTTTATAGTTCTTTCCCTTAATATTTCAATTGTTTCATGGAAATTTTTAAATGTTGTTTTTTTTTTAAATCTTAGAAAATATATAACTGTATTATTATAGAGCTCTATTGTTTTTTTTGTAAAAAATTTTTTAATTGAACTTTTGACAGTTGACATTTGACACAACTTTTTTATATACGTTTTATTGTTGACATTTGATACTTGACTTTCTCTTTTACATTTGACAATTAACAACTGACACTTGACACTCGACAATTTTCATATATTTATATATTCGGCACTTGACTTTTTTATACAATTGATTGTTGACTTTTGACACTGAAATTTTTTTATATACATTTGACAGTTGGCATTTGACACACGACATTTTTCATATAGATTTGACAATTGACAATTTCACACTCGACATTTTTCATCTACATTTAATACTTCACTTTTCTCTATATACATTTAATAATTGACATTTTGACACTTGACATTTTCATATACATATGACAATTGACATTTGGCACTTGATATTTTTATATACATTTGACAGTTGAAACTTGACAGTTTACTTCTTCATATACATTTTATAGTTGGCTTTTGATACTTGACTTTCTCATATACATTTGACAATTGACAACTCACATTTGTTACTGGATCTTTTTCATATATATTCGACACTTGACTTGTTTTATACAGTTGGTTGTTGACTTTTGACACTGGAATTTTTTTTTATATACATTTGAAAATTGACATTTGACACTTGACGTTTTTCATTTATATACGACGTTTGACTTATTCTTAAACAATTGACTGTTGACACTGGACATTTTTCATATACATTTGACACTTGACTTTTTTCAAATACATTTGACAGTTGACAATTGACACTACTTTTTCATATACGTTTTATTGTTGACATTTTATTCTTGACTTCCTCATATACATTTGACAGTTGACAACTGACTTTTGACACTGGATGTTTTTCATATACACTGGATACTTGACATTTTTAATACAGTTGATTGCTGACTTTTAATACTGCAATTTTTTTATATACATTTGAAAGTTGATATTTGACACAGGACATTTTTCATATAGATTTGACAATTGACAATTTCACACTCGACATTTTTCATCTACATTTGATACTTCACTTTTCTCTATATACATTTAATAGTTGATATTTGACACTTGACATTTTCATATACATTTGACACTTGACATTTGGCACTTGATATTTTCATATACATTTGACAGTTTACACTTAACACTTTACTTTTTCATATACATTTTATAGTTGGCATTTGATACTTGACTTTCTCATATACATTTGACAATTGACAACTGACATTTGACACTCGATATTTTTCATTTATATATTCGACACTAGACTGTTTTATTATACAATTGATTGTTTTGACACTGAAATTTTTTTACATATATTTGACAGTTGATATTTGACACAGGACATTTTTCATATAGATTCGACAATTGACAATTTCACACTCGACATGCTTTATCTACATTTGATACTTCACTTTTCTCTATATACATTTAATAGTTGACATTTTACACTTGACATTTTCATATACATTTGACAGTTGACATTTGGCACTTGATATTTTCATATACATTTGATAGTCGACACTAGACACTTTACTTTTTCATATACATTTTATAGTTGGCATTTGATACTTGACTTTCTCATATACATTTGGCAATTGACAACTGATATTTGATACTCGACATTTTTCATATATAATTGACACTTGACCTTTTTTTATACAATTGATTGTTGACTTTTGACACTGAAATTTTTTTATATACATTTGACAGTTGAAATTTGACACAGGACATTTTTTATATAGATTTGACAATTGACAATTTCACACTCGACATTTTTCATCTACATTTGATACTTCACTTTTTTCTATATACATTTAATAGTTGACATTTTGACATTTGACATTTTCGTATACATTTGACAGTTGACATTTGGCACTTTATATTTTCATATACAATTGACAGTTGACACTTGACACTTTACTTTTTCATATACATTTTATAGCTGGCTTTTGATATTTGACTTTCTCATATAGATTTGACAATTGACAACTGACATTTGACACTACATTTTTCATATATATATTCGAAACTTGACTTTTGTATACAATTGATTGTTGACTTTTGACACTGGAATTTTTTTATATACATTTGACAGTTGATATTTGACACAGGACATTTTTCATATAGATTTGACAATTGACAATTTCACACTCGACATTTTTCATCTACATTTGATACTTCACTTTGCTCTATATACATTTAATAGTTGACATTTGACACTTGACATTTTCATATACATTTGACAGTTGACATTTGGCACTTGATTTTTTCATATACATTTGACAGTTGGCACTAGACACTTTACTTTTTCGTATACATTTTATAGTTGACATTTTCATATATATTTGACAGTTGACATTTTCATAAATATTTGACAGTTGAAATTTGGCACTAAATCTTTTCATATAAATTTGACAGTTGACACTCGACACTTTACTTTTACATTTTATAGTTGGCATTTGATATTTGACTTTCGCATATACATTTGATAATTGACAACTGACATTTGACACTGGACATTTTTCATATATATTCGATACTTGACTTTTGACACTGGAATTTTTTTATATACTTTTGAAAATTGATATTTGACACTTGACTTTATTTATACAATTGACTGTTGACACTGGATTTTTTTATATATACATTTGACACTTGATAATTGACAGTTGCCAATTGACACTACTTTTTCATATAGGTTTTATTGTTGAACATTTCTCGTATACAATTGACAATTGACAACTGAGATTTGACACTGGACATTTTTCATATACATATTCGACACTTGACTTTTTTTATAGAATTGATTGTTGACTTTTGACACTGAAATTTTTTTATATACATTTGACAACCGACATTTGACTCTTGATATTTTTCATATACATTTGACACTTGACTTTTTTCAAATACATTCGAAAGTTGACAATTGACAATTTCATACTCGACATTTCCATTATACATTTGACAATTCATATTTGACACTTCACTTTTTTTATATACATTTAATAGTTGACATTTGACATTTTCATTTGAAATTTATATACTTTTGACAGTTGACATTTGACACATTACTCTTCTTTATATACATTTAATAGTTGACATTTTGACTTTCATCTGATATTTTCATATACATTTGACAGTTGAAAATGGTTACTTGACATTTTTTATAAACATTTGAAAGTTGACAGATGATATTTGACGCTGGACATTTTTCATACAAATTTGACATGTGACAATTTTAGACTAGACATTTTTTATATACATTTGACATTTGACACTTTACTTTTCTTTATATACATTTAATACTTGACAATTGACACTTTCATTTGATTTTTTCATATACATTTGACAGTTAAAAATTGTTACTTGATATTTTTCATAAACATTTGAAAGTTGACAGATGATATTTGACGCTGGACATTTTTCATACAAATTTGACATGTGACAATTTTAGACTAGACATTTTTTATAATAATACTTCACATTTGACACTTTCATTTGACATTTTCATATACATTTGACAGTTGAAAATTGAACTTGACATTTTTTATAAACATTTGAAAGTTGACAGTTGTTATTTGACGCTGGACATTTTTTATACACATTTGACATGTGAAAATTTTACAGTAGACATTTTTTATATACATTTGTCACTTTATTATTTCATATACACGCATTTGACACTTGACTTTTCTTTATATACATTTAATAGTTGAAATTTAACACTTCCATTTGACATTTTCATATACATTTGACACTTTAATTTTTTCACATTTTATAGTTGACATTTGACTTTTTTTTATAGATTTGACACTGGATATTTGTCATATACAGTTGTCAGTTTTTATATTTATTTGATAAACACCGAAAGAAAATTTTCATTAGTCATTAGTCGTTTGTTTTTTGTTTGTTATTAAAGAATCTGGTAGTAAATTCTAGAATTATCGATAAAATTTGTCCAGATATTTCAAAAATAACGAAACAGAAGATTAATTTGAAGTTTTTGTTTTAATTAAAAAGGTTATCAAATATTTGTCCTCCCATTGTTTTATTTTTCTTATAAAATTGTTTTATTATTTTTGTTTTCTTATAATTTCATATCATTGTTGGTAAACTTTCAAATGTTATATTTCTTTGGAAAATTCAATGCTTTGAAGTTGTTTTTATTTGTGGAAAATTTAAATGCATATAAACTGTTTCATTAGATTTCATTTTTTTTTTCAGTTCTGAACTTGTTTTGTAAAATTTCAATTGTTTTATGTGAATTTTAAAATATTATAGGTAACGAAAATTTACAGTTGTTGTTTATAGATTTCCATTTGTTTTGTTTTGTTGTTGTAAAACGTCAACTATTCCTAAAATTTAATTTTTAGAAAAAAAAATTGTTTCACCCTTTTTAAAAAAAATTTCTATGAATTTTAAATTGTTTTCTTTTGAAAAGTTAATAAAACATATTTGCCTAACAAACCCCAATAAATAACAAGTGAAACCATAGTTGCAATCAATTAGAAATTCACCTAGCGTACTCTTGATCTACCTCAATTGATTGTGCATTAGCGTAGGTCAGGAGTACGTTAGGTCAATATTTAATTTGTTGAGGTAGGTCAAGAGTACGCTGGGTTAATGCATAAGAGGAAATTGAAACAATTAAATCTTAAGCATTAACCTAGCGTACTCTTGACCTACCTCAATTGACTGTGTATTGGCGTAGGTCGGGAGTACGCTAGGTCAAGATTTAATTTGTTGTGGTAGGTCAAGAGTACGCTAGATTATTACTTAAGAGTACTATATAGTTAAAGCGAATTTAATTATAAATCTTAATTGTCTATGCACAAACAAGTACAAAATCTAATACTGTGATATTTGATTACGCTGCAAAAGTTGGCGCAGTCGGTAGGATCGGTGAAGTTTTTGCGTAAAGCTTTTATTAATCTTGTTTTGTATTGAATTTAATTTACTATTTTCTGTAGTAAACCCTTTTCCAATGTTTTAATTTAGCAATTAATTATATGATCGAATCGATATTCATATAATAATTGAAATGTATGAATATTCATTTATCTGTTAATATTATGCGCTTTTGAATTATTACGGGCTTGAACTTAGCAATGAGTCGAGTTCGTGTTAAGGCGGTGATTACATTTGCATAAGTACGGTTTAGATAAATCGGCTAATTACTTTAACTGATTGAACGTAAACGTTGCCATCGAGATTACGAGGCGTCTCGACGACTTTCACCGACAACCTTTGACAGAGGAGGAATTACACAACGGCGGTCGGGTCTTCTCTTTCTGTTTTTTTTTCCTTTCGGATAGGTTAATCCGAAAAATACGCATTCGTAGGAAAGAGGTCAGTAAACTTGGAAAACGGTTAACGAACTGGGTCACGGTATTCAGTATTCATATACACAAAAATTTCATTAATTCAAGAAGTACTTAAAAAATATTCAAGTTTTTTTTAATTTGTAAAATTAAATGTTTTATTATATTAGCAACTAAATTTAATCGGTCTAAGGTTGAGTGCTGATATGGACCATATATATGATCACTCTCTTAATTTAAGGGCGTATTGTTAAACTGAAACTGATAACAAATTAGTCAATATACAATTAGACTGAAGTAACCTTCATTTATATTTATGATCGCATTTAAAAATTAATTGCTTTGTTTGCACAAGTCTGCGAGTTTTGTCTGGTTGTCAAGAAGTAAACAAGCTGTTCAGTTTTCCATTTTGTTTATTATTATATTATTCAGTTTATGTATTTCCGAAATAACGTGAAACCTGCTGAATTGGGCAACCGTCGTGAAAAACGAAAGTGGCGCGAGTAAACCACAATTTCCACATACACCAACACACACACGCACACAATCTACTCCACTCGATGTTAACATAATTACAGATTGCATATAGCTTTCTCGGTTTTTGCGTTTTAATTGTACTTCGAGTATTTGTTTAATTAAAATTTCAAAAACCGCAAAGGATTTTGAACTAAAATTTTAAACTTATTATTATTATTATTTTAGTGTTGATTGAAATATTTCAATAAACGCATTTAGTTATTTTAATTTGAAATGTCAACAAAATGATTAGTACATGGAAGGCGGTATGATTTCTCTCTTATCATTCTTATCATTTATATTTGTTAATTGGTTTTAATAAATATATGAAAAATGTCCATTAATTTATAGATAACTCTTAATTACTGCACTTGCATTTCCATTGTAGTTCAATTATTTCCACCTTGGCGCCAATAAGGCCGTCCCCACGTAACGGTTCTTGCGTTTGTAATCCTTTTGTTCTCTAATTACCATTCCATAAATAATCGATGTTTAAGAATCAGATTGTATTCGAATTGAATGGGATATAAATTGGCAATTACGCAATTGCGAAATGTGAATACGCGATTCCACCTTTATTAACTATTTATTAATCCGTGCATTGTGATTCTTTCGTCACGTTGTGCCCTCGATGAGGAAATACTTCCAATTATGTCTCGAAATTAACATAATCGTATTATCATTGTCGTTGTTATCGTAATTCTTCAAGAAACAATTTCCAAAAGATTATTATTACCGCTAATTCGATTTTTTTTATAGGTTAGGTTAAAATTAAATTTCAATTGTTTTAATTAGAAATTGCCATTCTTTTCTTTTAGAAAATTCTGTTTTATTTCAGGTTTAAATTGTTCATCAATTTTTGTGTTGTAAAATTGTAATTAGTTTTATTTTGAAAATTGATACATTTTCTCTACTGATTTTCAATTGTTTATTTTCTTCGTTTTATTAAATTTCAATCGTCTTCTCAGTTTATTGTAAAAATTTTATTGTCTAAACTGAATTTACATTTTTGCAAATAGAAAATTAACAAAAGGTTTATTATAGATTTCCAATGTTTATTTTTCTAGTTTTTTTTGCTGTGAAATTTAAACATTTTAAGTGCATATTCAAAAGTTTTATTTCTTTAATTTGCATTTAAATTTATAGCTGTTTTTTTGTAAATTTTCAATTGTTTTTTTTTAGTTGATTTAAAAAAAATTCAATTGTTTAAAATAAATATTAAAACGTTTTTTTTTAAATGTACAAAAGTTTTTCAATTACAGATTGTTTATTAATTTTTAATTTTCGAAATAAACTACTTTCAGACATATTTTTAGAATTCTTTTTAGTTTATTTTTGTAAAATTCTAATTATTTTTAAGCACGCAGTTGCAAATTTCAATTGTTTTTTTTTGTTTTTTTCTGCGAAATTTAATTCTTTTAAATGCATATACAAAAGTGTTTTCAATTTTAATTTACAGTTGCTTTTTTTTTGTAGATTTTCAATTGTTTTTTAGTTGGTTTTAAAAAAAATCAATTGTTTCAAATAAATTTTGAATTGTTTTTTTTAAAGAAATGTACAACAGTTTTATTACGAATTTCAATTGTTTTTTATTTATAATTTTGCAAGATTTTCAATTGTTTTTCAGTTGATTTTAAAAATTTTAAATACATTTTGAAATGTTTTTTATTTACGAAATGTACAAAAGTTTCTTGATTACAGATTTCGATTGTTTTTTAATTTTTAATTTTCTAAAATTTAAACTGCTTTTTAATATTCATTTATTACACATTTTAGACATATTTGTAGAATTATTTATAATTTTAATTGTTTTTAAGAGTATATTAGCAAATTTCAATTGTTTTTTTTTTGTTCTTTTCTATAAAATTTAATTGTTTTAAACGCATATTCAAAAGTTTTTTGAATTTGAATTTACAGTTGTTTTTATAGTTTTTCAATTGATTTTTTTCAGTTGGTTTTAAAAAATTTCAATTGTTTGAAATAAAGTTTCAATTGTTTCAAGGGAATGTACAAGAGTTCTATTACAGATTTCAATTGTTTTTTATTTATAATTTTGCAAGTCGATTCGCCAATACGTTTTAGAATAAGTACATCCATTTCATTACAGAATTCAATTGTTTTTTCTTTCGTAAAAATATTATTCTTATTTATTTTGAAGATTTATAGATTTTTTTTACAGATTTTCAATTGTTTTTTCCTGTGAAATCAAATTCTTTTAAGTTCACATTCATATTCAAAAGTTATTTTATATTTTCAATTGTTGTTTTTCGTAAAATTTCAATTGTTTAATGTAAATTTCAAAATGTACTAATGTTTCATTACAGATTTCAATTGTTTTTTATTTATAATTTTGCAAGTCGATTCGCCAATACGTTTTAGAATAACTTCATCCATTTCATTACAGATTTCAATTGTTTTTTCTTTCGTAAAAATATGATTCTTATTTATTTTGAAGATTTATAGATTTTTTTTAACAGATTTTCAATTGTTTTTTCCTGTGAAATCAAATTCTTTTAAGTTCATATTCATATTCAAAAGTTATTTTATATTTTCAATTGTTGTTTTTCGTAAAATTTCAATTGTTTAATGTAAATTTCAAAATGTACTAATGTTTCATTACAGATTTCAATTGTTTTTTATTTATAATTTTGCAAGTCGATTTGCCAATACGTTTTAGAATAACTACTACATCCATTTTATTACAGATTTCAATTGTTTTTTTCTTTCGTAAAAATATGATTCTTATTTATTTTGAAAATTTATAGATTTTTTTAACAGATTTTCAATTGTTTTTTGCTGTGAAATCAAATTCTTTTAAGTTTCCATTCATATTCAAAAGTTATTTTATGTTTTCAATTGTTTTTTTTTTGTAAAATTTCAATTGTTTAATGTAAATTTCAAAATGTACTAATGTTTTATTACAGATTTCGATTGTTTTTTATTTCTAATTGTAAATTTCAACTGAATATGTAATACTTTTTGTTGATTATCAATTGTTTTTTAGTTGGTTTTGTAAAATTTCAATTGTTTAAAGTAAATTCGCAATTGTTACGTATTTCGATGGTTTTTAATATTTTTTTCCACTAAAATTGTAATAGTTTCTTTTTAGATATTTCTTTATAAATTCGTAATTGGTTATTTCTTTGTTTTACTGAATTTCAATCGATTTTTAGTTTTTTTAGCTAATTTTTTCAATGAATTTCCACTTTTTTCTTTAGAAAATCCACTACAGATTTATTATAGATTTCAATTGTTTCTTTAGATTTGTTTTTTGTGAAATTAATTTAAGTGCACATTCAAATGTTTTTTTTAAATTTGCATTATAGCTTTTTTTGTAGATTCTCAATTGTTTTTCAGTTAGTTTCTTAAAATTTCAATTGTTTCAAGTTATTTTTGAAATGTACAAATGTTTTATTACACATTTCAATTGTTTATCGTTTTATGGTTTATTTTAGATTTTTTTTTAATTTAATTTATTCGATTGTTTTTTCTTCTTTTTAGTTTTTTTTTTTTAATTTCAATAGTTTTTCGTCTTTTTTTTAAATTGCAATTCTTTTAAGTAAAATTCTGTTTTTTTTTTACAGATTTCAATTGTATTTTTCTGTACAATTTTCAATTCAATTGTTTAAAGTAAATTTGGAAATGTCAAATGTTTTGTGACAGATTTCGATTGTTTTAAATTTTCAATTGTAAAATTTCAAGTGAATATATAATAAATTTTGTTGATTTTCAATCGTTTTTTTAGTTGATTTTGTAAAATATCAATTGTTTAAAGTAAATTCGAAATTGTTACATATTTTGATTGTTTTGTATTATTACCTTTTTCCCTAAAATTGTAATAGTTTCTTTTTAGATATTTATTTATAAATTCGCAATTGTTTTTTTTTTTCGTTTTACTTAATTTCAATTTTTTTTTTTAAAAGTTTAATTGCTTCAAGTGAATTTCGGCAATTGCAATTCTTTTAAGTGAAAGATTCCAATTGTTTTTTTTCTGTGTAATTTTGTTTTCAATTGTTTTTTTTGTAAAATTTCAATTGTTTAATGTAAATTTGGAAATGTACAAATGTTGTATTACAGATTTCGTTTGTTTTTTATACTTAATTGTAAAATTACAACTGAATATGTTATATTTTTTCTTGTTTTTTAGTTGGTTTTATAAAATTTCAATTGTTTAAATAATATTCGGAATTGTTACATATTTAGATTGTTTTTATTTATTTTTTTTTTATACAACTTTAGTTTCTTTTTAGATTTTTGTTTATAAATTGTTTTTTTTTTCTTCGTTTTATTATTATTATTTATTTTATCCAACATTATTGAATTTCAATCGTATTTCATTTTTTTTCCAAAATTCTAATTGTTTTAAGTGAATAACCTTTTTTAGAAGATTCACTTCAGTTTTATTATAGATTTCAATTGTTTATTTTAGATTTCTTTTCTATGAAATTCAATTAATTTATGTGCATATTCTAAAGTTTTTTTGAATTTGTATGACAGTTTTTTTGCTTTTGATTTTCAATTGCTTTTTAGTTGGTTTCGTAAAATTTCAATTGTTCTATGTAATTTTTGCAATGTACAAATGTTTTATTACAGATTGTGATTGTTTTTTTAAAAATTTTTATTTTGTAAAATTTCAACTGATTTTGGTCATATTTCTCAAAACCTTTTATTTTTTTCCTAAAATTTCAATTGTTTTGAGCAGAATTTTGATTTTTTTTTTTAGAAAATTTATGTTTTATCCTTTATTTTAGTTTTTTTAGAAAAATAGCATTTTTTTTTTGAAAATTTCGCTTTTTTTCTTAAAAGATATTATTGTTATTTCTTCTTCTTAGTTTTTTTGAAATTTCAATCTCTTTTTTTTTGTAAAATTGCAATTCTTTTAAGTAAAATTCAGATTTTTTTACAGGTTTTTCAATTGTTTTTTTCTGTGCAATTTAATTGTTTTTTTTAAATTTGAATCTGACATTTTTTGTGTATATTTTCAATTGTTTTTTGAGAAGGTTGTGTAAAATTTCAATTGTGTAAAGTTATTTTAGTAGTGTACAAAGACTGTTTTTTATTCTTTTGTTTCCTGAAATTGTAATTGTATTTTTTAAATTTAGATTTTTATTTATAAATTTCAATTCGTTTTTCTTCGTTTTATTCAATTTTAGTTTTATTACAAATTTCAATTGCTTTTTTCTTCTCACATTTTATTCATTTTCAATTTTTTTTTTTCGTAGATTTTCAAATGTTTTTCAATTGAAATTGTTTTTAGTAAATTTCAGTTGTTTTTCGCTAAAATTTCAATTGTTTTAATTAGAATTTTGAATATTTTTTTAGAAAATTAACTATTTTTTTTACAGATTTCAATAATTTTTTAAAAATTGATTTTTTTGTTAAAAGATTTTGAATTATTTTTTTCTTAAAAGATATTCAATTGTTATTTCTTCTTCTTAGTTTTTTGAAATATCAATCTCTTTTTTTTTGTAAAATTGCAAATCTTTTAAGTAAAATTCAGATTTTTTTACAGTTTTTTCAATTGTTTTTTTTTCTGTGCAATTTAATTGTTTTTTATTTTTAAATTTGAATCTGAATTTACATTTTTTTGTGTATATTTTCAATTGTTTTTTGAGAAGGTTGTGTACAAAGATTGTTTTTTATTCTTTTGTTTCCTGAAATTGTAATAGTTTTTTTTTAATTTAGATTTTTATTTATAAATTTCAATTCGTGTTTCTTCGTTTTAGTCAATTTTAGTTTTATTACAGATTTCAAATTGCTTTTTTCTTTTAATTTTTTATTCATATTCAAATTTGTTTTTTTCCTAGATTTTCAAATGTTTTTCAATTGAAATTGTTTTTAATAAATTTCAGTTGTTTTTCGCTAAAATTTCAATTGTTTTTTCTTTGAAATTTAAATGTTTTAGAAGTTTTTTTGAATTTAATGTCAATAGTTTATTAGTTTTTTTGTAAAATTGTATTTTTTTAACATTTGGATTGTTTTGTTAAAAGATTTTCAATTATTTTTTTTAGTTTTTGTTTATAAATTTCAATCTGTTTTATTATTATTTTTTGAAAATTACAATTGTTTTAATTGAATTGCCGATTCTTTTTTCTCACAGATTTCTATTGTTTTTTTTTTTTTTTAGTTTTTTCTCTGTACTTTTATTGTTTTAGTGTACGTTCAAATTTATGTTTTGATAAGAATATGAATTTACAGTTGTTTTATTTGTGAAGATTTTCAATAGTTTTTTTAGTTTGTTAAATTTCAAATGTTTAAATTAATTTTGGAAATGTACAAATGTTTTATTACGTATTTCGATTGTTTTTTATTATTATTTTTTTTCTCCTAAAATGGTAATAGCTTTTATTTTTAGATTTTAGAAAACAAATTTTCAATTGTTTTTTTCTCTCTTTTAATAAATTTCAATCGTTTATTAATTTTTTTTTTGTAAAATTTGAATTGTTTTCAGTTAATTTCCTCTTTAATTATTAGAAAAATCACAGCAGTTTTATTATAGATTTTAATTGTTTTTAGTTGGTTTTAAAAAAATTCATTTTTGAAAAAGTTTTTAAAGAAATGTACAAATATATTATCATGGATTTCGATTGTTTTTTATTTTTAATTTTCAACCATTTTTAGGTGTACATTTCAAATTCTATTCTCGTAAATTTTCAATTGTTTCAACTAGATTTTCAACTTTGTTTTATCGCAGATTTCAATTTTAAATTCTTTTTGTCTAAAATTTGAAAATGTATAGATGTTTATTACACATTTTTAATTGTTTTTTTGTCAAATATTAATTGTTTTAAATGAATTTCCACTTTTATTATTAGCAAATTCATAACAGTTTTATCACAGATTTCAATTGTTTTTCAGTTGGTTTTAAGAAATTTCAATTGTTTGGAGCAAATTTTGAAAAGGTTTTAAAATCTGTGATAAAATATTTGTACATTTCTTTAACAAATATTTTACCACAGATTTTGATTGTTTTTTTACTTTTAATTTGATAAAATTTTAACAGTTTTTAGGCATATTTTCTAAATTATATTCTCGCAAGAGTTTTCATGTTTGTTTTATTACAGATTTCAATTGCTTTTTTACATTTTTATTCTAAATTCTTTTTACAAATTTTCATTTGTTTTTGCCTTTCTTTTTTATTAAATTTCAATTGTTTTTCAGTTGTTTTGTAAAAGTTTAATTGCTTAATTCAATGAATTAAATTCTCACTTAATCCATGGTGAAACATTATTATGTTAAAAATAGTGAAACACAACAAAGTGTTCAATTGTTTTAAGTGAATTTCGACTTTTGTTTTTGGAAAATTCAGTTTTATTACAGATTTGAATTGTTTTTCATTCTAGATTTTTTCGCTCTGAAATTCAATTATTTCAGGTACATATCCAAAAGTTTTATTATTTTTCAATTGCTTTTAAAAAATTTCTATTGTTTCAAGTAAACTAAAATATTTTTTTAAAAATATGTACAAATGTTTTATTACAGATTTGGATTGTTTTTTGTGTTTAATTTTATAAAAATTCAACTGTTTTCAGGCGTACTCTTAATATTTTTTTAGCTTTTTCCTAAATTTTCAATTGTTTTAAGTAGATTTTCGAGTTTTTTTAAATTTTTTTTGTAATTTATTTATATTTTTGTAAAATTTGAAAATGTAGACTTTAATTACAGATTTTCAATTGTTTTTTTCTTTGTTTTATTAAATTTCAACAGTATTTTTTATTTTTTTTTTGTAAAATTCTAATTGTTTCAAGTGAATTATCATTTCTTAGAAAATTCAAATTTCATTACAGATTTGAATTGTTTTTTCTGTTTCAGGTTTAAAAGTTTTTTTTATTTAAATTTGAAGTTACTGTTGTTTTTGGTTAGAGATTTCGTTTGCTTTTATTTTTAATTTTGTAAAATTTCAACTGTTTTAAGCATATTTTTAAGATTCGTTCAGTTTTACACGCCACTTCAAAAGTTTTTTAATTCTATTTGGTTGTTTTTCAATTGTTTTTACTTGGCTTTGTAAAATTTAAATTGTTTAAAGTAAATTCGGAATTATTATAATACATATTTCGATTGTTTTTTTCCTAAAATTGTAATAGTTTCTTTCGAGATTTTTCTTCTTTTCATTGAATTTTAATCGTATTTCAGTTTTTTTAATTCTAATTGTTTTTAGTGAATTTCGTCTTGTTTTTAGGAAATTCAATACAGTTTTATAATATATGTACTTCAATTTTTTTTTTAGATTTTTTTCTGTGAAATTTAATTATTTTAGTTAATTTTCTACAACGTAAAGGACTTATATATTTTATTAATTATTTTAGTGTATATTCAAGAGTTTTTTTGAATTTGCGTTTCAAATTACAGCTTTTTTTTGTAGATTTTAAATTGTTTTTCAGTTAGTTAAAATTCAAGTAGTTTTTGAAATGTACAAATGTTTAATTAGAGATTTCGTTTGATTTTTATCTTTAATTTTATAAAATTTCAACTGATTTTAGGCATATAAAATTATTTTTATGGTTTTTCAATTGTTTAAAAAAAAATGTACTGTTTCAAGTAAATTTTGAAATATTTTTTGAAGATATTTACAAATATTTTATTACAGATTTCGATTGCTTTTTGTGTTTAATTTTGTAAAATTTCAACTGATTTTAGGTATAATTTTTAAGACCATTTAGCTTTCTCGTAATATTTCAAAACAATTGAAGATTGAGTAGATTTTTGAGTTTTTTTTTAATTTGAAAATGTATAGACCTTCACTACAGATTTTCAATGGTTTTTTCTTTGTTTTATTAATTTTCAACACTTTTTAAGTTTTAAAGTTTACAAACATTTTATTTAATTTTTTTTTTAAATATGTGTAATAATATTTAACCTACACCAATAAATTATATATTAACCTAGCGTATCCTTGACCTACCTCAATCGATAATATATTGGTTGGGCGTACTCTTTACCTACCTTAATAAATTGTGGATTGAGGTAGGTCAAGAGTACGCTAGACTAATTTATGCAAAAACAAATAAAAAAATCTTAAAACATAAACTATTTCCTAATGAAAAGCTTTAAAATCAATTTAAAGAAGATTTAAAATAATTCAATAAATACTTTTAGATAAGATTTTATTCGTCTGTTCATCAATATTTGACATGTCATAGTATCATACATACTTGAATAAGAAAACAATTGAATATTTAATAGAAAGAAATTCTACCATTAAAAATAAAGCAGTTAAAATCTATACGATTATTTTAAAATATTCCGATGTATATCAGGCGAATTTATAACAATTGGAGCGTGTCCTGGCGTGTAATGGTTATGTACCTTCCACCTCTAATAACATCAACAGTATTCCCGAGAAATAGACTGGCGCACGCCGAACGGGCCCCACCATCCACAAATAAAAATGAAAGTGAATTTATAGCGAATTTTAAACCGCTCGCCGTTCGAGACACGACAGGGCACGCAATTGTCTAGTAGCCTTAGTCCACACCGGTTACCAAAAAAAAAACCAAAACAAAAATATTATTTTTTTGGCGAACGGTAGAAGTGCCGCGACAGTGCGACCAAAGTGCCATTTCGTAGTGGATTTTTCGAATTTTGATTTTTGGAAGTAATAACGAACAGGTAGGTGAACCAGATTCTTTTTCGGACGTTATGCAAGCTCTAAAATACAGAGTGTGCGTGTACGTGTGTAACCAGAGATTTCTACTTTATTAGAAGGAGTTTCTTTTTTATTTCGTACATGACGCGTCGGTATTAAAAAGAGATATTTAATTACGTAACGTAAAATTAGTTATTTTTTAAATTTGAACAAATCAACTTCCGTAGTAAAATCTTCTAATTTGTAAGAATAAATGTGGTACTACAAAAAATTAATTGTAATTTAGTTAATTGATTAATCCATGTGTTACTATAATGAATCTACTAATTTTTTAGTCATATCTCTGTGTGTGTTTTACAGGTTGGAGGGTGGGATAGAGGCCACCCACCCACCCTACATATTTTTTTTAATTTAAACTACACACGAGTTCGTGCTTAAAAAATTATTCTTCAAAAATTCGAGCAACGTGTTTTAAAAATAAACAACGTTAAAGTTACTTTGTATATGTAAGGTGGGTGGTTAGATGGCCTCTGACGTACCTTTCAATCCTTAAGATATAGGATATAATTTGATTGAAAATTATTTGCGCAAAATCGAGAATCCAATGAAAAAATTATAAATTAATTTCTAACAATTATTCTATTAAAAATTCAATCAAATTTTTGTTTGTGATGCACAGGCTGGAGGGTAAGATAGTGGCCACCCACCCACCCTACATATAAATTCTAATTCAAGCTACAAATACTAGTTTGTTTTAAGAAAAACATTCATCAAGAATTTGGTTATAATTTTGTAAAACATAAACAGTGTTCATGTTAAAGTTTCTTTATATATGTAGGGTGGGTGGGTGGCCTCTATCCCACCCTCCAATCCCTAAAACTTAAGCAATCATTTAATTAAAAATTAATTGTACGAAATCGAAAATCCGATGAAAAAAAATATGAATATATTGGTTCAACTACTTAATTAAAAATTTAACTTTTGCGTGTGATATAAATGTTGGAGGGTAGGATAGAGGCCACCCACCCACCCTACATATATTTTTAATTTAACTTACTGACACTAGTTTATGTCTAAAAATACAATCATCAAATATTTGAGTTAACATTTTAAAACATAAAACGTGTCCGTGTTAACGTTACTTTGTACATGTAGGGTGGGTGGGTGGCCTCTAATCCATCCTCTAAGCCTTTAAATATAGGGAATGATTTAAATAAAAAATAATTGCACGAGATTAAAGATTCAATAAAGAATTATACATTATTTTCTTTAAATTTCGTATTGTAAAGTTTACTATTATTCTATTAAAATTTTAGTCAAATTTATGTGTGTGTTTTGCAGGTTGGAGGGTGGGATATAGGCCACCCACCCACCTATACATTTTCTTATTTAAACTACAAACACGCGTTCGTGCTTAAAAAATTATTCATCAAAAATATGAGCAACTTGTTTAAAAAATAAACAACTTTAAAGTTATCTTGTATATGTAGGGTGGGTGGTTAGATGACGTCTGACGTACCTTTCAATCCTTAAAATATAGGATATGATTTGATTGAAAATTATTTGCGCAAAATCGAGAATCCAATGAAAAAATTATAAATTATTTTCTTACAATTTTTCTATTAAAAATCCAATCAAATTTTTCTTTGTGTTGTAAAGGTTGGAGGGTAAGATAGTGGCCACCCACCCAACCTACATATATTTTCTTATTCAATCCACAAACACTAGTTTGTTTTAAGAAAAACATTAATCAAGAATTTGGTTATAATTTTGTAAAACATAAACAGTGTTCATGTTAATGTTTATTTGTATATGTAGGGTGGGTGGGTGGCCTTTATCCTACCGTCCAATCCGTAAAACATAAGCAATGATTCAATTAAAAATTAATTGTACGAAATCGAAAATCTAATGAAAAAATTGCAATATATTCATTTAACTACTCAATTAAAAATTCAGTTAAAGTTTTGCGCGTGATATAAAGATTGGAGGGTAGGATAGAGGCCACCCGCCCACCCTACATATATTTTTAATTTAAGCTACAGACACTAGTTTATGTTTAAAAATACAATCATCAAATATTTGAGTTAACATTTTAAAACATAAAGCGTGTCCTTGTTAACGTTACTTTGTACTTGTAGGCTGGGTGGGTGGCCTCTAATCCATCCTGTAAGCCTTTAAATATAGAGAATGATTTAAATAAAAAATAATTGCACGAGATTAAAGATTCAATAAAGAATTATGAATTATTTTCTTTAAATTTCGTATTGTAAAGTTTACTATTATTCTATTAAAATTTTAATCAAATTTATGTGTGTATTTTACAGGTTAGAGGGTGGGATAGGGGCCACCCACCCACCCTACATATATTTTCTTATTTAAACTACAAACACGCGTTCGTGCTTAAAAAATTATTCATCAAAAATTCGAGCAACGTGTTTAAAAAATAATCAACGTTAAAGTTATCTTGTATATGTAGGGTGGGTGGTTACATGGCGTCTGACGTACCTTTTAATCCTTAAAATATAGGATATGATTTGATTGAAAATTATTTGCGCAAAATCGAGAATCCAATGAAAAAATTATAAATTATTTTCTTACAATTTTTTCATTAAAAATCCAATCAAATTTTTGTTTGTAATGCACAGGTTGGAGGGTAGAATAGTGGCCACCCACCCACCCTACATATAAATTCTTATTCAAGCTACAAACACTAGTTTGTTTTAAGAAAAACATTCATCAAGAATTTGTTTATAATTTTGTAAAACATAAACAGTGTTCATGTTAATGTTTCTTTGTATATGTAGGGTGGGTGGGTGGCCTCTATCCCACCCTCCAATCCCTAAAACATAAGCAATGATTCAATTAAAAATTAATTGTACGAAATCGAAAATCCAATGAAAAAAATTAGAATAATATTCGTTTATTTACTTAATTAAAAATTTAACTTTTGCGTGTGATGTAAAGGTTGGAAGGTAGGATAGAGGCCACCCACCCACCCTACATATATTTTTAATTTAACCTACTGACACTAGTTTATGTTTAAAAATATAATCATCAAATATTTGAGTTAACATTTTTAAACATAAAGCGTGTCCGTGTTAACGTTACTTTGTACATGTAGGGTGGGTGGGTGGCCTCTAATCCATCCTCTAAGCCTTTAAATATAGGGAATGATTTAAATAAAAAATAATTGCACGAGATTAAAGATTCAATAAAGAATTATACATTATTTTCTTTAAATTTCGTATTGTAAAGTTTACTATTATTCTATTAAAATTTTAGTCAAATTTATGTGTGTGTTTTATGGGTTGAAGGGTGAGATAGAGGCCACCCACCCACCCTACATAAATTTTCTTATTTAAACTACAAACACGCGTTCGTGCTTAAAAAATTATTTCAAAAAATCGCGCAACTTGTTTAAAAAATAAACAAAATTAAAGTTACCTTGTGAATGTAGGGTGGGTGGTTAGATGCCCTCTGGTGTACCTTTCAATCCCTAAAATATAGGATATGATTTAATTGAAAATTATTTGCGCAAAATCGTGAATACAATGAAAAATTTATAAATTAAATTCTTACAATTTTGTATTAAAAATCCAATCAAATTTTTGTTTGTGATGCACAGGTTGGAGGGTAGAATAGTGGCCACCCACCCACCCTACATATAATTTCTTATCCAAGCTACAAACACTAGTTTGTTTTAAAAAACATTCCTCAAGAATTTATTAATAATTTTGTAAAACATAAACAGTGTTCATGTTAAAGTTTCTTTGTATATGTAGGGTGGGTGGGTGGCCTCTATCCCACCCTCCAATCCTTAAAACATAGGCAATGATTTAATTAAAATTTAATTGTACGAAGTCAACAATCCAATGAAAAAAATATGAATATATTAGTTAAACTACTTAATTAAAAATATAACTTTTGTGTGTGATCCAAAGGTTGGAGGGTAGGATATAGGCCACCCACCCATCCTACATATATTTTTAATTTAAGCTACTAACACTAGTTTATGTTTAAAAATACATTCATCAGATATTTGAGTAAACATTGTAAAACATAAACCGTGTCCGTGTTAACGTTACTTTGTACATGTAGGGTGGGTGGGTGGCCTCTAATCCATCCTCTAAGCCTTTAAATATAGGGAATGATTTAAATAAAAAATAATTGCACGAGATTAAAGATTCAATAAAGACTTATGAATTATTTTCTTTAAATTTTGTATTGTAAAGTTTACTATTATTCTAATAAAATTTTAGTCAAATTTATGTTTGTGTTTTACGGGTTGGAAGGTGGGATAGAGGCCACCCACCCACCCTACATAAATTTTCTTATTTAAAACTACAAATACGCGTTCGTGCTTAAAAAATTATTCATCAAAAATTCGAGCAACGTGTTTAAAAAATAAACAACGTTAAAGTTCCCTTGTAAATGTAGGGTGGGTGGTTAGATGGCGTCTGACGTACTTCTCAATACTTAAAATATAGGATATGATTTGATTGAAAATTATTTGCGCAAAATCGAGAATACAATGAAAAATTTATAAATTATTTTCTTACAATTTTTCTATTAAAAAATTCAATCAAATTTTTGTTTGTGTTGTACAGGTTGGAGGGTAAGATAGTGGCCACCCACCCACCCTACATATATTTTCTTATTCAAACTACAAACACTAGTTTGTTTTAAGAAAAAACATTCATCAAGAATTCGGTTATAATTTTGTAAAACACCAACAGTGTTTATGTTAAAGTTTCTTTGTATATGTAGGATGGGTGGGTGGCCTCTATCCCACCCTGTAATCCCTAAAACATAAACAATGATTTAATTAAAATTTAATTGTACGAAATCGAAAATCTAATGAAAAAATTGCAATATATTCATTTAACTACTCAATTAAAAATTCAGTTAAACTTTTGCGCGTGATATAAAGATTGGAGGGTAGGATAGAGGCCACCCACCCACCCTACATATATTTTTAATTTAACTTACTGACACTAGTTTATGTTTAAAAATACAATCATCAAATATTTGAGTAAACATTTTAAAACGTAAACCGTATCCGTGTTAACGTTACTTTGTACATGTAGGGTGGGTGGGCGTCCTCTAATCCATTCTCTAAGCCTTTAAATATAGGGAATGATTTAAATAAAAAATAATTGCACGAGATTAAAGATTCAATAAAGAATTATAAATTATTTTCTTTAAATTTCGTATTGTAAAGTTTACTATCATTCTATTAAAATTTTAGTCAAATTTATGTGCGTGTTTAACAGGTTGGAGGGTGGGATAGAGGCCACCCGCCCACCTTACATAAATTTTCTTATTTAAACTACAAATAAGCGTTCGTGCTTAAAAAATTATTCATCAAAAATTCGAGCAACGTGTTTAAAAAATAAACAACGTTAAAGTCACCTTATATATGTAGGGTGGGTGGTTAGATGGCGTCTGACGTACCTTTCAATCCTTAAGATATAGGATATGATTTGATTGAAAATTATTTGCGCAAAATCGAGAATCCAATGAAAAATTTATAACAATTTTTCTATTAAAAATCCAATCAAATTTTTGTCTGTGTTGTACAGGTTGGAGGGTAAAATAGTGGCCACCCATCCACATATAAATTCTACATATAAATTCTTTTTCAAGCTACAAATACTAGTTTGTTTTAAGAAAAACATTCATCAAGAATTTGTTTATAATTTTGAAAATATAAACAGTGTTCATGTTAATGTTTCTTTGTATATGTAGGGTGGGTGGGTGGCCTCTATCCCACCCTCCAATCCCTAAAACATAAGCAATGATTTAATTAAAATTTAATTGTACGAAACCGAAAATCCGATGAAAAAAATATGAATATATTAGTTCAACTACTTATTTAAAAATTTAACTTTTGCGTGTGATATAAAGGTTGGAGGGTAGGATAGATGCCACCCACCCACCCTACATATATTTTTAATTTAAGCTACTGACACTAGTTTATGTTTAAAAATATAATCATCAAATATTTGAGTAAACATTTTAAAACATAAACCGTGTCCGTGGTGAAGTTACTTTGTACATGTAGGGTGGGTGGGTGGCCTCTAATCCATCCTCTAAGCCTTTAAATATAGGGAATGATTTAAATAAAAAATAATTGCACGAGATTAAAGATTCAAAAAGACTTATGAATTATTTTCTTTAAATTTCGTATTGTAAAGTTTACTATTATTCTATTAAAATTTTAGTCAAATTTATGTGTGTGTTTTACAGGTTGGAGGGTGGGATAGAGGCCACCCACCCACCCTACATAAATTTTATTATTTAAACAACAAACACGCGTTCGTGCTTAAAAAATTATTCATCAAAAATTTGAGCAACGTGTTTAAAAAATAAACAACATTAAAGTTACCTTGTATATGTAGGGTGGGTGGTTAGATAGCGTCTGACGTACCTTTCAATCCTTAAAATATAGGATATGATTTGATTGAAAATTATTTGTGCAAAATCGAGAATCGAATGAAAAATTTATAAATTAAATTCTCACAATATTCTATTAAAAATCCAATCAAATTTTTGTTTGTGTTGTACAGGTTGGAGGGTAAGATAGTGGCCACCCACCCACCCTACATATAATTTCTTATTCAAGCTACAAACACTAGCTTGTTTTAAGAAAAACATTCATCAAGAATTTGTTAATAATTTTGTAAAACATAAACAGTGTTCATGTTAATGTTTTTTTGTATATGTAGGGTGGGTGGGTGGCCTCTATCCCATCCTCCAATCCCTAAAACATAAGCAATGATTTAATTAAAATTTAATTGTACGAAATCGACAATCCAATGAAAAAATTATGAATAATATTCGTTCATCTACTTAATTAAAAATTTATCTTTTGCGTGTGATGTAAAGGTTGGAGGGTAGGATAGAGGCCACCCACCCACCCTACATATATTTTTAATTTAAGCTACTAACACTAGTTTATGTTTAAAAATACATTCATCAGATATTTGAGTAAACATTGTAAAACATAAACCGTGTCCGTGTTAACGTTACTTTGTACATGTAGGGTGGGTGGGTGGCCTCTGATCCATCCTCTAAGCCTTTAAATATAGGGAATGATTTAAATAAAAAATAATTGCACGAGATTAAAGATTCAATAAAGACTTATGAATTATTTTCTTTAAATTTTGTATTGTAAAGTTTACTATTATTCTAATAAAATTTTAGTCAAATTTATGTGTGTGTTTTACGGGTTGGAGGGTGGGATAGAGGCCACCCACCCACCCTACATACATTTTCTTATTTAAACTACAAATACGCGTTCGTGCTTAAAAAATTTTCATCAAAAATTCGAGCAACGTGTTTAAAAAATAAACAACGTTAAAGTTACCTTGTATATGTAAGGTGGGTGGTTAGATAGCTTCTGACGTACCTTTCAATCCTTAAAATATAGGTTATCATTTGATTGAAAATTATTTGCGCAAAATCGAGACTACAATGAAAAATTTATAAATTAAATTCTTACAATTATGTATTAAAAATCCAATCAAATTTTTGTTTGTGTTGTACAGGTTGGAGGGTAAAATAGTGGCCACCCACCCACCCTACATATATTTTCTTATTCAAGCCACAAACACTAGTTAGTTTTAAGGAAAACATTCATCAAGAATTTGCTTATAATTTTGTAAATCATAAACAGTGTTCATGTTAATGTTTCTTTGTATATGTAGGGTGGGTGGGTGGCCTCTATCCCACCCTCCAATCCTTAAAACATAAGCAATGATTTAATTAAAATTTAATTGTACGAAATCGACAATCCAATGAAAAAAATATGAATAATATTCGTTCATCTACTTAATTAAAAATTTAACTTTTGCGTGTGATATAAAGGTTGGAGGGTAGGATAGAGGCCACCCACCCACCCTACATATTTTCTTAAATTTAAACAACAAAACCTCGTGTGTGTTAGAAGATTTACATCCATCGATAAAATGGCTGAAATTTTTAATACATAAAAAAGTGTTTAAGATCACGAGAAAATTGTAAATATCTAAGATGGAGATAATTTTATTTATTTGATTTTAATTTAACTCCATGGTTGTAGGTTCAATCACCTATAAAGATTCTAACTACCGCATTCTTACATTATAAAAAAGTTGGATTCATTATCCTTCGATTTTAAACCTGCTTAGTCGATGTTATTATGTTTTACTTAATAAATCAAGGTCTAACATGTAATTTCACTTCATTTCCCAGAAATAATTATGTAGATTTTGATGTTAAGGTCATATCTAATTTTTCTACCGCAGAACTTTAGCTTAAACTACCAAAATATTTGATACTAGATTAAATAAATAACTCAGCTGGGATAAATATGAGATATTTACTAAAACTTTAATTCTAATTGACTCAAAAAACGTTAGGGTCGTTTCTTTTTGTGTTGTACTCAGCAAATATCTGATTTCGCGAGTCTTCATACTTTTTTTCCACTGAAGTAGTATAAACTAATGACTTGATAGTCCTATAGGAAATAATTCAGGGGGGTTAAAGTTCGGGGATCGAAAAGGCCATGAGTGAGTTCTACCTCGACTAATCCAGTGATGGAGCATTACTCGTGAGTAACAGTTAGGGGTATGTTACTCACGAGTAATGTATCATAAGTATAATAATAGAAAAGAGTAGATTGTACTAATTGTAAAAAGTAGTGAGTGAGAGTGTGTACGATTTGGAGAAATGGAGTCCAATTAATCAAAATTTAATTCGACCCAATTTAAAGCTAATACTGGCAAGAAAGAAAAAGACGAAAACTTTCTACGGCAATCCTTGTTACACTTAGAAACCATTTCTGAAGCCATTAAAACCAACTCTCGAAAATTAATATTTAGGAGGCAGCAGGCGATACGGTACAAACCGACAATTTAGTTAATTAAGATGTGCACGTTTTAAACAGCGGTTTGTTAGTAATTTATTACTTAGTTAAGTTAATGAATGAATTGAAGGAATTATTTAGTGTACAATTTTTTAAAGTAAATTTTATTAATCAATAATGATGGTTGCGACTGCTACTACGTGGTAATTCATAATGAACACTGAATAAAACTATAATTATAGTGGTTAAAACATAGTAATTGTTTTATTCAGTGTTCAAAATTAAAACAATTTTGCCATTTTTCTTGATGGTAGAGGCGTTTACCACCTGGTACAACTTAGATTATTTTTGACTTGGTTTTTATGTAGTTTTTACATTGTAAAAATGTGCAGAAACGCTCAAAATAATTATTTAGATTATTTTAATTAACTTACAGAAGATGTAAACAAACACAATAAACAAGTAAAAAAGTGCAAATTCAATATAATTAAAACGCGTGATGTGAAAGATTATTTTAAGCATTAGTTTACTGCGAATATTATTTTCAAACTTTAAACTTTAAAATTTAGTCGCAATTACATTGCATAATTTTTACATTTGGCTACGACCTTCAAATAATATATTATTTGCCAATTATAAAACGCAATTAAATTCTAGTTGGTGTAACAATTTGTCGCCTTAATCGGTCATTTACAGAAAAAATCCAGGCAAGGTATTGACGTCAGTAGAAGTTTTAATTGGTAATTAAACTCTTCGGTCAATAAATTGTTAAGACCCTAATTTAATGGAATAATTCGTATATTTACATACTAATAATAAATAATTATGTTTTAGATTGTTCAGACGGTAATTTAAATAAAAATTATGGGAAAAATTTTACTTGTTTACTAAAAAAAATAAGTGTTTTCTTTGGGTTTTGATTGCAGTACCGAGAGGGACGTATAAATTGTCGTAATCACGAAACGATGTGCGCCAAAGTACATTTATACGACCGGTAAACACTTAAGTAAAATTACTCACATTTACGCTTAATATGCGTCTAATTTATTGCTCCTTCTATGTCCCCGTAATTATGCACAGTTAACGATACGTAATTTTAAGATGGCACTGCGTGAAATCGATAGTTCCGTTATTTTACGGCAATACTCGCCTTGAATATAATTTTATTCTTCCGCATAACACATAAATGCAATTGAGTTTAGTCCAGTTTAACGTCAATAAATAATTAAATAATGTAATGTATAAAAATAATTCAATTTTTATTATTACTACATATTTAAATTCAAATGGTGAAAACTGATGCAAACGTGACAACAGGATTTTTTTTATTGGTAATTATACAATTAAAACCAGCTTTTCCACCTGCATGAACCTCCTAATTGTTTAGATGTTGTTTTACATCACGTCCACTTAATTGTGTTGTTGTTTTAGTCACAGTAGGACGCACAATTTTTATTAAACTAACATTTTACGTAACTAGTTTGTTAAAATTTATCAGAAGGTTAAAATGTGTGGATGATAGTTGATTGTAAATCAAAAAACCTGTTTGGTTTTTCTAATAGTGGCTCTAGAATGAAAGAGGAAGATAATTTTATTCGGTTTTAAACCAATATTGTAGCCTTCCTTTTATTTACTAGTTTCAAAAACGTATGAATAGTTTCATTACAATAATATTGAATCTTTACGCTTAAAACCTTTCTCCGTATTTTAATAGTTTAACTGTTTATATTAAATAGTTGCATAATGTAACCGAAATATATTTCATAGTAGGAAAATAATACCTGTTTGCACCGTGTAGAGCGTTAGCGAATAGAGTTGTGTGCTAACATGTACAGTTGTATTAACTGTCTGTCTGCAAAGTTATGTCTCGCTGGTATTGACTGTGTCGTTTATGTAAGTGTTTATAATGTTTAGTTAAATAAAGAACGCCACTTGTTGTGATAAGATTCTCTACACAAGAAATGTACGACCTTACCATATCAATCGATATTTAAAGGTTGTATGTAAAGTAAATGTAATGGATGAGATATCTGTTCAGCGCTGCTGTCGTAATTTCAAATTAGCAAGAGTGAACACCCATTATAATGAGCGTTTAGGATGGCGTCAGTCATTACTATAAAAATTAATCATAACGATCCAATAATCACACAATGTTCAAAATTTACTTATACTTAATGGTAAAATTAAATAGTAAAGTAAAGAATTTAACAGCATTAAATTATCACCATACTCAACTTCACTTAACTTACAAGTACGCTTTAATTATAAGTATAATTTTGTCAGGTACGACGTTACAGTCTGTAAAATATAATTTAAAAACATTTACTACATTTCTTATTGAAGTGAAAAACAGAGTGTTTTTCATTTACAATGTACAATACTTGGCGATGTCTTGTTTAGAAGAGTAGTTGTTTTAACTGTTAGTTGGTAGTCTTTATATTCTTATAATATAAAACTGCAGCGCAGAAACGCTCAAAATAATTAATTAATTTACATTTCATTTATACTAATAATTACGTTGTAACCCAGGCAACCTAACATACACTAAATAATGATTCCATCTTTATCATAGTGTTAAAATTGATGAGCGAAACTCCATTGTACACTTTGATTAATAACATACGGGTGTTTAAAGAGGTTTTCTTTAAACATCCGCATTTGAAATAGCTTTTATTATATTAATTTATGAGGCTGTTATTTGTTGAAAATGCATAGTAAAAATACTTTTTAAATTTTTGTATATATTTTTTTGTAGTTTATAGAAATTACACAGATAATAATGGTAACACTTTCTTTCACAAGATATTTTTTATTCGCTAAATGTATACATTCGAGTGTTTTTCACGTTTCTATTTTATAGAAATGTTTTTATATTAATGTATAACAAGTTGCTATTATTTTCTTCATTCGGCATCGATTACTGAAGCCATTAATTGTCAAATTGTTGTTATTACTAATTATATAAAAAGTTTTATAAATTCCTTCTAGAGTTTTAAAAATAATATATAGTTCAATTAAACACGACGTTAATGAATTTTATCATTATATTACTGTAACATAGGCAACCAAATATACACCATATAAATATTCTGTCCTTATCACAAAATATTAACCATTGAGTATAAATATTATTTTATTATTAACAATTATATAAAAAGTTTTATAAATTCCTTGTAGAGTTTTAAAAATAATATATAGTTTAAACACGACGTTAATGAATTTTGTCATTACATTACTGTAACATAGGCAACCAAATATACACCATATAAATAATCTGTCCTTATCACAAAATATTAACCATTGAGTATAAATATTTCTTAATATTTAGAAACAAAATATTAACAGACTTTTATATATAAATTTATTTATTTATTTAATTATTTATCTTTGGGATTCTATCTTAAATAGTTCGCATAAAAATAAATTATTTAAAAATCATACATCATTTTTTTTTCCGATTGAAGCGCGGGCGGAGTTCACTAAAAATAAATACATTAATTATTTTTCCCTGTCAACAACAGTCATGGGCTAGTTTCGAAATATTTTTATTTTGGAACTCACCAGTGGTATTTTATTTGCATTCTAACGTAATGTGTTAACGTAGGCAACCAAATATACAAATACAATTATAATGGCATTCGGTTGATTGCAATATTCTACAATTTATTTATTTCAATCAACGGTAATACGTTGGAAAATCTTAAACAATTGAAATTTCTCTAGAAAACTAAAAAAAAATTAAAATATGCTTCTTGAAATTTACAAAATGAAACAATTCAGATTTGTTTTTTTTTGGTTATGATGCTGTATGTAGAAAGAATATTGAACTAAAGCTATAAAATTGGAAATTTTTAAAAGAAACATCATAAAAAAATGCTTTAAAGCAGGTGACAATTTTAAAAAGAGAAGTAGAAATTTTGTTTAAGAAAATATATGAGTAAAAATCGTTGATAAGTAATTGAAAACAGTACAAAATTTGAGTAAAAATTTCTAAAAGCTTTGTAAAAATTTCAACTTGACAATATACAAAAAAAAATAATGAAAATCTATTAATTAAAAAAACGATTTCAACTTTTCTATAAAAAAAACGAGATTGAAAATCTACCCAAAACGATTTTTAAATTAAATCTGAAAACAGTAAAGTAAGTGTGTACTAATTTTCTTTGGATGAAAAATGAAAATAAATTAATAACAATTTTTTTAATAAAGAGAATGGTTGCGACCGTTACTACGTGGTAATCTATACTTTAACTGAAATGAAAAATTCACTACGTTTTAACCACAATTAATTATATATTTAAAGTGAATTTTTCAATTCGGTGTAACAATTTTTTACTTCTTTATAACACCGTTTTCCTTTTTTAAATGTATATATGATAATTGTTTAACAAGCAATTCAATTGTAATTAAATTATTAAAGTAAGGTTTAACTGATAGTTCATATTTTTACAATATTTTAGTTACAATATTACGTAGGTGTTAATCATCTTATACCATAGGCAACCAAACATACTATTAAAATAATTACTAGCATCTACCTATTATTTTTATCAATTGTTAAGACACATTTTAAAATATTATCAATTCAGTTAGTAAAATAAATATTATATCAATGTTTTGTTTAATATAAAGTATAATTAGGCAGAAAGACCTCTGGTCGATAGCCTTTTGACAAATTAATACATCAACACCTCATTCATTCTTCATTATTCCAATGTAAATATGTACAAAAATTTGTCAATAAATATATGTTACTACTATAAAGTATAATTACCACAGTTACAACGTGGCAATCTGTAAAATTTAATTAGAAACTATTTTTTTACATTTCATTTATACTAACGATTACGTCGTAACCTAGGCAACCCAGCATACACTAAATAAGTATTGATAAAAAATATTTTATCAATGTTTTGTTTAATACATTAATATGAATAAATAAAGTTGTTAAGTAATGTTTTCAATTAAATGTTTAATTAAGGACTGTACTTATTCTGGCAACCGAATATACACTTCAAAGATGTTTTGATTGTATGATATAAGGTGAAGGAAATAAAACACTTTCGTTGAAAATGTTCACAGGTTTATTTAATATTCAACACTGCGACAATTGTTTGAAGAAGACACCGTGTATCTTCATCAGGCAGATGATTAATAAATAATTAAATTGAGGAAACAAATGACGCAGTGTTCGACATTTAAAAAAAAATGTGAAAGTTCTTAATGAAATTCCTACATATTATTATTATTTCATCAAGTAACAGCCGCATGAATCTAAAATAGTAATAAAAAACTATCATTACTTAGACAACCGAATATACACGTAAAAAATGTTTTGATTGTATGATATGTTAACTATTGATAATGGACACATAGTGTTCGAAATGTACATTTAGTGATTAAATCGAATAGTGAAGTAAGAAATATAACTGTGTTTATTTAATTAAATAATAAACTTCACATAACTCGCAAATACATATGCATGATAAAAAGCGTTGGAAGTAAAACATTTTCGTTGAGAATTTTCAGAGGTTTTTTTAATGTCGAACACTGAGACAATTGTTTCGCCACATTGTGGCTTCATCAGGCAGATGATTAATAAATAATTTAATTGAGGAAACGAATATCGCAGTGTTCGACATTAAAAAAAACTGTGAAAATTCTCAATGAAGCTGTTTTATGTTATTTCCTAATTTCACTAAGTAACAGCATCATCAAATAATTTAATAATAATAATTTAATGAGAGGATCTGACTTAGACTATTTTTATCTATATAGACAAAGATATATTTTTGATTTTTTAAATTAATCCAATTAATTAAACTACAACTATATAAATGGATTTAGTATTTATTGTTTTGCACTTACGTTTAAAAAAGATAAACACTTGCTCTGTTCCGTCTTTCTATTTTTCAGTTAGTTGACACGCTTTTTGATTTTACAATCATTAACAAAGGTATAATTAAAACTAAACTATTAATAATTAAATAGTAAGATAGGTACCCAATTAAAATTTTTAGTTTACAACTTTATTCTTTTTTCTTTATTTTATTCTTTGGACTCCTTTCTTAACAGTACAAATAAAAACATACAAAATACACAAAAAATAAACATACTTCATTGATTCTAAGATCTAAAAACATTTAATTTGGTTGATTGAGTTACTTGAAGATAATAATAACTTTGATTAAAACACTTAGAACCTTTCTTCAATATTTTATTTTGATCCAGATGCACATTTCGGACACCAATGGTCCAGATTTGATATCAAACCATTCATAATGGACACTTTGTGTCCTAAATGTGCATCTGGATCAAAATAAAATATTGAAGAAAAGTTCTAAGTGTTTTAATCAAATCTAAAAACATGTCAAGTGACGAACAATAAAAATATGGAGCTGAACAAGTGTTTATTTCTCCTTCAATATTGTGAATGTGTAATTAATTTATTTGTATATATTGTAACCATGTTTGAAAAAGTTTAAAAAAGAGATAACGAATATTTTACTATCACACTTTAAATATTAATAATGTTAATAAATTTAAAATTAAAAAAATACGAAAACATTTCGTGAATCTGCAACGAACGAAAGGATTTTAATACATTTTATTATTCAATTATGCTCCAAGTGGGTATTTTTCCTTAATCCCGAACGTAATGATTTCTGTAGAATTCACTAATCCACCTCAGGTATAAAATCAGACCTTCAGTCGATTATATTTCATTCTTGTGTCAGTTGCCGTACATATCTGAGTAAGTTATTTATATTTCATTATATTTATTATCATATTTCATTATATTTATTTTAGTAAGTGTTTTTATTTGTATTTAAAATCAATTTTATAATAAAGCTCCTCATTGTTGTAGATTCACGAAATGTTTTCGTATTTTTAAATTTTAAATTTATTATTTAATTTTCTACAACGAACTAAAGGATTTTAATAACGGGTGTCCAACAATTATTGCAGTCCCGGGTGGCGTTGGAATAAAAAACGTAGGTCGATTCTTACATGTGCCAAATAAATGAACTGACATTTTAATTGTCAGACATAACCTAAACGTGCATTTAACAACACTTTGAATGCACGTTTAGGTTATGTTTGACAATTAAAATGTCAGTTCATTTATTTGGCACATGTAAGAATCGACCTACGTTTTTTATTCCAACGCCACCCGGGACTGCAATAATTGTTGGACACCCGTTACATTTTATTAATAATGTTGTTACCTAGGCAACCGAATATGCGTTATAAAACGATTCTATCCTTGTCATACTCGATGAGTGGATTGGCTTTAATAGCCTTTATGGTTGATTGTAATAATTCAATCAACGGTTTTATTATGTATAAAAATTGGTTGTTAACAATAGTATGATTTGAAAATATGATGGAATTAGACTCAAAAGATCTCATTATATATGTTTGCGTTGAAATTTTACAACACATTCTATTACTTATTTATTTATTCTTCTTTCTTAAAAATATACATAAAGACAATTAATTACAAAAAACATACGCAATATTTTGGACGAAAGAAGCACGGACGAACAAATTATGTTCTTCCACTCAAACGCTTTTTGCAGCATGATGTTTGGTAGGCAGCAATCCTCATCCACATCTGGAAACTTTTATATTTTATTATATTATAGTATTAGAATCCCTGGAAATACATAAAGCCAGGCTTAATCCGGGAATTCCCTTAATTAACGACCAGATCGACCTCATGTACACACCCATCTTCATAGCTGTTTTGTAATCCCTCTTTTTCGTATTAGTATATATATACCTGTTGTAACCGTATTTTAAATTACTATGTGTTTTATATTTTCTTTAATATCGATTTTTTGTCCAATTTTTGGACTAACTTTTTGGCAGTGTATCTCAGCATGACTTATTATTTGTATATATTATTTGTTTACATTGTTATTTATTATTTATTTATCTTTTGGTCTCTTTTCTTGAATAATACTCAATAAACATATTAATACAAATAAAAACATAGTATAATTATATATTTTTTTATGTAGTGCATGATAGATTAAGATTAAATAAATAAACACTTCATGGTAGGAGAGTAAAAGCATTTATTGAAATATTGTATAATTGTATATTGTAAAGTCACTATCACAATACTTTTTACTTTGTATAAGAAATTGAATGGTATTTTTATAATTAAAGGAAATCATCTTATAAAAAATGATAAAGTGATGAAATGTTTAATTTTTAATTATCTACGTTAATGATCTAAATGCACATCTCACTAATTAAACTAATTTTTAAAGAAACTCTTAGTGTTTTATTACATGTTTTATTACAATAACGTTTAAGTAATTAAAAGATTATTTTAAATCTTTCTGTAGCAAATTGTTATTGGTATAAATTAATATACAGTTGTTTTTCCTGTAAAAATTTCAACCAAAATCTTTACTATACTAATGGTGTTGTAACTAATTTAATTTAAAATTATACATTTGAGTTAAATAGTTTATTAATTTAGAATTTTTCGTTGCAAAAGTGTTCAGTTGTAGGCAACCGAATATACACTAAATTACACTTTCCAATTTCCAACAGAAATTCACAGTTTCAAAACGGAGCGACACAGTTAACTGGACAAAAATTAACACCCCCACAACTATACAGATTTAAAAAATATTATATTAACCAGTTAACTGTGTCGCTCCGTTTTAAAAGTCTGATTTCTGTGTATCACAAAAATGGATAGATGACTTTGTCTAAAATATCCCACAAAAGGGTAAAAATAGAGCATATTTGCTTAAAAATAATTTAAAAGAACTTCAGGAATGGTGAACGTGTGGCACCTGTCTACGGAAAAATATGGGTTTGAGTGAAAGAACATTGGTAAACAGTGAACTCCGCCCGTGACACCTGTGTCCTAAATTATTTGTTTATTTTCTATTGAATGTATGTATATTATATATTTTTTTGTAATCAGGAGAAGCAAAGATAATAATAAAGAATATACTCGTCTAACTTAGTTAACTGGTTAATATCCAGTAGTTGTTATAAATATTTACTGAGATAATGGTGTTGTATAGTATTTAATTGTGAATTACATATTTTATTAAATAAGTTAATAATTTACATTTTGTCTCAACAGCAACAAAATTTAAGTTTAATTGCAAATAGGGTTGTAAACTGTAGGCAACCAAATATACAGTAATTTATCCTTTTTTATTGTTTACATAAACATTGCGTTTTTAATATTGGTTTTAAACTATAATTACCACGTAATAATTTTGTTTCTCAAAAACAAGTAAATCAATTTTATTACGATGACAGAATATACAAGTTATTTTTACACTCTCACCTTAAAACTAACTTATAATTAAATTTTATAAAATCAGTGCTTAATTGAAAGCATGAATTGCACTTTGCTGCTAAATAACAGCTACCAAATAAAAACAATGATTCATTCTTTATAAAAATACGTTGTCTGAGTTAGAGTAGAAAAACATTTTGAAGAAATTAACTCTGAAAGGATTTTTACAATTGAATTCAATATATCCTACAAGATATATAGAAACATGGTTCATCTCTAGAATTAAGTGTATATATACAAAAATTAGCTTATGTATTAATACAAATAAATAACTAAATACGTGAGAGAAATTAAGGCTTAATTGAATTGAATGACACCAATAATTAATTATTTTTTTAAATATTGGTTAATGGCCTTTTTTCTTTATAGTTTAATGATTGTTCACTTAAGTAATTACACTATTAAATGAAATATTGAGACTTCTATCTTTACAAAATTTATTAATAGCAAATTACATTTCGATCACGATGTGACAATTTTCAATGCTAAAGTAATTATATTTTTATTATAAAATATAGCACTAAAAACCATTCTTCGCACAGTTTATTTGAAATACTAAATATATATTTCAAATAAACTGTGTATTAGTGCTTTATTTTATAATCAAGTTTATCTTCCCGTAACTCATCCAATTAATTTACTATATTTTTATTATTTTTTTTTTTCTTATTTTAAATTTACTTTAAATACTTATTGGTTATTATAGAATAATCTTATTATTATTATTAAGGGTGTAGTTTTAAATGATTGGTTTTAATGATTGATGTATGATTTAGTAAACAAAATATATATTTCATTAATTAAGAGTGCTTAAATCAAAATTACCATTATATTTTCTTCTATCTAGATTATTATATTAACTAACATAAATGTGTTATAAGGTAGGTTATTTAAAACACAATATACCATTTTAACAATTTTATTTCACCAGCAAAATTCAAATTTAAATTTTAATGGTTTTCTTTTATAGGCAACCAAATATACAAGAAAAGAAAATAATTTATTATCTAAATAGATACGTCTTCTTAATCAATGCTTTAATCCTTTATTAATTAATTAATAGTGTAATATCTTAGGAATTAATAATTTCCCGTAGATGATAGAATAAATAATACATAATAATTTTCGGCTTTTTGTTATGTATAAATGTATATACAATTTCTTTCTTCTTGACCATCATAGTACATTCCCTATATTTTTTTCTCAACAATATCACATAAATAATAATAAATATTATTATGAAAGGAGATAATTATTACAAAAAAGCAAATAAAGATAATTTCAGCACTTTTCAAGCTTAATAAATTGTACGCATTAACTAGCGTACTCTTGACCTAGGCTAATGTGTAGTTTATTGAGGTAGGTCGGGAGTACGATAGGTCATTGTATTACTTATTGTGTTAGGTCAAGAATACGCTAGAATTAATAATGATTATTATAGATGTTTACGTCGAAATGGTGTTCATTTTAAATTGAATAAGAATTCTCATTTCTGTTTTTAATTTTTAATTTCAAAAGGGAATAAATACAAAATGAGTTAATTGAGTATGTAGGGTGGGTGGGTGTCCTCTAATTCACCCTCCAATTCCTTTATATTAACGAAGAGTTTTCCTAAAAAATTTGCAGAGTCAACAAAATAACTTAAAAATTAATAATTGATTTAATGAATGCGTTTGTAATTAAGTCAAAATCGTGTTTATGTTAAATTAATTGGAGGGTGGAATAGTGGCCACCCACCCACCCTACATATACATTTTTATTTAAGCTAAAAAGGCGATTATGATTTTTGAAAACAATAATTCACAATAGTGTTTAAATTTAGTGATCAAAACGGTAGTCTGTGGAATAAATTAAAAATATATATGTAGGGTGGGTGGGTGGCCTCTATTTCACCCTACAAATTCTTAACATTAACGAAGGGTTTTGCAAAAAAATAAACAGAACAATTTAAAAATTATTAACTGCTTTAATAATAAAATTAGTTAAAATCGTGTTTGTGTTAAATTAATTGGAGGGTGGGATAGTAGCCACCCACACATCCTACAAATACAATTTCATTTAAGTTAAAAAAGCATTGATGATTTTTGGACAATAATGAAACTTAAAACGTAATTGTTTTTCAAAAAACTACAAAAGTGTTAGTGTTGATATTTAGAAATTTCACTCCAGTGTTTTATTTTATGTTTTAAATACATATGTAGGGTGGGTGGGTGGCCTCTAACCCACCCTCCAATCAGTAAAACACTCCCTTTAAATGTACTGAACATATTTTTAAACATACGAAAATGTATTCAATTCAAATATTCTTTGCAATAAACATTCTTTGTGATTATTGGAGATTTTACAGCTAAAAGAAGTTTTCTTTTAGTGAAATTGTTTATATTGTAATAATTGGAGTATTTAACAAATTCTTGGGGTATCGACCTCTTAAATTTAGTAAAATTCAAGTGCGTGTTCATTTCAAATGTTAGCACAATGACGTTTCCCCGGCCATAGAAATCCCCCTTAATAATTATAAATAATGAACTGCAATAAACATAACGATAATAATACCTCTAGTGTATCAACACAGACTTGCACGCACCACTAGACATTTGACGTCAGATTTTTGCCTATCACTGGTCGTCTTCTAAACATTCAGAAACCTGATTATCGCGCTTTCAAAGAATTACTCTAAATGATGACCGGGCATTAGACGAGGTGTCATTTGACGGCGACAGTCGTTGGACAAATTGCGACTGTGTCCGTACGCGTCATACAGTCAACTCGGTGACGCCGAGGGCGGTTTCCAAAACGTAAAAAGTGTCGTCCAAGAGACCCGTGGTCCAGTAGTGTTCGCCACTCCGCCAAAAAATCAGTGAAAGCGAAAACGCGCCAAACGAATACGGCACGAACATGGGATCGTAAGTGTTTTGTTTTAATACCGATGATTGTGTGATTTTGTTTTGTTTTAAACATACGTGATGTTTCATCAAAAAAAAAAAAATTGAATTTGTTTGTTAGGCGTATTTTTTTCTATAACTTCATTTACCGGTGCATCGGCGTGTATGTAATTTCTGCACAATTGCTTTAATGCATTATTTCCTGTAGTAGTTCATGCGGGATTATGCGAAATAAAAAAGTGATATTGAGTGAAATTATAACTTACTTTAACGGATTGTACCAACAAATTGACCGTAAGATAAATATTTTAATGATTGTACAATAATAATTTTATTTATTTACTTTCGACTACACAGAAAAATTCTTTTCTCTCTTCAATTACTTTGTGTAAATGTTTTTTCTTTATGAAAATCAAGAATTTTTGTTTTAATGCGACAATAAAGATCGTGCACATTTTTTGATTATTATTAGAAGACCGTAAAAATTTCGGTTTCGAGAATACTTTCCCTAGGGGAAAGTAAAAAATTATATTTAGAAATTAATAACATTTTATTATACCTTTGTGCACAAATTCTCCCACAGTTTTCATATGTCGCCTATAAGGAAAACGAAATCAATTGCATAAATTCAGTTCGCTTTGCTTTTAATTGCAAACAGGTTGAATCGAATTAATCGATTTCTGTGCACTTCCGCGCTTGTAATCGCCGGAAACTGTTAATATCGAATTAACGCCCTATATTTCATCTCCCAAGCAATTATAGACATCATCATTATTATTATTCCATTGAATTTTCGTATTTATCTCAAAAATGGTTGATCTTATCGAAAAAATTTCCCTACAAATTTGATGTAGAAAATAATACTGAGAATTTTTTATTTGAAACATTTTTGCACTAAATGCACAGGTGACTAGATATAGCATAAAAAACAGATGACTAAACAATCGCTCAAAATTTTGACCCCCTTAATCTCAAAAACAGTACATCTTAGCAAAAAATTGTTCAAATTAAATCAACGCAGAAAATAAAGCCCAGCATTGTTAGTCTGAAATATTTTTCAATTAAATTAATAGTTGACTAAATATAGCATAAAAACAGATGGACAAAAAATCGCTTAAATTTTTGACACGCGTTTTCTTAAAATGAGTGCATCTTAGCAAAAAATTGTTAATAAATAAATCGACGCAGAAAATAACAGTCAACAATTTTTATTTAAAACATTTTCCAATAAAATCCACACATGACTAAATAAACTACAAAAACTAATAAACAAACAATCGCCCAATGTTTCACCATTATCTCACAAACGGCTAATCTTAGCGAAAAAGTTATTCTTATAAAAATTATTCGTAAAAAAATGTTGAGTAATTTTTATTCGAAATATTTTTCTACAAAACCCACAGGTGACTAGATATAGCATGACAACCAATCAACAAACAATCGCTCGACTTTTTGCTCACTTTATTTCAAAATTAATACGTTTTGGAAAAATTATTCGTAATAAATCGACGCAGAAAATAAATTCTAACATTTTTTATATGACAACATTTTTAAAATAAATTCAAGGGTGACTGGATATAGCTTAAAAACCAATTATCAAAAAATCGACAAATTTTTCGATGTGTTTTTTTTTAAATCAGTACATCTTGGTGAACACCTATGATAAATCAACGCAGAATATAATAATCAATAAATTTTAATTGAAACATTTGCCAATAAAATCCACATATAAGTAAATAAACTACAAAATCTAAAAAACAATCAAACGCTTAAATTTCGGCTAATATTTCACAAACGGTAAATCTTAGCGAAAAATTATTCTAACAAATTTTATTCGTAAGAAAATAATGAGTAATTTTTATTTAAAATATTTTTCAATAAAACGCATAGGTCACTAGATATATCTTGAAAACTAATCAACGAACAATTGCTCGATTTTTGGCACACTTTATCTCAAAATTATTACATTTAAAAAAAAAAATTAATAAAAGATTATAATAAATCGACGCAGAAAATAATTCTCAATAATTTTTACTTAAAACATATTCCTATAGAATGCAGAGATGAGTAAATATATTATAAAAACTGAAAAACAAATAATCACCCAATTTTTCGCCATTATCTCAAAAATGGTTAATCTTAGCGGAAAATTATTATTAACAAAATTTATGCCCTAGTAAACTTTACGCATTTTTTATTTGAAACATTTTTCGATTAAATGCACGGCTAACTAGATATAAAAACAAAACGAATATAAAATATTTTCATTTGAATAATTGTTTAAATATCAAAGCAATTTTTTTGTCTTAACAAAAATTGATTTAAAAAATTTATATACAACAATTTCTTATTTGAAATATTCTTTCATTCAACTCTCAGCTTTAGGAGTTAAATAATATAAATAATAAAATCTTATGAACAAACAATTCCCTGATTTTTCGCTCTTACTAATAAACTAGTCGAATATCAAAATAATTGTTTTAATCAAATTTACGTGTAAGATAATACTGAACAACTTTTATTTGAAATATTTTTGGCTAGAATACGCGGATTATGAAATTAAAAATAAATAAATAAAAACTGATGAATAAACATCTTCATTGCAAGTAAACGACAGTATCTCATTAAAGGTATATATTAGAAAAAAAAAGTTTCATAAAAAATATGCAGAAGATAATAATAAATATTTTTTATTTGAAAAATTTTGTTATAAGATGCATATAAGAAAAGATATAAAATAAAAACCCAAACCCTAACAAAAGATAAATTTGTCATCTTCGCAATTAAATGATTGTATCTCAAAGAGTACACACTTTAACGAAATAATTATTCTTATTAAATATATGCAGAAAGGAATTATAAACAAATTTTATTTGAAACATTTTCTTGTAACATGCACCAAAAAGGCGATTTAAAACAAAAACCAAACCATCAACAAAAGTGACATTTTTCATCGTCGCTTTCAAATGGCTGTATCTCGAAAAGTATACGTTTTAGCAAAATATATATCCGTACTAAATTAATGTAAAATATAGTTATAAACAAATTTTATTTGAAAAGTTTTCTTCTAAAATGCACGAGAAAAGCGATATAAAACGAAAACTGAACCATTAACAAATGCTACATTTTCCACCGTCGCTTTTAAATGTCTGTATCTCAAAAACTATACGTTTTAGCAAAATATATATTCTTATCAAAGTAATGTAAAATATAATTATAAACAAATTTTATTTGAAAAATTTTCTCATAAGATGCACGAGAAAAGCGTTATAAAATAAAAACCGAAATGTTATATTTTTTACTCTTCTAATAAACTGTTTGTATCTCAAAAACTATGCATTTTAACGAAATAAATATACTTATTAAATCAAACCAAAATATAATATTAAGTAAATTTCATTTGAAATATTTTCTTCTATCATCCACCCCAAAAGAAAAACCGTACCATCAACAAAAGTGACATTTTCCATCGTCGCTTTTAAATGACTGTATCTCAAAAACTATACGTTTTAGCAAAATATGTATTCTTATTAAACTAATGTAAAATATAATTTTAAACAAATTTTAGTTGAAAAGTTTTCTTATAAGATGCGCGTGAAAAGCGATATAAAACAAAAACTGTAGTGCTGCATTTTTCATTCCTCTAATAAACTGTCTGTATCTCAAAAACTATGCATTTTAGCGAAATAATTTACCTTATTAAATCAAACCAAAATATAATTTTAAATTAAGTTTATTTGAAACATTTTCTTATATCATGCACCGGAAAAGAAAAACCGAACCATCAACAAAAGTGACTTTTTTTTTTCGTCGCTTTTAAATGACTGTATCTCAAAAACTATACGTTTTAGCAAAATATGTATTCTTATTAAACTAATGTAGAATATAATTATAAACAAATTTTATTTGAAAAGTTTTCTTATAAGATGCGCGTGAAAAGCGATATAAAACAAAAACTGTAGTGCTGCATTTTTCATTCCTCTAATTAACTGTCTTTATCTCAAAAACTGTGCATTTTAGCGAAATAAATATTCTTATTAAATCTAAACAAAATAAAATTTTAAATAAATTTTATTAAAAACATTTTCTTGTATCGTGCACCGGAAAAGCGATTTAAAACAAAAACCGAACCAACAACAAAAGTGACATTTTTCATCGTCGCTTTTAAATGACTGTATCTCAAAAACTATACGTTTTAGAATAAATGTATTCTTATCAAACTAATGTAAAATATAATTATAAACAAATTTTATTTGAAAAGTTTTCTTATAAGATGCACGGAAAAAGTGATATAAAATAAAAACCGAAATGTTACATTTTTCTTTCCTCTAATTAACTGTCTTTATCTCAAAAACTATGCATTTTAGCGAAATAAATATTCTTATTAAATATAAACAGAATAACATTTAAATCAATTTTATCAGAAACATTTTCTTCTATCGTGCACCGGAAAAGAGATTTAAACAAAAACTGAACCATCAACAAAAGTTACATTTTCCATTGTCGCTTTTACATGGCTGTATCTCAAAAACTATACGTTTTAGCAAAATATATATTCTTATCAAAGTAATGTAAAATATAATTATAAACAAATTTTATTTGAAAAATTTTCTCATAAGATGCACGAGAAAAGCGTTATAAAATAAAAACCGAAATGTTATATTTTTTATTCTTCTAATAAACTGTTTGTATCTCAAAAACTATGCATTTTAACGAAATAAATATACTTATTAAATCAAACCAAAATATAATTTTAAGTAAATTTCATTTGAAATATTTTCTTCTATCATCCACCCCAAAAGAAAAACCGAACCATCAACAAAAGTGACATTTTTCATCCTCGCGTTTAATTGACTTTATCTCAAAAACTATACATTTTAGCAAAAAATATATTCGTACCAAATTAATGCAAAATATAGTTATAAATAAATTTTATTCGAAAAGTTTTCTTCTAAAATGCACGAGAAAGGCGATATAAAACAAAAATCGACGTGATACATTTTTCATTCCTCTAATAAACTGCCTGTATCTCAAAAACTATGAATTTTAGCGAAATAAATATCCTCATTAAATCAAACCGGAATATAATTCTTAACAAATTTTATTTGAAACATTTTTTTGTATCATGCACCGAAAAAGCGATTTAAAACAAAAACCGAACCATCAACAAAAGTTACATTTTTCATCGTCGCATTTAAGTGACTGTATCTCAAAAACTATACGTTTTAGCAAAATATATATTCTTATTAAATTAATGTAAAATATAATTATAAACAAAATTTATTTGAAAAATTTCTTATAAGATGCACGAGAAAAGCGATATAAAATAAAAACCGAAGTGTTGCATTTTTCATTCCTCTAATAAACCGTCTGTATCTCAAAAACTATGAATTTTAGCGAAATAAATATTCTCATTAAATCAAACCGGAATATAATTCTTAACAAATTTTATTTGAAACATTTTTTTGTATCATGCACCGAAAAAGCGATTTAAAACAAAAACCGAACCAACAACAAAAGTGACATTTTTCATCGTCGCTTCTAAATGGCTGTATCTCAAAAACTATACGTTTTAGCAAAATATATATTCTTATCAAACTAATGTTAAATGTAATTATAAACAAATTTTATTTGAAACATTTTCTTAAAATATGCACGAGAAAAGCGATATAAAATAAAAACCGAAGTGTTACATTTTTCATTCTTCTAATAAACTGTCTGTATCTCAAAAACTATGCATTTTAACGAAAAAATATTCTAATTAAATCAAACCAGAATTTAATTTTAAATAAATTTTATTTGAAACATTTTCTTATAGGATGCTCGAAAAAAGGAATATAAAAAGAAAACCGAAAGTCAAAATTTTTCATTCGTTTAATTAAATTGCTGTATTTCGAAAATAACGCTTAAACAAAATTAATATTCTTATTAAATTAATGAAGAATATGACTATAAACAAATTTTGTTTAAAATATTTTATTGTATTATGCACAGGAAAGCCAATACAAAATAAAAACTGTAAGACTACATTTTTCATCATCGTAATAAAATCAAATTAAAATTACAATAAATGCCGTATAATAACAAAATTTAATAATTTAATAGTTAAATAGATTATAGTTAGTGTTTTCTTTAAAAAGGTGTATAGTACATAAGCGAATTGCGGTTGAAATTTTGAAAAAATTGAAAAATTAAAAATCATCAATTCTTGCAAGGTTGCAAAGAAATGGCTATATCTCGTAAATTACATGTCCTACAAAAAATTTCATTCTTATCGAATTAGTACAGAAATTAATAACGATCATTTCTTGTAAGAAATATTTTTTATACGATCGATAGATAGCGCTGTATTTAATAAAAATTGATGATAAAACATATTATAATAAAATAATTTTGTGATCCTTCTTAAGAAAATAGCTGCATCCATCTCATCTAGAACCTTATTATCTAATTTATATGGAAGAATGCGATATAATGTTTTAATTTTATTGGTTTTCATAAAATGTGCGGTATGAAATAAAGAAAACACGTGGAAATAAATAATGGCGTAAATTTGAATTTTCGCGGGAAATTGTCTGTATGTAGTAATTATGCACACTAATGAAAATTTATTTATAGAAATTTCATGCAGACGATTGTAATGAATGGATTTACTAATAAAAAAATATACATATTGTGCCTTATACAAGAGAAAATTGATGATTAATCAAAGATATAATTTTTAACTTTCACGAAAAAGGTCTGTATTTCGTAAACTATGTGCTATAGAAATAAAACATTAGTACGAAATCGATGCAAAAGGTAATAATTAGTACATTTTATTTGAAAAAGTTTCATATATGATGTATAGATAGCGTAATATTGAATATAAACGCTTGAACGAACAATGGGTTGAAAAAATTTAAATTGCAATATCTCGCAAACCATGCATTTCTAATAAAATTACTCTATTTAGACATATAAAGGGAATTATAAGAATATATTATATAATATTTGATTTTTTTAATATTACCTACGGATATTGTTATATGAAGTTAAAACAATTGCTTAGATTTTGATATTCACAAGAAAATGTCTGTATCTCGTAAACTAAGCATCATATGAAAATAGTGTTGAAAAGGAATTAATGCAGGAGATTAAAACGAATAAATTTTGTTTGAAGATTTTTTTCGTAAGATGCATGGATAGCGCGATATTTAATAAAAACGCGATGGTTTGTTTTTCAGCTTTGGAAGAAAAATGGTTGTATCTTTTAAATTAAGCATTATAATAGAAAATATTTTAATTATGATTATAAAAGGGATTAAAATAAATGTATTTTATTTGAAAATATTTTTTATAAGATGTTTCATAATATAACTATGCACGAATAACTATTGATGAGTGTTTTTCATCATTGTAGAAAAGTGGGTGTATCTTGTAAAAAATAGATATTATTTTTAAACGATGTTATTAAAATAATAAAGGGTAGGATTATGATTAAGTTTTATTTTAAAAATTTTTTCGTATGATGCTCGGATAACTTGATAAAAAATAACAATTTTTGATTGAATGCTTACGTAAATGAAAAATTACGAACTCTTAAATATATTATTAATTAATTATTATTATTCATTATTGTTTAAAATGTGCGTATGTCATTTTTATGAATTTTACATTGACACCAGTTGACCATAACCTTTTTAGTTTAAATTCAAATCAGTTAAAAATTATGTAGGCACGATAATAACAATATAAATGTGTTTTATGCATAGGTCGTAAAGTTTAAGGGTAAAGGAAATATTTGCGTATAATCGTAATCATTTTTAAATTAAGGTGAAAGTAATCATAATCATATTAATTAACTGAAATATAAAATAGTGTAGGTAATAAAATAAATGATAATATTAACGTTAAGGAAGCGAAGAAACAATTGCCAGGAAAACCTATTAATCAACAGATATTTTTGGTTATTGGAAATTCGAACGACATCGTTAATTCTTAATTAAGTACCACCGGTTTCTCAGCATTTTAATGGACGGCAATTTATTAGCAATTAGGCGATTTTCTTATTCGAAAATATTTATTATGCGGATAACGTTTATCATGAACTTAATGATTCTAAACATCAATATTGGCAATTCCAATGTCCGGAAACTATTTACGCATGTAATTATTATCGATGTAAAAATAATTCAAATCAGCTGAAAATGTATTATCTTGTACCTCGTTGCAAAAAGAGAAAGTGTGATGATGTACCAACGAAATTTCATCTACCATATACACACATTCATGAGAAAAGAAACGCTGATTCAATTACCACCCATTTTTAACCATCCCAAGGATTTCAAACGCAAATAATAGTTTAAACGCGACTTTCCGATTTGTTTGCTCTGGAGAAAGAACGACACTGAGATTACACCTATTGTTTAACGATTATAAATGTTTGTTTTAAATTATGTAAGTTTTTTCTTTATTTTCCCTTTAAGAATATTTTTAATAATCTACTTACCTAGTTGATATATTTATTAATATTTTACGTAAACACTATTGTATGTTTTACTGATACATTTCAACTTCCTTCAGTACACTGTTTTCGTATTTTCCTCAAATTCTGTTTTTGCAAAATTTATAAATAAATATCCTACCTTCAAAGTTGACCTCTACATTAACGCTTTAATATAATTGATGATCCATAAACGTTGTCCCAATTAATAATTTCCGAACGAGTTAATTATAAAACAAGACAACACGAATCATTCATCCCAAAAAAGGGAAATTAACCTCGTCCCAAAAATCTTTCACAATAATAATTACAATCAATGAAATAAATACCAAAAAAAATTTTTTCCAAGCTAAATTTTCGAATCAGATTATTGTAAGATATTGTAACTATTAAATTATGAAATGATATTATCATTTTCTTTTCTCAAAACTACCTAATAAATTGACATTATCATCAAGAAATCTCGTAAAATAATTTACATAACACAACTAGTTCTGGATTGTTATCAAATTCGTTCTAGAATTGCTTAATGAAAATAAATTTAAAAAAACTTTCTAAAACGTTTAATTTACTGAAAATAGTAATGGTATGGTTGTAACAAAAATTGATAAGTATTTATGTTTTCCTATAATTAAGACATTAAATCGTTAAATAATCACAGCGTAATTTACGAAACCGAATGATTTTTATTGTCGCTTTGAAATTACTTTAACGACATTTCACTGTACAATAAGTGAACGTCGCTATTTTTTCATTCTTATTTATTCTCCTTTTCTTTTTCAAGAACTATACAATAATGATTCGTTTCGGAAATGCACAATCAGTAATTGCACTTTCACTTGCAATGTGACCTTTAACGTTATAACGTTTCTGTGCTCGTTTTAAACATCTGTAGATTAAATTAGTCGCAATTTAAAATGCGAATTTTAGTTAATTATGTACATTTTTATTCTATTCTAAAATGACATTTTATTATAATATACATCGTCATGTTTTTTTTTAGCCTTGACCGCTTCCACTTTAATCAATTCGGCTATTGTGTCCCATGCAAAATTATGGTAAAACGAGAGGAAGTTTATAAAATATAAATTATAATTTCCTTGATGTATAATAACTACAATAAAATATCAACAAAAATTATTTGAAATACATCTCTAAAAATTGCAACTATTCTGTTTATTTATATTTTACAACTTTTAATTAAAACCCTCGCTTATGTTTTACTAATTGGAGGGTAGGATAGAGGCCACCCACCCACCCTACATATACATGATAATTTTAATTACTAATCATTGATGATTTTGCTGCTAAAAACAATCAAACACTTTATGTAATAAAAAAATAAAACAAAATCAAAATTTAGGTTTAAATATAGATGACTTTCTATAGTTAATCTTATCTAATTTATATTTAGAGTTTACCCACCCATCATGCATAAAAATTTTATTAATTTCCTCGCTCAAAAATTTTACCTTTTGAATTTCTTTTTTATTCAAATTGTTTTGTAATTAATTTTACTTCAAACCGCGAGACGATCAGTAATTGAAGTTTATATGTATATGTAGGGTGGGTGGGTGGCCTCTATCCTACCCTCCAATCAGTAAAACATCCTCCAAAATGATTTGAAAAATTTGTATGAATTAATCTCTAAAATTGCAATTATTTTGTGTTTGTTTATATTTTACAAATTTAATTAAAACCCTCGCTTATGTTTTACTAATTGGATGGTGGGATAGAGGCCACCCACCCACCCTACATATACATGATAACTTTAATTACTAATCGTTGTTGATTTTGCTGCTAAAAACATTCAAACCATTTATGTATTAAAAAATAAAACAAAACCAAAATTAAGGTTTAAATATAAATGACCTTCTATAACTAACCTTATCTAACTTAAATTTGAAGTCTGCCCACCCATCATGCATAAAATTTTTACCAATTTCCTGTCTCAAAAATTGTACCTTTTTAATTTCCTTTTTATTCAAAAAGTTTTGTTATTAATTTTACTGCAAACCACGAGACGATCAGTAATTGAAATTTCTATGTATATGTAGGGTGGGTGGGTGGCCTCTATCCCACCCTCCAATCAGTAAAACATCATCAAAAATTATTTGAAAAATTTGTATGAATAAATCACTAAAAATTGCAATTATTTTGTGTTTATTTATATTTTACTATTTTAATTAAAATCCTCGCTTACGTTTTACTGATTAAAGGGTGGGATAGAGACCACCCACCCACCCTACATATACATGATAACATTAATTACTAATCGTTGATGATTTTGCTGCTAAAAATAATCAAACACTTTATGTAATAAAAAATAAAACAAAATCAAAATTTAAGCTTTAATATAAATAACTTTCTATAGCTAATCTTATCTAATTTAGATTTAGATTCTGCCCACCCATAATATATCAAATTTTTACTAATTTACTCAGTCAAAAATTTTACTTTTTGAATTTATTTTTTATTCAAAAGTTGTGTAATTAATTTTACTGCAAACCGCGAGACGATCAGTAATTGAAATTTCTATGTATATGTAGGGTGGGCGGGTGGCCTCTATAAAGTAAATCAGGTCTGCAATTTAATGGGCGCTGAGAGCGAGTAACAATAATTAATAGACAATTAGCGCGGCGGAATGTAATCTTTGGATTCAAATTGTCCGCCCAATTTTCATTGGTCGAAAATTCATAATGGTCACCCCCGTTGCCATGGCAACGATGTCGGCCATTATGATCCGCCGTATCACAGCCAATCAGAGTGAACGCGTTGTCATGGGGATGTAAACAATGATTCCTAATGGACAGAAATTTGAAAATAGCGGCATAAATTATTTCACCTAATAAAATTTCATATACTTTATTAACGAGGTAACCCCTTTTCGATACAATCCAGTTGTTGCTATATGCATTAATTATGCTTCTAACAATCTGCATCGTATAAAAAAGTTATATTAACTTAAGACTAATAATGTTAATTGATGAGTTACGTGAAGATGATGCAGCTATTGAAAATGTTTACATCGTAAAACAAACATTTAGCGAAATAAAAATAAATTGTGGAGAAACTGATTACAAGTTATTAAGACTAATGATGAAACAAAATAAAGGAAGTAATAAATGCTGG
>OZ018396.1:4387147-4573163 GCA_963969525.1 Ontholestes murinus
CGTGGCCGCTTTGTTTATGTTTGAGGTTATTCCTCCACAACAATTTATCAATCCTTCCTCGGTTACGTACATTCCACAAATTTTTATGACACAATTTGCGTGGTAATTGTTATTACAAACACTACACGATACATACTTTTTTACGGGCACTGTACACTTTGTACACGTAATAATTTCTTCGCTGGATATTGATTTTGATATCGATTTCGACGGCGCCATCTTATCTAATTAATTTTACTGCAAACCGCGAGACGATCAGTAATTGAAGTTTATATATATGTAGGGTGAGTGGGGGGCCTCTATCCCACCCTTCAATCAGTAAAACATCGTCAAAAATTATTTGAAAAATTTGTATGAATAAATCTCTAAACATTGCAATTATTTTGTGTTTATTTAAATTTCACAACTTTTAATCAAAACCCTCGCTTATGTTTTACTGATTGAAGGGTTGGATAGAGACCACCCACCCACCCTATTTATACATGATACCTTTAATTATTTTATTTGCTTTGTTTAAAAAATATGTTTCAATCGTAAAACTTATTTTCTTGTTTTTAGTCTTAATAGGAAAACAAATTATATACAAACACCAATTGTGGACGCATACGCTCGCAATTAAACTAGTGATAGTAAAAGTAAATTAGGTCTGTAATTGAATGTGTGCTGAGAACGAGTAACAATAATTAATACACAATTAGCGCTGAGGAATGTAATCTTTGGATTCAAATTGTCCGCCCAATTTTCATTGGTCGAAAATTCATAATGGTCACCCCCGTTGCCATGGCAACGATGTCGGCCATTATGATCCGCCGTATCACAGCCAATCAGGGTGAACGCGTTGTCATGGGGATGTAAACAATGATTCCTAATGGTCAGAAATTTGAAAATAGCGGCATAAATTATTTCACCTAAATAAAATTTCATATACCTACTTTATTAACGGGGTTACCCCTTTTTGATACAATCCAGTTGTTGCTATATGCATTAATTATGCTTCTAACAATCTGCATCGTATAAAAAAGTTATATTAACTTAAGACTAATAATGTTAATTGATGAGTTACGTGAAGATGATGCAGCTATTGAAAATGTTTACATCGTAAAACAAACATTTAGCGAAATAAAAATAAATTGTGGAGAAAGTAATTACAAGTTATTAAGACTAATGATGAAATAAAATAAAGGAAGTAATAAATGCTGGTTATAAAATTTTCAACAATTTCTCTTCAATTTTTTTGTAGAAATACGCGTACAGAGAAGAATAGGTAAATATTTTCAGATTTTTCCTTTTGATCAAAATTGACCATGAATAATAATTTAATCGTTAACAATAAAATTTCCATTAAGGTGCAATCTATTATCAAAACGTTGCAACATTAACGGCTTGAAAATAAACAATAAAAGTCGTCAAAAAAAGTATTTCAAGAATTGCATAATATTATAAGATTTTATTGGTAAAACCTTCGGCCGGTGTCCGAACGGCGCGGTGAAGAGCCATCAACCCAAAACTCCGACGTTTCGCAATGCCGAAAATTTTCGTTTCAACAATTAAAATTGATGTCGAGGCCGCGATACACTCGCCGAGACGAAATGGAAACGGTTATCCCCGAAGAGTGAAAGTTTACGTCTGAATCACACGGGGTTATATCATCCCATCGGGAGAACTCATTATCCGGTTTTAATTTTGGCCTGACGTCAAAAAAATAATAATCGCATGGAAACAAACGGGCGACAACAACGATTACAATCATGTTTTATTAATTGGTTTGATTGATTAAAAACAGTAGAATCATGTATTGGGTATATTTTTAACCTGCAAACAAAGGATCCTGTTCAATTGTTTTAATATGTATCTGCGCATAGATAAATTCACACATGAATAATAATTGCAAACAAAAAACAAAATCGTTCGTTCGTGTGGTGAAAGGTTGCACTGTATTTGCATTTGTATATAAATAAAACATTTGTTGATTTAGTCATACAAATTTTCAAATAATCTTTGATGATGTTTTACTGATTGGAGGGTGGAATAGAGGCCACCCACCCACCCTACATATACATATACATTTCAATTACTGATCGCCTCGCGGTTTGTAGTATAATTAATTACGAAACTTTTTGAATAAAAAAGAAATTCAATAGGTAAAATTTTTGAGTGAGAAAATTAATAAAAATTTGATGCATGATGGGTGGGCTGACTCTAAATCTAAATTAGATAAGATTATTTATGGAAATTTATTTATATTTAAACTAGAATTTTGATTTTGTTTTATTTTTTATTACATAAAGGGTTTGATTGTTTTTAGCAACAAAACCATCAACGATTAGCAATTAAAGTTATCATATATATGTAGGGTGGGTGGGTGGCCTCTATCCCACCCTCTAATCAGTAAAACATAAGAGAGGGTTTTAATTAAAAGTTGTGAAATATAAAATACAAAATAATTGCATTTTTAGAGATTTATTTATACAAATTTTTCAAATAATCTTTGATGATGTTTTACTGATTGGAGGGTGGGATAGAGGCCCCCCACCCACCCTACATATGCATATAAATTTCAATTATTGATCGTCTTGCGGTATGGAGTAAAATTAATTATAAAACTTTGTGTATAAAAATGAAATCAAAAAGATAAAATTTTTAAGTGAGTAAAATTTGTATGCGTGATGGGTGGGCAGACTTTAAATCTACATTAGATAGTATTAACTATAGAAAGTCCTTTATATTTAAACTTAAATGTTGATTTTGTTTTATTTTTTAATACATAAAGTGTTTGATTGTTTTTAGCAGCAAAATCATCAACGATTAATAATTAAAATTATCATGTATATGTAGGGTGGGTGGGTGGCCTCTATCCCACCTTTCAATCAGTAAAACATAAGCGAGGGTTTTAATTAATAGTTGTAAAATATAAAACACAAAATAATTGCATTTTTAGAGATTTACTCATACAATTTTTCAAATAATCTTTGATGATGTTTTACTGATTGGAGGGTGGGATAGAGGCCACCCACCCACTCTACATTTACATATAAACTTTAATTCCTTATAATTTTGCTGTATCTAATGAAATTAATTTAATTTTGAATAAAAAAGAAATTTAAAAGTTAAAATTTTTGAGTGAGTAAATTAGTAAAAATTTGATGCATGATGAGTGGGCAGACTTTAAATCTAAATAAGACAGTACTAGCTATAGAAAGTCATTTATTTTTAAACTTACATTTTGATTTCGTTTTATTTTTTATTACAGAAAGGGTTTGATTGTTTTTAGCAGCAAAATCATCAACGATTTTCAATTAAAGTTATCATGTATATGTAGGGTGGGTGGGTGGCCTCTATCCCACCCTCCAATCAGTAAAACATAAGCGAGGGTTTTAATTAAAAGTTGTAAAATATAAAAACAAAATAATTGCAATTTTTAGACATTTATTCATACAAATTTTTCAAATAATCTTTGATGATGTTTTACTGATTGAAGGGTGGGATAGAGGCCCCCCACCCACCCTACATATACATATAAATTTCAATTACTGATTGTCTCGAGGTTTGGAGTAAAATTAATTACAAAACTTTTGGAATGAAAAAGAAATTAAAAAGGTAAAATTATTGAGTGAGTAAATTAATAAAAATTTGATGCATGATGGGTGGGCAGACACTAAATCTAAATTACATAAGATTAGCTATAGAAAGTCATTTATATTTAAACTTAAATTTTGATTTTGTTTTTTTTTAATACATAAAGTGTTTGGTTGTGTTTAGCAGCAAAATCATCAACGATTAATAATTAAAGTTATCATGTATATGTAGGGTGGGTGGGTGGCCTCTATCCCACCCTCCAATTAGTAAAACATAAGCGAGGGTTGTAATTAAAATTTGTAAAATATAAATAAACAGAAAATAATTGCATTTTCTAGATTTAGTCATACAAATTTTTCAAATAATCTCGGAGGATGTTTTACTGGTTGGAGGGTGGGATAGAGGCCACCCACCCACCCTATATATACAAATAAATTTCAATTACTTATCGCCTCGCGGTTTGGAGTAATATTAATTACAAAACTTTTTGAAGAAAAAAGAAATTTAAAAGGTAAAACTTTTGAGTGAGGAAATGAATAAATTTTGTATGCATGATGGATGGGCAGACACTAAACCTAAATTACATACGATTTGCTATAGAAAACCATTTATATTTAAACTTAAATTTTGATTTTGTTTTATTTTTTATTGCATAAAGGGTTTGATAGTTTTAGCAGCACAATCATCATCAATTAGCAATTAGAGTTATCATGTATATGTAAGGTGGGTGGGTGGCCTCTATCCCACCCTCCAATCAGTAAAACATAAGAGAGGGTTTTAATTAAAAGTTGTAAAATATAAAATACAAAATAATTGCATTTTTAGAGATTTATTTATACAAATTTTTCAAATAATCTTTGATGATGTTTTACTGATTAGAGGGTGGGATAGAGGCCCCCCACCCACCCTACATATACATATAAATTTCAATTACTGATTGTCTCGCGGTTTGGAGTAAAATTAATTACTAAACTTTTGGAATGAAAAAGAAATTAAAAAGGTAAAATTATTTAGTAAATAAATTAGTAAATTTAGATGCATGATGGGTGGGCATATTCTAAATTTAAATCAGATAAGATTATCAATGAAAGGTCATATATATTTAAACTTAGATTTTGATTTTTTGTTATTTTTTATTACATAAAGGGTTTGATTGCTTTTAGCAGTAAATTCATCAACGATTATCAATTAATGTTATCATGTATATGTAGGGTGGGTGGGAGGCCTCTATCCCACCCTCCAATCAGTAAAACATAAGCGAGGGTTTTAATTAGAAGTTGTAAATATAAATAAACACAGAATAATTGCAATTTTTAGAGATTTATTCATACAAATATTTCAAATAATTTCTGATGATGTTTTACTGATTGGAGGGTGGGATAGAGGCCACCCACCCACCCTACATATACATATAAATTTCAATTATTGATCGCCTCGCGGTTTGGGGTAAAATTAATTACAAAACTTTTTGGTTAATAAAGAAATTCAATAGGTAAAATATTTGAGTGGGTAAATTAGTAACCATTTGATGCATGATGGGTGGGCAGAGTCTAAATATAAATTAGATAGGGTTAGCTATAGAAAGTCATTTATTTTTAAACTTAAATTTTGATTTTGTTTTATTTCTTATTACATAAAGGGTTTGATTATTTTTAGTAGGAAAATCATCAACGATTAGCAATTAATGTTATCATGTATATGTAGGGTGGGTGGGTGGCCTCTATCCCACCCTCCAATCAGTAAACCATAAGCGAGGGTTCTAATTAAAAGTTGTAAAATATAATTAAACACAAAATGATTGCAATTTTTAGAGATTTATTCATACAAATTTTTCAAATAATCTTTGATGATGTTTTACTGATTGGAGGGTAGGATAGAGGCCCCCCACCCACCCTACATATACATATAAATTTCAATTACTGATCGTCTCGAGGTTTGTAGTAAAATTAACTACAAAACTTTTTGAATAAAAAAGAAATTCAAAAAGTAATTTTTTTTAATGAGTAAATTAGTAAAAATTTGATGCATGAAGGGTGGGCAGACTTTAAATCTAAATTAGATAAGATTAGCTATAGAAATTCATTTATATTTAAATTTATATTTTGATTTTATTTTATTTTGTATTACATAAAGCGTTTGATTGTTTTTACCAGCAAAATCATCAACGATTAGCAATTAATGTTATCATGTATATGTAGGGTGGGTGGGTGGCCTCTATCCCACCCTCCAATCAGTAAAACATAAGCGAGGGTTTTAGTTAAAAATTGTAAAATATAAATAAACACCAAATAATTACAATTTTTAAAAATTTATTCATACAAATTTAAATTCAATGAAAAAAAGTTTCAACGATAATTTTTCATTATTTTTTTTTTGCAGATTTGAATCCAGAATGGTTGACGCGGGCAAATCGATCGAGGAGTATCCTGATAGGATAGCCGAGAAGTTGGCCAACAAGACCCTCCTAATCACTGGAGGCACTGGTTTCATGGGGAAAGTTCTCATCGAGAAGATCCTCAGGTCGTGCACGGACGTGAAGAGGATCTACATGATTATTCGGTCGAAGAAGGGCAAAGATCCGAACGAGAGATTGATGAAGGACGTTTTTTCCAATCCGGTAAGATTAAATACACTTAACAATTTAAATAGTTTGCAATCATCAAGTTTATAAACACCTGCAGACACGTGTTTAGATATCTCAATCTCATCAGTACAACATTGTTATATAGATTATATAATTAACGCATACAACAATATTATATTCTTGTTTTGTTTAATGAAGTATATAAGGCAGTACTCACGAGATCAAGAGATCGAAATCTGTGTCTGATTTAAAAATGTTCAAAAACAATTAGATTTATGTTTAATTATGGAGGCGTTCATTTGTGGTACATCTTGAATATACTGGAGAAAGAAAACAGGATCACTTACCACTTAACAAAGTGATCCTGTTTTCTTTCTCCAATTACATTTATATTAAAAAAAAAACATTTCTGGTAATTTAAAACATATATTATTTAAAATACCAAGAAAACAAAATGTTTTGCCTCTCATCCTTTCATTATTTATCTAAATTTGAATTATGATAGTTTAGAATTATTCTTCGGACGCAGTTTTCTCGTTGTTAATTCCACGTGTATCGAGATTCTATTGCACAATATAGCGTTTTACATTCTAGTAGAATATTTAATCTCGTTACACTTCACTTCACGTGATTTATTAATGCATGCGCTCTAGTAAATTGTATTTTCTCTGTAATACAGGTCATATTCAAATGTGGAAAATGTTTTATGTTTTATTATAAACGAGGAGAAAAAATAGATCTGCAGGCATTATTCTAATACTGAACAAATATTTATTAATTGTGACTATAGTTTCGACATTTGTCATTCTGAAGCTATACTTCAGGTTGAATATTTAATTTTTAAACGATGAAGTGTTTTATAATTTGGACATATTTACAGGTTTCACGAACACAATCGTTGCCTCATGGCCTGGAAATATTTAATTAATAGTTGTTTCTTTCCTTTATTTCGTTTGTTATATTGTGCGGAAAAAATCTCTCTTTTCACCAAATAAACACCGGTGAAATTCAATGCAATAAACGAGCATTTTTACGAGGCGATAATAAACCTGGTCCGCTTTCCTAATTCTAAAACATAAAACAAAAACGTTGCTCAAATTTCGACGTCGAAAACGATTCGCCGTTTTAATGGCATTTCGAATGGAATCGTAATATTTAAATTTTAATTTCCCCGTGGTATTCATAAAATGCCTCGCCCATTTTTAATCATCATTATTATAGTAAAAAATTAGTAAATGATTATTTGAGAATAATTTTAATCGATGCTTAATAATTACGCATAATCGATTGTTTTGTTTCAGTTGTTCAACATGCTGAAGGAGCAAAAAGGAGAAGAGGTGATGAAGAAGGTGGTCGCGATCGCTGGTGATATGAGCGCACTCGGCATGGGGTTATCACCAGAAGACAGAAAGACTTTGATCGACGAAGTAGAAATCGTCTATCACTGTGCGGCCAGTGTCCGATTCGATGATCCACTGAAGAAGGCGGTCCTACTCAACGTCAGAGGCACTAAATTAATTTTAGAGATGGCACACGAGATGAAAAATCTTTTAGTGAGTAAATTAATGACCTAAATCAAAGATAAGTTAATGTATGATCTATTAATATAGTTATAGAATATCCTAAAACAATATACACTTTTTAAGCTACATTATTTAATAGATTATGACGATTGTTGTATTCCATGTCAGCCTAAAACTGTTAGATTACAACAGGATTTCCAATTCAAATAAATCTTAATACCTGATTGAGATAAGCTAGGATTATGATATCTCAATCACTGATTTCGTGAAGTAGGTCAATAGTATGATAATTATATTGAGGTCGACAGGAGTGCGCTAAATTTTTCATTAATATTCCAATTCGATAAACAATTTTTTTACAAAATACCTACATATACACAAAACATTAAATGTTTAGCTTTTTGCGCACGTATCCACTGCATACTGCCACCTAAAAGAGAGGATCCTCTACGAGAAAACTTACGATCCGCCAGCGAATCCTCATCACGTGATCAAGACGGTGGAATGGATGGACGAAGAAGTTGTCGATAGCATCACAGATAAGTGAGTAATGATAAAACATCATCAAACATACTGAAATATTCAAATGGTAAGGTTGTCACTCGGTGAAATTCTATTATGCGCAAAAATTGTACACGTATGAATGAAATAAATCGTTAAATGCAACGAGGTATGAATAAATACGCTTTAAAATTATAACACTACGCTCTGATAATTTCGATTTTGAGATAAACATTTTGGAAATGTTAGAGAGAAATAATCAATTTATATGATTGCAGATTATTAGGAGACAGTCCTAATACGTACGCTTTTACGAAAGCCCTCGGCGAAGGGCTGGTCAACGAGCAAATGGACAAATTGCCAATCATCATATTCAGACCGTCAGTGGGTGAGTTAATATCATTTTTAATTTATCGAGACTATTAAAAATTAATGCAGTAATTAAACACCTTCGTAATGAAACTGAATAAAGTCTACAAACTCAAAAACTACATTAATTATTAATTAATTTTCATCTGTTCTGTCATCTGTAAATTGTCATATGTCATTTATCATATGTCATCTGTCGTCTGCCATCTGTTGTTTATCATCTATCATCATCAACTGTCATTTGTCATCTGTCTTTAGTCATCGCCATTTGTTAACTGTCAATTGCCATCTGTTATTTGTCATCTCTTATTTGACATCTGTCATTTGTTATTTGCCATTAGTCATTCGTAATATGTTATCTGTTACTTATATTTAAAAATACTATGTGTTTCCAGAATTTTTTCTACTTACAAAATGTTATGTTAATAGGTTAATGTCATCTTTTATTCGTCATCAGTCAACTGTCATTTGCCATCCGTCAATTGTCATTAGTCATTTGTCATCTGATATCTGTCATCTATCAACTGTCAGTTATTATCTGTCTTTAGTCAGCTTTTTCAATTGGCAATTCGATATGTTAATTAATGTCACCTGTCAACAGTCATTCGCCATGTGTCATATGTTTCTAGTCAGATTAAAGATGTTTATCATTTCTTCATTAACATCAGTCAACTGTCATTTGTTATTTGTTATCCGTAATTAGTCACCTGTAAATTATCCCTAGTCATTTGTCCTTTGTCATCTGCCAAGTGTTATCTGACATCTGATATTATACTTATATTTAAAAATACATTTGTCATCAGCCAACTATCATTTGTTATTTGTCATCCGTTAATTGCCATTAGTATTTTGTCATTTTTCATTTGTCATGTCATTGCTCATATGCTATTTGTTATCGTCACCTGTTATTTTTTAGTTAGATTTTCTAAACTACAATTTAATATATTAATTATTGTCACCTGTCAAGTCACTTGTCATTTGTCATCTGGTTCTAAACAGATTATTATTATCATAATCAAGAGATTTTTGTCATTTATACATTGTCATTAGTCAACTAACATTTGTTATCCGTCATTAATCACCTTGTAAATTATCAATAGTTTTTTATCATTTATCTATCATCTGTTATCTATTATCTGCCATATACTATCTGACAGCTATTATCTGTCAATTATTATCTCTAATTTAGCATCTATAATATGTAATCTTTTCTTTATGATCTGTCATCAATTTTGTCATCTGTCATTTGTAGTCTGTTATTTATTTTATGTCATTGGTCATTTAGTCATTGATTTTTTGGCATCAGTCATTTGTCATCTATCATTATCATCGGTGAATTTTCATCTGTCATCTATCAACTGTCATTTGTCATCTGTCTTTAGTCAAACTTTTCAATTGGCAATTTGATGTATTAATTAATGTCAACTGTCAACAGTCCTTTTGCTATTTGTCATCGGCTTCTAGTCTGATTAGTATCATCATAATTAAAAGGTTTTTATCAAATGTCCATTGTTACCAGTTAACTATAAATTGCCAGTTTCATTCGTCATTAGTCATCTGTAAATTGTCAATAGTCATTTGTTATTTGTCATTCGTCAACTGTCATTTGTCATTTGTAATTTATGATGTATCAACTGTCATCTGTAATCTATTATCTGACATTTGTTATCTGTAAACGATTATCTATTATTTATCATCTGTAATATGTTGTCGATAAAGAAAATATTATCATCTGTCATTTGTAGTCATTTATTTTCTGACATTTGTTATCTGTCATTTGTCATCTATCTTTCTAATGCTCTAGTCAGATTATTATCATCATAATTAGGAGATTTTTGTCAAATGTCTATTGTCATCTAGTCAACTGTCATTTGTTATCCGTCATTAGTCATTTGTAAATTGTCAATGGTCAATTGTTATTTGTAATCTGTCATTTATTTATCAACTGCAATCTGTCATCTATCATCTGTTATCTGTCAACGATTATTTATTATTTATCATCTGAAATATGTTGTCGATAATCTCAAATTTGTTATCTTTTCTTTATCATTTGTCATTTGTAGTCTATCATTTGTTATCTGTCATTACTCATTTGTCATTTGTCATCTGTCATTTCTTATCCGTCATCTGTCAACTGTTATCTGTCTTTGGTTAAACTTTTTAATTCACGATTAGATATGTTAATTATTATCACCAGTCAGGTGTCATTATGTCAATAGCTTTTTATCATTTGCCTCTAGTCAGATTAGTCTCAGCATAATTAGGAGATTTTTATCAAATGTCAATTGTCATTAGTTAACTGTCATTTGTCATTTTGACATCAGTCATTAGTCATCTGAAAATTGTCAATAATCATTTGTAATTTGTCATTAGCTATTCTCATTTGCCAACTGTCATCTGTAATCTATTATCTGTCATTTGTTATCTATTATTTATCATCTGAAATATGTTGTCGGTAGTCTCAAATTTGTTATCTTTTCTTTATCATCTGTTATCTGGCATTTGTAGAATGTCATTTGTTTTCTTTCATTAGTCATTCATCTTTTGTCATCAGTCAATAATTATCTATCATTATCATGAGTCATTTCTCATCTGCCATTTGTTATCTGTCTTTGGTCAAATCTTTTAATTCGCGATTTGATATTTTAATTATTATCATCAGTCAACTGTCATTAGCCTTTTGTCATCTGCTTCTAGTCAGATTGTTATCATCATATTTAGGAGCTTTTTGTCAAATGTCCATTGTCATCAGTCAACTGCCATTTGCCATCTGTCAATAGTCATACATAAAGTGTCAATAATCATTTGTAATTTGTCAATTTTCATTAGCCATTTGTCATTTATGATTTATCAACTGTCATTTTCTGACATCTATTATCTGTCAACGATTATCTATTATTTATCACCTGTAATATAATCACAATTTTGTTATCTTTTATTTATCATCTGACATTTGTAGAATGTAATTTGTTTTCTGCCATTTGTCATTAATCATTCATCTTTTGTCATTGAGAATTATCATCAGTCATTTTTCGTCTGCCATCTGTTATCTGTCATCTATCAACTGTCATCTGTCATTTCTCATCTGTCTTTGGTCAAAGTTTTTAATTCGCGATTTGATATTTTAATTATTATCACCTGTCATCTGTCATTAGCCTTTTGTCATCTGCCTCTAGTCAGGTTAGTATCGTTATACTTAAGAGATTTTTGTTAAATATCCATTGTCTTCAGTCAACTATTATTTGCCATTTGTTATACATCATTAGACATTTGAAATTTGTCATTTGTCATCTGTCGTCAACCATTTGTCATTTGTCATTGATGATCTATCAACTGTCATCTGCAATCTATTATCTGACATCAATTATCTGTCAACGATTATTTATTATTTAACAACTGTAATATGTTCTCGGTAATCCCAAATTAGTTGTCATTTGTAATCTATCATTTGTTTTCTGCCATTTGTTATCTGCCATTTAGTCATTCATCTTTTGTCATCAGTCATTTGTAATGTGACATTATCGCCAGTCATTCTTCATCTGTCATCAGCCTTTTGTTATCTGCCTCTAGTCAGATTATTATCATCATAATTAGGAGATTTTTGTTAAATGTCTATTGTCATTAGTCAAATGACATTTGTCATTTATTATCCGTCATTAGTCAATGGTCATTTGTAATTTGTCATCTGTTATTTGTCATTTGTCATTTATGATCTATCAACTGTCATCTGTAATCTATTATCTGACATCTGCTATCTATCAACGATTATTATTTATCGTCTTTAATATGTTGTCGGTAATATCAAATTTGTTGTCTTTTCTTTATTATTTGTCATCTGTAATTTGTTTTCAGTCATTTAATCATTCATCTTTTGTCGTCAGTCATTTGCCGTCTATCATTATCATGAGTCATTTTTCATCTGTCATTTGTTATCTGTCTTCTATCAACTGTCATTTCTCATCTGTCTTTGGTCAAACATTTTAGTTTGCGTTTTTATATGTTAATTATTATCACCTGGCAACTGTCACCAGCTATTTATAATTTGCCTCTAGCCAGATTAGTCTCAGCATTATTTTATCAAATTTTTATCAAATGTCCATTGTCATCAGTCAACTGTCATTTGTCATCTGTTACTTATCTATCAACTGCAATCTGTGATCTATCATCTGTTATCTGTCAACGAATATCTATTATTTATCATCTGAAATATTGTCGGTAATCTAAAATTTGTTATCTTTTCTTTATCATTTGTCATCTGTCATTTGTAATCTATCATTTGTTTTCAGTCATTTAGTCATTCGTCTTTTGTCATCAGTCATTAGTTATCTGTCATTATTATCAATCAATTTTCATCTGTCATTTGTTATCAGTCATCTATCAACTGTCATTTGTGTTGTCTGTCTTTGATAAAAAAATTTAATTCACGATTTGATATGTTAATTATTAATATATATCAACAGTCATTAGTCATTTATCATCTGACTCTAGTCAAATTAGTATCATCATAATTAAGAGGTTTTTGTCAAATGTCCATTGTCAGCAGTCAACTGTCATTTGTCATTTGTTAGTCTGTAAATTGTCAAAAGATATTTGAAATTTGTCATTTGTCATCTGTCATTAGCCATTTGTTTTTTTTTTCATTTATGGTGTATTAACCGTTATCTGCATTCTATTATTTGTCAACGATTATCTATTATTTATCACCTGTAATATGTTGTCAGTAATTTAAAATTTGTTATCTTTTCTTTAACATCTGTCACTTGTCAATTGTCATTTTCTGACATTTGATATCTGTCATCTAGTCATTCATCTTTTGTTATCAGTAATTTGTCATCTATCATTATAATTAATCAATTTTCATCTGTCATTTGTTATCTGTCTTTAATCAAACTTTTTAATTCGCGATTTGATACGTTAATTATTATTACCTGTCAACTGTCATTAGCTATTCGCCTCTAGTCAGATTAGTATAATCATAATTAACAAGTTTTTGTCAAATATCTATTGTCATCAGTTAACTGTCATCCGTCATTAGTCATTATTTACTTGTTGTTTTTCATTTGTCTTGTGTCACATGTTATTTATATGTCATATGTCATTAGTCGTCATTTGTCATATGCCATTTGTCATCTGTCATTTGTTATTTGTCAACAATTATTTATTATATATCGTCTGAAATATGTAATCGGTAATATCAAATCTCTAAAATTTTATTTTCTGGTATTTGTTATTTTCCATGTGTTATCTGCCATTAGTCATTTGTCATCAATCATTTGTTATCTATCATTATCATCAGTCATTTTCTCATCTGTCATTTATTATCTGCCAACTGTCATTTGTCATCTGCCTTTAGTCAAACATTTTAATTCGCCATTTGATATGTTACTTATTATCACCTGTTAATAGTCATATGTCATTAGTCAATCGTCATTTATCATATGCCATTTGTCATCTGTCATTTATTTATTTATTATTTATCTTCTGAAATTTGTTGTCGGTAATATTAAATCTGTAAAATTTTATTAGTCATCTGTAGTCTGTCTTTTGTTTTCTGGCATTTATTATCTTCCAGTTGTTTTCTGCCATTAGTCATTCGTCATCAATCATTTGTTATCTGTTATTATCATCAGTCATTAATTATCTGTCATTCGCCATTTGTCATCTGGTTTCAATCATCGTCATTTGTTAGCTGTCAATTGTTTCTAGAAAATATTGAAACATTTGTCATCTGCCAGTTATAATTATTCATAAGTCATCTGTTATTTGGTTTCTGTCTTTTGTCTAATCTATAATCTATTATCTGTTATCTATCAACTATTATCTATTATTTATCGTCTGTAAAATGTTGTTGCTATTTAAAAATCTGTAATATTTTCTTTAATAACTGTCATTAGTCATTCGTCATTTGTCAATAATGATTAGTCATTTTTCATCTGTAATTTATTATGTCATTTGCAATATGTCATCATTTGCCAAATGTTCAATCATCGTCATTTTTTACTTGTCAATTGGCTTTTGTTATTTGTCATCCGTCATTAGTTAACTGTCAATTGTTATTAGTCATTCAGTGTTTGTCATATGTCATTAGCCATTCGTCACCTGTCATCTGTCTTCTGTTACCTGACATCTATTATCTGTTATTTGTCATTTACCATTTGTCATCTGTCTTCAATCGTCGTCATTTGTTATTTGTCAATTTTCATCTGTTATTTTCACCTGTCATTTATTATCTGTTATTAGTCATTTGTCATTTGTTATCTTTTGAATTTCATTTGTAATATGTTATCTGTAATCTGTAATAAAAATATGTTATTTATAATCTGTCATCTGCCAACTGTAATTTGTCATCGGTTTTTGTATTTATTTTTAAAAATAATATTTGTTTCTAGAATATTTTCAAATTGCAATTTGATATACATAGTCGTCATCTGTCAATTATAATTAGTTATTTGTCATTTGTCATCCTTCACTTGTCATCTGTCGTCAGTTTCGGTCTTTTGTTTTATCTGTCATCTGTAATCTATCTTCTATCAACTATTATCTTTTATTTATCATTTGTAATATGTCGTCGGAATTTTAAACTCTGTAATCTTTTCGTTGACATCTGCCATTTGATATCTATTTCTTTTGCAATTTGTTATTTGTCATTTGCCTTATGTCATCTGTCATTTATTCTTTTTGCCTAATGTTCAATCATCGTAATTTTTAATCTGTCGATGGCCATCTGTTATTTGTCATCTGTTATTTATTATTTGCCACCCGTTATTAATCATTTGTCAATTGTTATTTCATTTATTATTTGTCATTTGTCATTAGCCATTCATCATTCGTCATCTGTCATCTGTCTTCTGTTAACTGACATCTGTCATCTGCAATTTGTTATCTGTCAACTATTGTCTATTGTTTATGATCTGTAATATGTTGTCGATAATCTCAAATCTGTAATCTTTTCATGGCGTCAGTCATTTAATTTTTCATCTGTCATTTGTTATCTGTCATTAGTCATTCGTTATTTGTCATCTATCATTATCACTACTCATTTTTCATTTGTCATTCGTTACCTGTCATTTACCATTTGTCATCTGTCTTTAATCATCATCATTTGTTATTTGTCAATTGTCATCTGTCATTTGTTACTTGCCATAGCCGTTTGTCGTCTATTAATATCATTAGTTATTTTTTTTCTGTCATTTGTAATATGTAATCTATAATCTGCCATCGGCCAATTGTCATCTGTCATCTGTTGTTTTAAAAATAATATTTGTTTCTAGAAATTTCAATTTGATATGTTAAATGGTTTTTGTCATCCGTCATTTGTCATCAGAGAACTATGATTTGTCATTTTCCAATCATTAAATGGTTATTAGTCATTTGTTATGTGTCATTAGTCATTCGTTACTTATTATCTGTCATCTGTCATATGTATTCTGTTATATGTCATTTGTTATCTGTAAGCTGTCAACTATTATCTATTATTTATCATTTGTAATATGAGTAATTTAAAATCTGTAATCTTTTCTTTGTCATCTGTCTTTAGTCATTGTCATTTGTTATCTTTTAATCAATTTGTATCTATTATTTGTCATATGTGTCTTTTGTTTTGATCCATTAGTTATTTGTCGTCTGATGTTTGCCATCTCTTATTTGTCATCAGTCATATTTTATTTGTAATAGATAATAAACATATGTTATTTGTCATCTGTCATTTAACAATTGTCATATGCCATCTGTTATTGTACTTATTTTAAAAATTCTAGGAATTTTCTTATTTGCAATTTGCAAATATTTTAAAAGATTTATCATTTTTCATTTGTCAATTGTCATCTGTCATTAACCATTAGATATTCATTATCTGTTATCTATCATCTGTCATCTATCAACTGTCATTTTCCATTTGTAATCTGAATATAGTTATCATTATCTGTCATTTGTCATCAGCCATATTTCAATTGTAAAATTTTATTTGTAATCTGTAATAAAAATATGTCATTTGTCATCTGTCATCCATTATTGGCGTATTTTTAAAAATACTATTTGTTTTAGAAAGTTTTTAATTTGCAATTTGATTTGTTAAAAGATTTTCTTCTGTATTAGAATTATATGCATTGAAAATAATAAAAGCAGCTAAACTCTGTTTTTTGTAATTAAATCAATAAAAAAGTAAGAAGGAAAATCACCACCATATTTGTGTTATCAATCATACTTCATGCATGTATCATCAGTCTGAGTAAATACTGTTATCTGTTATCTGTCAGGTGACATCTGTTACCTGTCGTCTGTCATGTCTGATTTAAAGAAATTACACAAAAAATTATTGTGATGGGTCAACAAATCGGATGAAAAAAAGTCTGAAATACACACATGAAAGTATTAAAGATGTTTGCAAGAACTTAAACTTTTTAACAAATGATCTTACCCTGTGATGTTAAAGGTTTCATATTTTTGGGGATGTGATTAATTTAAGTGCATTTGCTTTTCCATTGTAGTGGTTCCAATTTGGAAAGAGCCAATACCAGGATGGACGGATAACATGAACGGCCCAACTGGTCTGCTCATTGGTGCTGGAAAAGGAGTCATCAGGACGATGTACTGCAACAGCACCGGCTACGCTGATTACCTTCCTGTGGATATCGCCGTCAACGCTCTGCTTTGCGCCACATTCGATTACTTCAACACCAAAGGGTAAAAATTGATTAACAAACAAGTTTGATGATTATATCTATGAAATTTTTAGCACCCAGCGCGTCTATAACATTACCAGCTCTTCTGAGTACAAGATCACATGGCAGGATATCATCGAAATCGGAAGGGAGGTGATTAACACGAGGATACCACTGAACGGCGTCCTCTGGTATCCTGGGGGTTCGATGAAGAACAACAGGCTGGTGCACAATATCGCCGTTCTCTTCTTCCAATTGTTACCGGCCATCGTTCTAGATGCTTTACTTATTTGTTTAGGATATAAACCAGTGTAAGTTAAAAGGGAATTAGTGATATATAAAGCCGTTACCATTTTTTTTTAATTATAGACTTATGCGTGTACAGAAGAGAGTCTTGAAAGGTTTTGAGGTCTTCGAGTACTACGCGAACAATCAGTGGGATTTCAACAACGAGTCGTCGCTGAAAGCGAGGGAAAGACTTAATCCTCGAGAGAAGACCATTTACGTTCTGACAGGGGATGGAATTAACTACCACGATTATTTCACCGATTGTATACATTGCGCCCGGCGTTACATCTTGAAGGAGTCTGATGAAACAATACCGGCTGCTAGAAGACACATGAAGATGTACGATTAAAAAAAACGTAATTATATAATTATTAATTATTATATTTTCAGCATGTATATCGTGGATAAGGCCTGCAAGACGTTGTTCTTCCTGGGGTTGTTGTATTTCATGTACACGAGACTCGTGCAGCCGTTCTTCCAGTCGTGAGGATGGATTCGCTTTTAGGTTATGAAAATAAATATTTTTTTAAAAACCTAGAGTACGCGGTTAGGTTAAGCGTTTGTATATTAATTTAATTTAATTCATTGCATTTAGGGTTTTTTGTTACATTTCTTTATAATATACGATTAAACACAATCACTACAGTGTTTTGTTTTTAAACCATTTTACCTCTCACTAATAACACTACAAGGAGTTCCTCAAGGTTTCCAATACCATTTTGTCAACTCTTCTTTTTTTTTAAAAGGGCATAACTTATAATTGTATTTTTCGTAACGTATTTGTTAAATCAAAAAGAACAACATGGTAAAACATCAAATCGTGTATTTCTTCATTAAATCTTACAAATCACACAATCCATAATTACGATTTAATCCAATTTTAATCCTAATTATATTTATATTTATATATCCTAAACGACGAATTTTGCAGACAGCAAGAACATCGCCCTACGATCATAAGTTTTGGCACGTTGAATTCACTTCCGTCTTAATTAACCTAAACCTTAAATGTACACTTACCGGCTAGAATTAATGTTAGTGACTAGAGATACGTTCGCCCTACCAGGTCCAATTCGCTAAACGATAATAAAAATTTGGTTTTCTTTTATATTTTAAATACAACAACATCGAAAAATACAATATTTATATATATAATATATATATTTTTTGGTTTTATTTATAAACGACTAAATTTTTTCTGGTGCAATCACTAGGGTTTTTTCAGTGTATATATCTACAGACACCGTTGTTTTTTTTGGTTTTTTTATCATTGATTATATTAAAGAACCACAGATAAAACAGATGGTGAGAGAGTCGTGTTGGTTTAACACTATTTAAAAATTTGATATATATTGAAGATGTTTTATTATTTACTAATAAAATTCTTGTAATTAATTAAAATCACTTTCTTTACCAATAATTGATGAAGAGCATCGAAATTTACGCATAGAAAATAAAAGTGTTTTAATTATTTACATTTCTCCTCACTCAATTACATAAAACACTTCACAATTTTAAGAAATTTCATCATGCCATCTATTGTTTAAGTGTTGCATTATATTTCAATATTATTACAAGTTTTTATAGATGGAATTTTATTTAATAATCGATTATTTAAATATTTACTCGCTTTTACACAATAAAACCAATTCGTTTTGTTTCTTATTCCCTGTCAACAACAACCATGGACCAGTTTCGATCTATTTTGGATCTCATGAGCGCAATGCAGTTGGAGACAATAGAGTTTTATTATGGAGTACTCAATTCTCCTGGTTAACCATGTTTGAAATTAGCATTTTTTTTAATTCCTTGCGGTTTTCGTTTCTTTTTCTTTTTTTGGAAGATTAAACGATTAAAAGCTAAACCTAAACCTAAACGCTAGAATCACGTCGAGAGCCTTATAGAGTCGCATTAGAGCTAGAGTAGAGTTCGAGATCTGTCACAGCCTAATTTTAAAAGAGCCTCCGTTCCGAGACGACACCACACACGCACGGCCAAACCTAAACCTAAACACCTAAACCTAACTTACTTAACCTAATCTATTTGCAGCTAGTCGTATCCGCGGGAATTCGCACGTCAAACCGCAAGTGAATTAAAAATGTACTTAATTTTCATGATTAATACATAAATCTTTATGTTTTTTTTATTGAATCAACCAATTATTTAACACTTTAAATATTTTATCATTTCTGCGTGTTCCTTTTGTTTCAGTTATTTAAGCAATCTTTCATTTCATATTGTTTTGACGTATCTTTCTGCTACACTTTCATTTATTCATGTTTCTTCTCTCTTTCTCTATTTTTTAAATCTTTTTTTCTTTATATCTTTACAACAATTTTCGTTTCTTTGTTTTTAGAAGCTCTGTATTCTCTATTCTTTTACATCTTTTTCTCTTTTCTCTATTTCCTATTAGCTTTAATTTTCCACCATATTTTATCCTTTCTGCGATTTTTTTCTCTAAGTGTTCTTTTTTATTTCAGTTATTTAAGCAATCTTTCATTTCACATCGTCTTGTTAAATTCTTAGTTTACTTACGGTATAAAAACAAAAAGATAGAAGTGTTTTGACGTATGTTTCTGCTACACTTTCGTTTATCCTTGTTTCTTCTCTATTTCTCTCTTTCTCTATTTTTTAAATATTATTTTCTTTAGATCGTTACGATCAATTTCGTATCTCTGTTTTTATAAGCTCTGTATTCTCTATTATTTTACATCTTTATCTCTTTTCTCTGTTTCCAATTAGCTTTAACATTCCACCATCATACTTCTTTAATTTTCCTCTTTTTTGCCGTGATTTACTATTGTTTCTTTGTTTCCAGAAGCTATGTATTCTCTATTTTTTACATCTTTTCTCTATTTCCTAATAGCTTTAATTTTCGACCACAATTCTTCTTTAATTTTCTTGTTTATTCATGTGATTTTCTATTGATATTTTTCTTACTGAGCTAACTAATTTAATTGTTTGATTTATGATCACTGAATAAAACGATTATTATTATTAGTATTTGTTTATAGAGAAACGATAGAAGATATTTGTTTTCTCGTATAATTCTTTTATAGATTCTTTTTCTTGTCAGCTTTCTCTTTCTCTATTTTACTCTCATTCTCTATAACATTTTTATCCTCAGACTTTGATGTTTAATCTGTTTTCAAAAATCTACCAATTATATACATTTACAATTTCTTTTCTCTTCATTTTTTCTTTATTTCTTTAATTTCTTCAACGTTTTCTTGTTATTTTTCCTACAGAGCAGATGGATTTTCTTATTATAACTGTTTATAAAGAAAAGAGAGTTGGTAATTATTTCATCCCCTTCTTTTATACATTTTGTTCTTTTATTCTCTTTCTATTTTACTTTCTTTCTCTATTTTGCTTCTTTTCATCTCCATACATTTATCTATTAATTAAAAGACAGAAGGTAATTGTTTCTTCCCCTCCTTTTATACATTTTTTCTCTTTCTCTCTTCCTTTTTTACCCTCTTTCTCTTTTCTCAAATTCTCCTCTCTTTTTTCGCCATAAATCTATCTATAAATAAAAAGAGAGAAAAGAAGCATAAAAGAAAGGGGTAAAACAATTACCTTGTTTCATCCCCTTCTTTTATGTTTATTTTTCTTTCTTTCTCTCTTTCTCTATCTTACTTATCTTTTTCTCTATAAATCAATCTCTTGAAATAACTTTTTATTCTAACTGTAACAAAAAATCTTACTTTCCATATGTTTTCATTTCGTACTCTCATTTTTTTCTTTTCTCCTCGCTTCCATGAATTTTTTTTATACTCTTTAACTTCTATCTCTAATTTTCTTATTTCTTCATTTGAATTTCCGTTAAACTTCTCCTAACATTTTCTACCATCAACCAAAATGATTTTTACCATATAAATTCTAACTTTTTACAGATAATTGTTTTCCCCGATCTATTTGATAATCTCCTTTTCTCTTTCTCTTTTTATGCTTACTTTCGTTTCTCCATATTTATATCTAATTTTCCTCCATACCTTCAAAAGTCCGTTTGCATAAAAATTACATAAAATCCGAAGGAAACGTAAATATAAATATGTAGAGAAAATGAGAACAAACGACACAATAAAAGAGAAGAGAGATAGTGAAAAAAGAGAGATCTGAGAATGCGATTATCTCTTCTAAGTAGACAAAATTGGAAATCGATTTAGTTACCTGTCAATACATATGTATTCTTTTCCTTTTTCTTTGAATAGTTTCTCATTTAATGTTTTCTCAGAGAGAGAGAGAGAAAGTGAGATATTAATCCATATTTATTCTTTTTCTAAGGTTCTACTCTTCTTTGAATAATTTCTCATTTATTCTTCTCTTAGAGAGATAGAGAGATAGAGAAAGAGAGATAGAGAGAGAAATAGAGAGAGAGATAGAGAGAGAGACACAGAGAGAGAGAGAGAGAGAGAGAGAAAGAGAATGAGAAATAAATAAAACTGAAGTTTTACAAAGAAATAAACTATTTTGTATTCCCTTTCAATTCATATTTAAATTTTTCTAAGATTCTCTCTCTTCTTCTTGTTCTACCTTCTCTAAATAGTCTCTCACTTATGTCATTCTTACAGATTCTTAGAAAGTGAGCAAGAATTAAAGTGAATGAGAAATAATGGAAGAGAACGATTTTCGAAGAGGAAAACTATTTTGAATCCACCTTCAATCCATATTTAATCTTTTCTGAGATTCCTCTCTTCTTTTTTCACCTTCTCTGAAGACTTTCTCACTTGTTTTATTCTTAAAGAGAGATAGAGAGTGAGAGAGTATAGGAGAAAATTGAAAAGAAGGATTTGCGAAGAGAAAAACTGTTTTGAATCCACTCTCAATCGATATTTACTCTTTTCTGAGGTTGTTCTCTTCTTATTCCACCTTCTCTGAATACTTTCTCACTTGTTTTGTTTTTAAAAAGAGAGTGAGAGAGAAAATTAAAAATAAGGATTTGCGAAGAGAAAAACTATTTTGAAACCACTCTCAATCGATATGTACTCTTTTCTGAGGTTGTTCTCTTCTTATTCCACCTTCTCTGAATACTTTTTCACTTGTTTTGTTTTTAAAAAGAAGTGAGAGAGTGAGAGAGAAAATTAAAAAGAAGGATTTTCGAAGAGAAAAATTATTTTGTATGCCCTTTTAATGCAAAATAATTCTCTTCTGAGGTTCTCTTTTCCTTATTCTACCTTCTTCAAATGGTTTCTCACTTATTAAATTCTTAGAAAAGAGAGAGTGCTTTCTCTCTTTTCTAAAAAGAGAGAATGAGAAAAAATGAAAGAGAAGGATTTGCGTAGAGAAAAACTATATTGCATCCTTCCTCAATCAAAATTTATTAATTTCCGAGTTTCTCCCCTTCTTTTTGTACGTCATCTAAATGCTTTCTCACGTATACCATTTTTAGAGAGTGAGAGTGAATAAGGAAAACTGAAAGAGAGGAATTTGAAAGTGAAAAACAATTTTGTATCCACTCTCAATCCATATTTTATTCTTTTCTGAGATTCTCCCTTTCTTATTATACATTTTCTAAATAGTTTTCTTCTTATTTCATTCTTAGAGAGAGAGATAGAGAGAAACTAAGAGAGAATAACAAAAATTGAAAGAGAATGTTTTGAAAAGAGAAAAACTATTTTGTAACCACACTAAAAGCATATTTATTCTTTTCTGAGATTATCTTCTTCTTTTTCTGCCTTCTCTAAATACTTGTTTCATTCATATAAAGAGAGAAAGATACTTCTAAATACTTATTTCATTCATATAAAGAGAGAGAGAGAGACACTGAGAGAGTATAAGAAAAAATTAATTTGCGAAGAACAAAAATATTTTTTTATTCACTCTCAATCCATACTTATTCTTTTCTGAGAAGTGTTCTGAAATTCTCCCGTTATTGTTCGACCTTCTCTAAATAGTTTAACGCTTATTTAATCATTAAAAAGAGAAAGAGAAAGAGATAATAAGGAAATTTTGAAAGATTAGGATTTGTAAAGAGAAAAACTATTTTGTAACCACTCTAAATCCATATTTATTCATTGATGAGATTCTATCATTCTACCTCTGCCTTCACTAAATACTTTTCCACTTATTGCATCCTAATAAAGAAAGAGAGATAGTAATAGAGTATAAGAAAAAAATAATTAAGAAAAGATTTGCGAAGTGAAAAATTATTTTTTTATTCACTCTCAATCCATATTTATTCTTTTCTGAGAAGTGTTCTGAAGTTCTCACGTTATTGTTTGACCTTTTCTAAATAGTTTAACACTTGTTCCATCATTAAAAAGAGAAAGAGAAAGAGATAATAAAGCAAATTGAAAGATTAGGATTTGTGAAGAGAAAAACTATTTTGTAAACTCTCTAAATACATATGTATTATTTTCTGACAGTGTTTCCTTCTTGTTCTGCCTTCTCTAAATAGTTTCGAACTCATTTCATTCATAGAAAGAGAGAGATAGTGTGAGAATATAAGAAAAAATTAAAGAAAAATATTTACGAAGAGAAAAACTATATTTTATCCACTCTCAAACAATGTTTATTCTTTTCTGGGATTTTCCTCTACCTTTTTTAAACAGTTTCTCACTTATTACATTCTTAAAGAGAGAGATAGAGAGAGTGAGAGAAAGAGAGAATGAGGAAAATTAAAAGAGAAGGATTTGTGAAGAGCAAAACTATTTTTTATTCACTCTCACCCCACGTTTATTCATTTCTAGGGTTCTTCTCTTCTTGTACCATCTTCTACGAATGCTTTCCGACTTGTTTCATTGTTTAAAAGAGAAAGAGAGTGTGAGAGAGAATGAGAAAATGTTCAAGAGACAGAAACTATATTTTATCGACTCACAATCCATATTTATTCTTTTCATAGTTAAGGTAGAGCCATTCTATAAATAATTCCACACTTCTTTCATTATGTTACTTCTTAAAGAAAGAGAGAGAGAGAATGAAAAAAAATATTTGCGAACAATTATGTTATGTTTAATTAATATTAAATTGAATTTTTGAAATGTTTTCACTAATATGTATTACTTTAGGCTTCCTTGTTATTTTGTATGTACACATTTTTTGAAAATTAAAGAGATTTTGATTGATTGATTTTGAACAAACTATGTTTATCCACTGTCGATATTTATTCCTTCCTGAGGTCCTTCTTTCCTTGTTCCGCTTTCTCTGAATATTTTCTTACTTTCTCACTTCTTTCATTCTTAGAAAATAGAAAGAGAGAGAAACTATGAGAAAAAATTGAAGAGAACGATTTGGGGAAAACAATTTTTTATTCATATATTTATTCATTTCTGGGGTTTTACTTTCTTTAAATATTTTCTCACGTATTCCATCCTTAGAGAGTGAGAGAGAATAAAGAAAAATGAAAGAGAGGAATTTGCAACGAGAAAAACTATTTTTTAAACACTCTAAAATTTTTCAAATTTCTTTCTGGGCTTCGTGTTTTCTGACTTCACCTTTTTTGAGTACTTTCTCGCCTGTTTTATTCTTAAAACGAGAAAGAGAGAGAGAGTGAGTATGAGAAAAAATTAAAGAGAATTGTGAAAAGAAAAAAAAACTATTTTTCATCAACTGAGAATCCATATTTATTCTTTTCTGATGTTCAGCTCTTCTGGTTCTATCTTCTCTAAATAGTTTCTCACTTATTTCATACTTATAAAGAGAGAGACGAGGGAGAGTATGAGAAAAAATTAAAGCCAAAACTGAGAAAAGGTATTTTGCAAAACCTTGCAGTCCAAATTTATTATTTTCTGATGTTCTCTTTTCTTCATATCCTACCTTCTGTAAATAGTTTCCCACTTATTCCACTCTTAGAGAGTGTGAGAGAATTACAATTACGGGATTAAAATTATTTTTTTTATCTCCTCTCAATCCAACTTTATTATTATTTATTTTATTTATTATTTTCTCCTCTTCGTGTCCTACCTTTTCTAAATTGTTTCCCACTTGTTCCATTCTTAAAGGGTGAGAGAGAGAATGAGAGAAAATTTGAGAATAAAGATATCTACTTTTCCTTTCTCATATTTTCTTCCTCATTTCTTTTAGTTTAACTCAAATCTCTTTTCTATCGTCATCCTAAATCTATAATATGTTTAATGCTTGAAGCCATCACTTTGTGATACATCTTGAATCAGGAAGTGTATTTTCATTTAAAGTTCCTGAATCTATAATATTTCTTCTCTTTTCTCTTTTTCTGAAGCACCTGTCTTTATTGTTCCTAGTCTAGAAAGAAACATTCTTACTTTCTTCTCTTCTCTCTCTCTCTCTCTCTACGTTTCTTTTTTGAGATTATTTTCACCTTTTTTCTGCTATTCTTTCTCATTTTTTATACTCTTTCTTCTCTCTTTCATTCATAAATTTCTCTCTTCTTTTCTTGAGATTTTATTTTTCTGCTATTCTTTTTGATTTTCTTTCTTATGTTCTTTCTTATTTGCTTCTCTTCAAACTATCTCTCTTTCATCCATAAATTTCTCTCTATTCCTTTCTTGATATTGTTTTCTCTTTTTTTCTGCTATTCGTTCTCAATTTCCATCCCTTCTTTCTTCTTTGCTTCTCTTCAAAATATCACTCTTTCATTCATAAATGTCTCTCTCTTCTTTTCTTGAGATTATTTTTTATTATTTTTTGCTATTCTTTCTTCTTTGCTTCTCTTTAAACTTTTTCTCTTTCATCCATAAATTTTCCTCTCTTCTTTTCTTGAGTATATTATTTATTATTTTCTGCTATTCCTTCTCTTTCTTTCTTCTTTGCTTCTCTTTAAACTACTCCCTTTCTATCTATCCATAAATTCCACTCCCTTCTCAATTTGGGGTGTTGTCTCCTCTTTATTCTTGTTATACACCTTTACTTGTCCTAAACATGTTTTTTTTTAATTCTTGAAAGAAAAAACATTTATTCACTTACCTTCTCTTCGTTTTTAAAGAAATGAAGAAAACCAGCAAACATAGATAAGTAATTGAAGAGTTAAAAGATTTCAAGGAGAAACCTTTTTTATTTGCCTTCACACCTATTTTTTACACTTTTTTTCTCATCTTTTTTTTCTTTATTCTTTTCTTTAAATCTCTTTCTCCATTCATATTCTTTCTCTCTCTTTTGAGGACCAACCTCTCCTTTTAAAATTATTCGTTCACTTACTCTATCTTCTATTTTAAATATTTTCTTGAGGGAGAGAGATAGAGATACATAATTATCTCTCTTTCTTTTCCTTCCTCTTTTTAAATCTATTTACTATCCTGTAATCTCGTTTTCTCTTCTCTTAAAGGTTTCTTTGGTTCTTGTCGTACCTTTTCCTCTGTTCTAAACATTTTCTCTTCTGTTATCTCTAATTTTCTTAGAGAGAGAGAGACTCTATTTCTATGAGAATTAGAGAAAACAAAAAAAGAAATGTTTTTAGCGGAGGAAAAATGAAATAGAAGATTAGAGTGTGTGGAAAACGAGTAAATGAAACGAGAAATAAATGAAGAAAGAGACTTTTTTCTCTTTCTTCATTTATTTCTCAGAGAAAACATTTAGACTTATTTTTTCATTGTTTCTTTCTGCACAAAAAACGATTTTGTTTTGAAAGGATGAAGTTTCTTCTTTTCTTAAGATTTCTTTATGTGCTTCATCTCTTCTTCCTGTAGGTTCCTATCTATCTTGTATCTGTTTTTCTGTTCTAAACATATCCGTTTGTGTTATCATTTTAGAGATACCAACCAAAATAGGAAATATTTAGAACAGAGGAAAAATGGAATAGAATATGAGAGTGTGTGTAAAATGCGAAAATAAAACAGGAAATAAGTGAAAAGAGAGAGAGAGGAGTCCAAGAGAAAACATTTAGACTTTCTCTTCTTCATTATCTGCAACTATTTTGTTTTGTTACTTCATCCTTTCTTCTTCTATTAAAATTTATTTATATGCTTCAACTGTTCTCTCTAAATCTTTTGGATGTCCTATTATTACCTTCTTTTAGCTGGAGAGTTTGAAAACGAATATTTCTTCTTATTACCACCTTTCTTCTCTCCTATTTCTTCACATATCTATTATTATTATCATATTATTCTCCATTCATAATGTTTCCTCTTTCCTTCTTTTGATGATTATTTCTCTTTTGTTATTTCTCTTTTAACTGAAGGTACTGAAAGTTTCTTTCCTTCGTGTTGATTTCTTATAAGTCCTTTCATGTTCTTTGTTTTCTCTGAAAGAATTCGAAAACGAACATTTCCACTTATTCCCTCATTTCTTTTCTCCCTTTTCTTCACAGATCTATTCATGAATTAACAGAAACAGAAGCCGTAATCAAATATTTCAGATGTCGAGGAAGAACGTATTTAATTGTAAACTCCAGCCGGCCAAAATTTTATGTATATTTTTATAATAATTGGTTTTAAAGTGTACTTTTTTAAGGAAGTCGGAAAAAATTGTGTCATTATTTTCTTCAATCTCTCTCAATCTCTAAAGATTAAAAGAAAGAGAAACTTATCTATTTATATTTTCTTACTAATTTCCATTCTGAATCTTTCACCTTTCTCAACTTCTCCCCTTCCTTTTCCTCTTATTGTTGACCCCAGATCCCTTTTGTATCACTTTTCTTCTCTATTGTTTTATTCTATGAACTAAAATTTAAAATATTTCCCTATTTAGTAACATTGTTTATAAATAAAAAGAGAAGAAGAGAAAAAAGTGGATAAGCAAAATTAGGTACAAATTCGAGAAAAAAGTTTTACGCGTTTTCTTTTGTTTGCATCCTTATTTTACTCGTTGTATTCCTCGGAACTATTATCCATCTTTTAATTTTAAATTCATATTATTATCTCTGACTCTTTACTGTTAAGGTTTCTCTCCTTCTTTTTTTGTTCCAACTAACAATATTTCCTTTCTTGCTAACAGAGGTAGAGGTTTTTGATTTTTTGAAGAAAGACAAAGAGAGATAGAGAAGAAAATAAGAGATATTTCTTGAAGAAACTACACTTTTTTCCTTTTTACCATCTTCTCTATTTCTCTCAAATCTGTCTTCTTGAGATGAGATGTATATTTTTAATCTTTGTTTCACATCTTATTTCTTTTAATTTTCTCTTAGATCTATTATATATTCTTTCTCCCTGTAATTTTTCTTTCTTTTCTAGAAGGTTCCTCTTTATGTTTCTTGTATCTTGCGCTGTTGTAAAGATTTTCTTCTTTTGTTATCTCTTAAACCATATTAGTTTATCTCTTTTCTCTTTAAAGTTTTTCATGTCTTCTGTTGCACTTACTTTCTTTCTCTCTATTATTTATCATATATCTTCTTTCTTTAGAATTTCCTCCTTTCTTTATCTGTCAATTCTCCTGTTACACTCACTCTCTTTCTTTCTCTCTATTATTCATCATCTCTCATCTCTCATTAAAGTTTCCTCCTTTATTTTTTCTCTCTCTCTTTCTCTATTATACATCATTTCTCTCCGTAACATTCTTTTGTTTTCTTGAATGTTTCTCTCTGTCTTGTTTATTTCTCTACATTTCCAAAACGAAAGAGAAAGTTTTCTCTTGAAAGTTTCTTTCCTTCTTGTTAATTTCTTATAAGTCCTTTCTTGTTCTTTGTTGTGGATTTACGAAATGTTTTCGTGTTTTTCTAATTATAAGTTCTTTCTTATTTTCTTCAGTTACAAAAGTGAAATAGGGATTAGCATAGAAGAAAGGAATAAGCGAAAAGAGAAAACAAATGTTTCAAATACACTCTTTCATTTTCATCTTCCGTCCGCTTCTTTTCTTCCTTTGAATTTATTCTACATCATTTAACTCTGTAACTTCTTTAAAGTTAATTTTCTCTTAAAGGTTTCTCTTTTTCTTTTTGTTTCATTTATTTCTTATGAGCACTGTCTTGTTTTCTTCGTTCCCGAAAGAGAAAATAATAGAGGTGAACCTAAAACGGGGATTTAGTGAAAAGAGAAAAGAGGTACAAGAAAAAAGAAAGAAGAAAATAGAAAATAGAAAAGAAATATTTGAAAAAATTTCCTTGAAAGAGAGATATATATTTCCATTTTAATATCAATCCTTTCTCTCTGCGATGTTTCTCTCTTTTCTAGAAGGTTTATCTTTTTCTTGTTGTAAACATTTCTTTTCCAAATTCTCATCATATGTTATTTTTTTAAGACCTTTCTTTATTTCTTTGTAATTTTTCTCTTTTTTCTAAAAGGTTTACCTTTTTCCTTTCGAGTGTTCTAAACATTTCCTTTTTTCTAAATTCTCATCTTATGTTTATTTCTTTTAAGACCTTTCTAGTATTTTTCTCTCTTTTCTAGAAGGTTTCTCTATTTTCTTGTTGTATCTTTCCAGTGTTCTAAACATTTCCATTCTTCTAAATTCTCATCTTATGTTTGTTTCTTTTAAGACATTTCTTGTTTCTTTGTATTTTTTGTCTATTCTATAAGTTTCCCTTTTTATCTTGTTGTATCTTCCCAGTGTTCTAAACATTTTATTTCTTCTAAATTCTCATCTTATCTTTATTTCTTTTAAGACCTTTCTTGTTTCTCTATAATTTTTCTCTTTTTCTAGAAGGTTTCTCTATTTTTCTTGTTGTATCTTTTCAGTGTTGTAAACATTTCCTTTAATATAAATTCTCATCTTATGTTTCTATAGTTTAAGACCTTTCTTATTTATGTGTAATGTTTCTCTCGTTTCTAGAAGTTTTCAGTTTTTCTTGTTGTACGATTCCAGTGTTCTAAACATTTCTTTTTTTTTTCATTTTCTTATCTTATGTTTCTTTTAACACTTTTTTTGTTTCTCGGTAATTTTTCTCTCTTTTCTTGAGAGTTTCTCTTTTTGTTCTTGCTGAATTTTTCCAGTGTTCTAAACGTTTCCTTTTTTCTAAATTATCATCTTATGTTTATTTCTTTTAAGACCTTTCTTGTATCTCTGTAGTTTTTCTCTCTTTTCTAGAAAATTTCTTTTTTTTTTGTTGCACCATTCTCTGTTTGATCTTATGTTTGTTTCTTTTGAGACCTTTCTTCTTTCTCTATAATTTTTCTCTTTTTCTAGAAGGTTTCTCTAGTTTTCTTGTTGTATCTTTCCAGTGTTCTAAACATTTCCTTTAATATAAATTCTCATCTTATGTTTCTATAGTTTAAGACCTTTCTTCTCTTTCTCTTTTCTTGAACGTTTCTCTTTTTGTTTTTGTTGAATCTTTCCAGTGTTCTAAACGTTTCCTTTTTTCTAAATTATCATCTTATGTTTATTTCTTTTAAGACCTTTCTTGTATCTCTGCAGTTTTTTCTCTCTTTTCTAGAAGGTTTCTCTTTTTTTCTTGTTACACCATTCTGTGTTCTAAAAATTTCCTTTTTTCTAAATTCTCATCTTATGGTTGTTTCTTTTGAGACCTTTCTTGTGTCTATCGTTTCCAAAAGAGAATTATAGATGAAAATGAAAAGATGAGTTAGCAGAAAGAGAAGAGAAATATTTTATTGTAAAAATGGAAGTAAAAGAGATGAGATGTATATTTTTAATCTTTGTTTTACATCTTATTTCTTCTAATTTTCTCTTAGATCTATTATATATTCTTTCTCCGCGTAATTTTTCTTTCTTTTCTAGAAGGTTCCTCTTTATGTTTCTTGTATCTGTCCACTGTTGTAAAGATTTTCTTTTTTGTTATCTCTGATTTTCATTGAAGAAATGTGAGGCATAATAATAGAATAAGGAGATAAGTAAGGTAGAAGAAAAGAACGTGGAAGAAAAGAATAAATAAAAACATCTCTTTGTTTGTTTAAATGTTTTCTGCACAATTTTTCTGAATCAAAATTTTCTGGATGTTCCTAAAACTCTGTCTTACTTCTTGTTTTCTTTCTTTCTTGAAGAATGTTATTTGCTCCTACCTCTGATGATATTTTCTTATTCACTTCTCTTCCTCTCTATTATTTTTGTCTTCTAAATATCTTTCCTTTTTGTCCTTTTTTTTTTTAATTATACTTTTCTTGTTGTTCCTAAAGTCCTCTAAATATGCTTTCCTCTATTTTAAAATTTGAATCATCTAATCTTTGCAGAGAAGATTCATGATGATAAAAAGTAGTAAAAAGTTCCTCTCTATTATATTTTTGTTCTCTAAATATGTTTCTTCCTCGTTCTTGATTTCTTTTGAAACATGCTTTTCTTGTTGTTTCTAAAACTCTACTTCTGCCACTTTTTCTTTTCTCGTTGACTTTGATTTAAAGATTTTGGACTATTCCCAAGAAAAACCTGCCTTCCCCTTTATTTTCACTTCTTATCACCTCTAGTATTTTCAACTTTTTGATCATCGCTTATCTACGTTTTTGTTCTCTTGCTCTTTATCACATTTTTTAATTAAAGTACTCTAAATATGTTTTCCTCCAGTTTACAATTTATCTGAATGATTAGAATCTGCAGAGAAGATTGAGGATGATAAAAAGTGATGATAGTCTTTAAGATTGCACGAATCAATCAATTTGTTTTGATGATGATGATGATGATATTTTTAATAATATTTCTTTTTAGATTATTTTTTTTAAAATAATTAATAAACCAACACAATTCCCTCTCCCCATCCTTAGACAAATACCTAAATATAGACGCGAACTTTACGAAAAACAAAAGATTCTCGTCTACGTCACTATTATACTTTATGGTAGATCCCCAAAACTTTGTCCTTCAAATAAGATTTTGAAAAACTGATTGTATATATATATATGTTATATAAAGTCGATCGTAAGGTACATACAGTTACAATTGGTACATTGATCTCGCTACAAATCTAGAAAAAAATATATGATTTTCATTAAATATCTACAAGTGCATCCCCAGTTCGAGGTTCATCCTCCTGCGCAGGTGGCTCATGCCGATCTCCAGATTTTGAAAACCGTCGGCGATGACGTTGATGGAAAAGAGGAAAATCGTATGCCCGACGACGAGGTACCTGTAAAGCGGCCATACCAGGATCACGTAGAGCACCAGCGGTGGTAGAACGGTCCAGAAGAGCAGCGCCATGTAGAGTTCCCCCCTGAACCTCCTGGTGATGGTCTTTCCATGCAAGAAGTGCTTGTTCGTGTAGTACTCCTTGATGTTGCGCTCTTTCTCCTGCCAGCGTCGCTCTAGAAACACCTTCAGGTCTTCCTCGTTTTTCGGTAGGGTTGATACGGGATGTCTAAAAGCTTTTCACTTATAATTCCAAAAAATACTACCACGGACTTCAAATAATTACCTATCAAAATGCACTTTAACTTCTGTGGGAAATCGTCCTCTGAGCAAATGCTTTTCATTCTGCGGTACGTTATCACAATAAATGATCGTTACATCGTAGATGGCGTCCAACACGCGATTCTCCATCAACCTGTGGGCCAGGTATGCAAATCCCGTCGTTCTTGGATGGAGCACGTACTCGTATTTCTAGGATGTAATTAGTGGTAGCGTTTAAATTAAAGATTTTGGATTGTTTCCAAAAATAAAAACTAACCAACCTGTAGACTATGTTTCTCCGCGTAGGCGTCACTGTTGCGTTTCGTGTCTTCTGTTAAATCGGTACCCTCGGGAAAGATGAGCATGCTGAACTTGTAATTCCACGAACTGTAATAATCCACCATATTTTGCAATCGCACCTTGTCGATGATCCAATTGCGCTTGATGTAGAGAAAGCAGGCTAATTGCATCACCCAACCTATAACAATTAATGAAAGTTTACTTCCGAATCTATAAATTGAAGCATTTAAAACATTACATTCTTTGATTGCACATCTTATAATTACTACAAAACGAAAATAGAGATCAACATTACTGTTCAAACCTAAAAGGTTTTTCAATTAAAAGCAAGAAAATTGGAAACCTTTAGACTAAATTTTTCGCTAACATCAATAACTTGAAAGAAAAATTGGGTCTGAGAAAAGGCACATCTTATTGATTTAGACCAAATCTTAAGCTTGTATTGTTGTACTCACCTATACCAGGTATGTGCCTGATTTCGTCCTTGAGGACGAACTTGGTGGGATACATGAACCTCCTGCTGCCAACCGTGGCGTGGTACACCGCCGGCCACAGGAAGTTCCAGTCCGTCCTCGTCCTGTGGTTCATGATGAGAAGCGATGTTTCGTCGGAGATGATCTCATCACCGGTCACGTGGATTTTGCAATTGAAGAGGATTTCTAAAAGAGCCTGAAATGATGGCAAAGAAAATTAATCTTAAACAATTGAAAATAATACAAAAACAATTGCCAAGAGATTAAATATTTTTAACGCTTTTTATTCAGGAACAATATTTGATTCTAAAAATAGCAAGATAGTCAAACAACCCCTTCTAAAAGTTTTAAAAATTTCATCCAAAGAGTTTTGATTGTAATTCTGTAGTTCAGCATTTAGCGCTTAGAAAAAACTAAAAACAATTGCCGCAAAAATAAATACTTTTTAAAATTTTATGCAGTATTGATTGCTGATTCTAAAAACACCAAAACAGTTAAACAACCCCTTCTAAGTTTTTATAAAATTACATAAGAAGAATTTTGCTTGTAATTCTGCAGTTCAATATTCAGCGTTTGGAAATTAATAATAACAAATGCTTGGATATCAAATGTTTTTAAAAATTTTATTTAGAATAGATTAATTCTAAAAATGCCAAGATAGTTAGACAACCCCTTCTGAAAGTTTTTAAAAAATTAAATAAAAGAGTTTTAATTTTAATTCTACATTTCAATATTTAACATTTAGAATGAAATAAAAACAATTGCCACAGAATTAATTTTTGTTTCAAACTTTATTCAGAATCGATTGCTGATTTTAAAAATGGCCAGATAATCAAATAATTCCTCCTAGTGTTTGTGAAAAATTACATTAAAATATTTTGATTGTAGTTTTGCATTGTATAGTTTAGCGTTAAGAAAAAGGCATTAAAACAATTGCTAAGGGATTCATTTTTATTTAATTTCACGCAGAATCGATTGTAGATGTTAAAAATGCCAGGTTGGTCAAAAAATCCTTTCTAAAAATTTTAGAAAATACCATTAAAAGAGTTTTGATTGTAATTCTTCAGGTCGATATTTAACGTTTGGAAAAATAAAAAAAAATTGATACAAAATGAATTGTTCTTAAAAATTTTGTTCAAAATCTATTGCTGATTCTAAAAATGCCAAGATAGTCAAAAAAATTCTTTCTAAAAAGTTTAAAAAATCTATTAAAATAATTTTAATTGTAATTTTGCACTTTATTATTTAGCGTTTGAAAAGAAATAAAAACAATTACCATAAGATCAAATATTTCCTTTTATTTTATTCACAATACATTTCTGATATAATAAAAATGCTAAGATATTCAAACAACATCTTCTAAAAGTTTTGAAAATTTTCATTAAAATAGTTTTGATTGTAATTCTGTAGTTCAGTATTTAACGCTTGGATAAAACTAAAAACAAATGCCACGAGATTAAATACTTTTTAAAATTTCATACAGTATTGATTGCTGATTCTAAAAACACCAAAACAGTTAAACAACCCCTTTAAAATTTTAATAAAATTACATAAGAAGAGTTTTGCTTGTAATTCTGCAGTTCAACATTCAGCGTTTGGAAAATAATAAAAACAAATGCTTGGAGATCAAATGTTTTTAAAATTTTTATTTAGAATAGTTTGTTGATTCTAAAAAAGCAAAAGCAGTTAAACAACCCTTTCTGAAAGCTTTTAAAAATGTAATTAAAAGAGTTCTGATTTTAATTCTACAGTTCAATATTTAACATTTAGAATAAAATAAAAACAATTGCCACAGAATTAATTTCTGTTTCAAATTTTATTCAAAATCGATTGCTGATTTTAAAAATGCCCAGATAATCAAATAATTCCTCCTAGTGTTTGTGAAAAATTACATTAAAATATTTTGATTGTAGTTTTGAATTGTATAGTTTAGCGTTAAGAAAAAGGGATCAAAACAATTGCTAAGGGATTAATTTTTATTTAATTTTACGCAGAATCGATTGTATATTTTAAAAATGCGAGGACTGTCAAAAAATCCTTTCTAAAAGTTTTAGAAAATACCATTAAACGAGTTTTGTTTGTAATTCTTCAGGTCGATATTTAAGGTTTGGAAAAAATAAAAAGAAAATTGATACAAAATGAATTTTTCTTAAAAGTTTTATTTAAAATCGATTGCTGATTCTAAAAATGCCAAGATAGTCTAAAAAGTTCTTTCTAAAAAGTTGAAAATATCTATTGAAATAATTTTAATTGTAATTCTGCACTTTAATATTTAGCGTTTGAAAAGAAATAAAAACAATTGCCATGAGATCAAATATTTCCTTTAATTTTATTCAGAATAAATTGTTAATAATAAAAATGCCAAGATATTCAAACAACATCTTCTAAAAGTTTTGAAAATTTTGATCCAAAAAGTTTTGATTGTAATTCTGTAGTTCAGCATTTAACGCTTGGATAAAACTAAAAACAAATGCCACGAGATTAAATACTTTTTAAAATTTTATACAGTATTGATTGCTGATTCTAAAAACACCAAAACAGTTAAACAACCGCTTTAAATGTTTAATAAAATTACATAAGAAGAGTTTTGCTTGTAATTCTGCAGTTCAACATTCAGCGCTTGGAAAATAATAAAAACAAATGCTTGGAGATCAAATGTTTTTAAAATTTTTATTTAGAATAGTTTGTTGATTCTAAAAATGCCAAAGTAGTTAAACAACCCTTTCTGAAAGCTTTTAAAAATGTAATTAAAAAAGTTCTGATTTTAATTCTACAGTTCAATCATTAACATTTAGAATAAAATAAAAACAATTGCCACAGAATTAATTTTTGTTTCAAATTTTATTCAGAATCGATTTTTGATTTTAAAAATACCCAGATGGTCAAATAATTCCTCCCAATGTTTGTGAAAAATTACATTAAAATATTTTGATTGTAGCTTTGCATTGTATAGTTTAGCGTTAAGAAAAAGGCATCAAAACAATTGCTAAGGGATTAATTTTTATTTAATTTCACGCTGAATCGATTGTAGATGTTAAAAATGCCAGGATGGTCAAAAAATCCTTTCTAAAAGTTTTAGAAAATACCATTAAAAGAGTTTTGATTGTAATTCTTCAGGTCGATATTTAACGTTTGGAAGAAATAAAAAGAAAATTGATACAAAATGAATTGTTCTTAAAAATTTTGTTCAAAATCTATAGCTGATTCTAAAAATGCCAAGATAGTCAAAAAAGTTCTTTCTAAAAAGTTGAAAATATCTCTTGAAATAATTTTAATTGTAATTCTGCACTTTAATATTTAGCGTTTGAAAAGAAATAAAAACAATTGCCATGAGATGAAATATTTGTTTTAATTTTATTCAGAATAAATTGCTGATAATAAAAATGCTAAGATATTCAAACAACATCTTCTGAAAGTTTTGAAAATGTTCATCCAAAGAGTTTTGATTGTAATTCTGTAGTTCAGCATTTAGCGCTTGAAAAAAACCAAAAACAAATGCCACGAGATTAAATACTTTCTAAAATTTCATACAGTATCGATTGCTGATTCTAAAAACACCAAAACAGTTAAACAATCCCTTCTAAGTTTTTATAAAATTACATAAGAAGAGTTTTGATTGTAATTCTGCAGTTCAATATTCAGCGCTTGGAAAAAAATAAAAACAAATGCCCGGAGATCAAATGTTTTTAAAAATTTTATTCAGAATAGATTGTTGATTCTAAAAATACCAAAATAGTTAAACAACCCCTTCTGAAGGCTTTTAAAATTTTAATTAAAAGAGTTCTGATTTTAATTCTACAGTTCAATATATAACATTTAGAATGAAATAAAAACAATTGCCACAGAATTAATTTTTGTTTCAAATTTTATTCAGAATCGATTGCTGATTTTAAAAATGCCCAGATAATCAAATAATTCTTCCTAATGTTTGTGAAAAATTACATTAAAATATTTTGATTGTAATTTTGCATTGCATAGTTTAGTGTTAAGAAAAAGACATCAAAACAATTGCTAAGAGATTATTTTTTATTTAATTTCACACAGAATCAATTGTAGATGTTAAAAATGCCAGGATTGTCAAAAAATCCTTTCTAAAAGTTTTAGAAAATACCATTAAAAGAGTTTTGATTGTAATTCTTCAGGTCGATATTTAACGTTTGGAAAAATAAAAAATAAATGATACAAAATGAATTGTTCTTATAAGTTTTGTTCAAATACAATTGATGATTCTAAAAAAGCCAAGATAGTCAAAAAAATTATTTCTAAAAAGTTTAAATAATCTATTAAAATAATTTTAATTGTGATTCTGCACTTTAATATTTAGCGTTTGAAAAGAAATAAAAACAATTGCCATGAGATCAAATATTTCTTTTAATTTTATTCAGAATAAAGTGCTGATAATAAAAATGCCAAGATTTTCAAACAACATCTTCTAAAAGTTTTAAAAATTTTCATTAAAAGAGTTTTGATTGTAATTCTGTAGTTCAGCATTTAACGCTTGGATAAAACTAAAAACAAATGCCACGAGATTAAATACTTTTTAAAATTTCATACAGTATTGATTGCTGATTCTAAAAACACCAAAACAGTTTAACAACCCCTTCTAAGTTTTTATAAAATTACATAAGAAGAGTTTTGCTTGTAATTCTGCAGTTCAACATTCAGCGTTTGGAAAATAATAAAAACAAATGCTTGGAGATCAAATGTTTTTAAAAATTTTATTTAGAATAGTTTGTTGATTCTAAAAATGCCAAAGTAGTTAAACAACCCTTTCTGAAAGCTTTTGAAAATGTAATTAAAAGAGTTCTGATTTTAATCCTACAATTCAATATTTAACGTTTAGAATAAAATAAAAACAATTGCCACAGAATTAATTTTTGTTTCAAATTTTATTCAGAATCGATTGCTGATTTTAAAAATGCTCAGATAATCAAATAATTCCTCCCAATGTTTGTGAAAAATTACATTAAAATATTTTGGTTGTAATTCTGCATTTTATAGTTTAGCGTTAACAAAAGGCATCAAAACAATTGCTAAAGGATTAATTTTTATTTAATTTCACGCTGAATCGATTGTAGATGTTAAAAATGCTAGGATTGTCAAAAAATCCTTTCTAAAATTTTAGAAAATACCATTAAAAGAGATTTGATTGTAATTCTTCAGGTCGATATTTAACGTTTGGAAAAATAAAAATAAATTGATACAAAATGAATTGTTCTTAAAAGTTTTGTTCAATATCGATTGCTGATTCTAAAAAAGCCAAGATAGTCAAAAAAGTTCTTTCTAAAAAGTTTGAAAAATCTATTAAAATAATTTTATTTGTAATTCTGCACTTTAATATTTAGCGTTTGAAAAGAAATAAAAACAATTGCCATGAGATTAAATATTTCCTTTAATTTTATTCAGAATAAATTGCTGATAATAAAAATGCCAAGATATTCAAACAAAATCCTTTAAAAGTTTTGAAAATTTTCATTAAAATAGTTTTGATTGTAATTCTGTAGTTCAGCATTTGGAGCTTGGAAAAAAACAAAAACAAATGCCACGTGATTAAATACTTTTTAAAATTTTATGCAGTATCGATTGCTGATTCTAAAAACACTAAAACAGTTAAACAACCCCTTCTAAGTTTTTACAAAATTACATAAGAAGAGATTTGCTTGTAATTCTGCAATTTAATATTCAACGTTTGAAAAAAATACAAACAAATGACCGGAGATCAAATGTTTTTAAAAATTTTATTCAGAATAGATTTTTGAATTCTAAAAATGCCAAGATAGTTAAACAAACTCTTCTGAAAATCTTGAAAAATTTAATTAAAAAAGTTCTGATTGTAATTCTGCAGTTCAATATTCAGCGTTTAGAAAAAAATAAAAACAATTGCTACGGGATCAAATATTTTTAAAATTTCTATTCAGAATACATTGCTGATTCTAAAAATATCAAGATAGTTAAATAATCCTTTCTGAAAGTCTTGAAAAATGTAATTTAAAGAGTTCTGATTGTATTTCTGTAATTCAATATTCAGCGTTTAGAAAAAGATAAAAACAAATGCCACGGGATCAAATATTTTTAAAATTTTCATTCAGAATAGATTGCTGATTTTAAAAATGTCAAGATAGCCAAACAACCCCTTCTGAAAGTCTTGAAAAATTTAATTAAAATGTTTTTATTGTAATTCTGCAGTTCAATATTCAGCGTTTAGAAAATAATAAAAACAATTGCCACGAGATCAAATATTTTTAAAATTTTTACTCAAAATAGATTGCTGATTTAAAAAATGTCAAGATAATCAAACAACTTCTAAAAGTCTTGAAAATTTTAATTAAAAGAGTTCTGATTGTAATTCTGCAGTTCAATATTCAGCGTTTAGAAAAAAATAAAAACAATTGCTACGGGATCAAATATTTTTAAAATTTTTATTCAGAATAGATTGTTGATTCTAAAAATGTCAAGATGGTCTAACAACCCCTTCTAAAAGTCTTGAAAAATTTAATTAAAAAAGTTCTGATTGTATTTCTGTAATTCAATATTCAGCGTTTAGAAAAAAATAAAAACAATTGCCACGAGATCAAATATTTTTAAAATTTCTATTCAGAATAGATTGCTGATTTAAAAAATGTCAAGATAGTCAAACAACCCCTTCTGAAAGTCTTGAATAATTTAATTAAAAGAGTTCTGATTGTAATTCTTCAGTTCAATATTCAGCGTTTAGAAAAAAATAAAAACAATTGCTACGGAAACAAATATTTTTAAAATTTTCATTCAGAATAGATTGCAGATTCTAAAAATGTCAAGATAGTCAAACAACCCCTTCTGAAAGTCTTGAAAAAATTAATTAAAAAAGTTTTGATTGTAATTTTGTCGTTCAATATTCAGCGTTTAGAAAATAATAAAAACAATTGCCATGAGATCAAATATTTTTAAAATTTTTATTCAAAATAGATTGCTGATTCTAAAAATGTCAAGATAGTCAAACAACCCCTTATGAAAGTCTTGAAAAGTTTAATTAAAAAAGTTCTGATTGTAATTCTGCAGTTCAATATTCAGCGTTTAGAAAAAAATAAAAACAATTGCTACGAGATCAAATATTGTTAAAATTTTCATTCAGAATAGATTGCTGATTTTAAAAATGTCAAGATAGTCAAACAACCCCTTCTGAAAGTCTTAAAAATTTAATTAAAAGAGTTCTGATTGTATTTCTGCAGTTCAATATTCATCGTTTAGAAAATAATAAAAACAAGTGCTACGGGATCAAATATTTTTAAAATTTTCATTCAGAATAGATTGCTGATTTTAAAAATGTCAAGATAGTTAAACAAACCCTTTTGAAAGTCTTGAAAAATTTAATTAAAAGAGTTCTGATTGTAATTCTTTAGTTCAATATTCAGCGTTTAGAAAATAATAAAAACAATTGCTACGGGATCAAATATTTTTAAAATTTTCATTCAAAATAGATTGCTGATTTTAAAAATGTCAAGATAGTCAAATACACCCTTCTGAAAGTCTTGAGAAATTTAATTAAAAGAGTTCTGATTGTAATTCTGCAGTTCAATATTCAGCGTTTAGAAAAAAATAAAAACAATTGCCACGAAATCAAATATTTTTAAAATTTTCATTCAGAATAGATTGTTGATTTTAAAAATGTCAAGATAGTCAAACGAACCCTTCTGAAAGTCTTGAAAAATTTAATTAAAACAGTTCTGATTGTAATTCTGCAGTTCAATATTCAGCGTTTAGAAAAGAATAAAAACAATTACCACGAGATCAAATATTTTTAAGAAATTCATTCAGAATAGATTGCTGATTCTAAAAATGTCAAGATAGTCAAACAACCCCTTCTGAAAGTCTTGAAAAATTTAATTAAAAGAGTTCTGGTTGTAATTCTGCAGTTCAATATTCAGCGTTTAGAAAATAATAAAAACAATTGCTACGGAAACAAATATTTTTAAAATTTTCATTCAGAATAGATTGCTGATTTTTAAAATGTCAAGATAGTCAAACAACCCCTTCTGAAAGTCTTGAAAAATTTAATTAAAAGAGTTCTGGTTGTAATTCTGCAGTTCAATATTCATCGTTTAGAAAATAATAAAAACAATTGCCACGAGATTAAATATTGTTAAAATTTTCATTCAGAATAGATTGCTGATTCTAAAAATGTCAAGATAGTCAAACAACCCCTTCTGAAAGTCTTGAAAAATTTAATTAAAAGAGTTCTGATTGTAATTCTGCAGTTCAATATTCAGCGTTTGGAAAAAAATAAAAACAATTGCTACGGGATCAAATATTTTTAAAATTTTCATTCAGAATAGATTGCTGATTTTAAAAATGTAAAGACAGTCAAACAACCCCTTCTGAAAGCCTTGAAAAATTTAATTAAAAGAGTTCTGATTGTAATTTTTCAGTTCAATATTCAGCGTTTAGAAAAAAACAAAAACAATTGCCACGAGGTCAAATGTTTTAAAAATTTCTATTCAGAATAGATTTCTGATTTTAAAAATGTCAAGATAGTCAAACAACCCCTTCTGAAAGTCTTGAAAAATTTAATTAAAAGAGTTGTGATTGTAATTCTGCAGTTCAATATTCAGCGTTTAGAAAAAAATAAAAACAATTGCCACGAGATCAAATATTTTTAAAATTTCTATTCAGAATAGATTGCTGATTTTAAAAATGTCAAGATAGTCAAACAACCCCTTCTGAAAGTTTTGAAAAATTTAATTAAAAGAGTTCTGATTGTAATTCTGCAGTTCAATATTCATCGTTTAGAAAATAATAAAAACAATTGCCACGAGATTAAATATTTTTAAAATTTTCATTCAGAATAGATTGCTGGTTTTAAAAATGTCAAGATAGTTAAACAACCCCTTCTAAAAGCCTTGAAAATTTTAATTAAAAGACTTCTGATGGTAATTCTGCAGTTCAATATTCAGCGTTTAAAAAAAATAAAAACAATTGCCACGAGATCAAATATTTTTAAAATTTCTATTCAGAATAGATTACTGATTTTAAAAATGTTAAGATAGTCAAACAACCCCTTCTGAAAGTGTTGAAAAATTTAATTCAAATAGTTCTGTTTGTAATTCTGACGTTCAATATTCAGCGTTTAGAAAATAATAAAAACAATTGCCACGGGATCAAATATTTTTAAAATTTCTCTTCAGAATAGATTGCTGATTTTAAAAATATCAAGATAGTCAAACAACCCCTTCTGAAAGTCTTGAAAAATTTAATTAAAAGAGTTCTGATTTAATTCTGGCGTTCAATATTCAGCGTTTAGAAAAAAATAAAAACAATTGCTACGGGATCAAATATTTTTAAAATTTTCAATCAGAATAGATTGCTGATTTTAAAAATGTCAAGATAGTCAAACAACCCCTTCTGAAAGTCTTGAAAAATTTAATTAAAAGAGTTCTGATTGTAATTCTTCAGTTCAATATTCAGCATTTAGAAAATAATAAAAACAATTGCCACGGGATCAAATATTTTTAAAATTTCTATTCAGAATAGATTTCTGATTTTAAAAATGTCAAGATAGTCAAACAACCCCTTCTGAAAGTCTTGAAAAATTTAATTAAAAAAGTTCTGATTGTATTTCTGCAGTTCAACATTCAGCGTTTAGAAAAAAATAAAAACAATTGCTACGGGATCAAATATTTTTAAAATTTTCAATCAGAATAGATTGCTGATTTTAAAAATGTCAAGATAGTCAAACAACCCCTTCTGAAAGTCTTGAAAAATTTAATTAAAAGAGTTCTGATTGTAATTCTTCAGTTCAATATTCAGCATTTAGAAAATAATAAAAACAATTGCCACGGGATCAAATATTTTTAAAATTTCTATTCAGAATAGATTTCTGATTTTAAAAATGTCAAGATAGTCAAACAACCCCTTCTGAAAGTCTTGAAAAATTTAATTAAAAAAGTTCTGATTGTATTTCTGCAGTTCAACATTCAGCGTTTAGAAAAAAATAAAAACAATTGCTACGGGATCAAATATTTTTAAAATTTTCAATCAGAATAGATTGCTGATTTTAAAAATGTCAAGATAGTCAAACAACCCCTTCTGAAAGTCTTGAAAAATTTAATTAAAAAAGTTCTGATTGTATTTCTGCAGTTCAACATTCAGCGTTTAGAAAAAAATAAAAACAATTGCTACGGGATCAAATATTGTTAAAATTTTTATTCAGAATAGATTGCTGCTTTAAAAAATGCCAAGATAGTCAAACAACCCCTTCTGAACGTCTTGAAAAATTTAATTAAAAGAGTTCTGATTGTAATTCTGGCGTTCAATATTCAGCGTTTAGAAAAACATAAAAACAATTGCCACGGAATCAAATAATTTTTTTAATTTTATTCAGAATAGATTGCTGGTTATAAAAATATTATGTTTGTGTACTCACCGTTGCGTACATTTGCCAAAAAGTAAACAAAAAATCGGTGATGGTCCTGTATAGTTTGTTGGACAGGAAAACAAGGGGCATAACAGGACAGAATAGTCCTGCATATCCTGCAAAATCAAAAAAGAAGAGGCATTCAACTAAATTGATTATCGTGGTTTATTTTTTTTTGTACTCACCCCCTAGTATACTGGAGTACCACAGTATGAAGTAAGCGACGCCTTTCAAATATCCCATGTTGTTGGCCCCCCTTTGACGAAGGGGAGCTCGACGCACTCTGCACCCCGGCGCCCTCACATCGTACCGCCACCCTCACGCGGGGTCACACTGCCGTCACGGTCGCACACGTCGGCCCGACTGCAGCCCGACGCTCGCATCCTCTCTCGCCTAGCGTCACGACGACCCGCTAGGATGCTGACGCCCCCGGCACTGACGCCGCTGCTCCGGATTCGGGATGCTGGATGTGCGGAGCGGGTGGTTATTGATTTTTTCCCTGGACGCCGCCGCCGCCGCCGCTCGCAGCCTCCCCTGCAAACGAGGGACCACTGGACCGACAGAACGGTGCCGTTCCAGACGCCACGCGTACACCACCTGAGGGACGGGGAAACGGGGGGACGGCTCTACCTGGGGATCCCCACTTATCCCTCACTCACCTGCGAAATTTTCAATATGTGTAATTTATTTTTTTGACAGTCATGACGTAAGTAATTATAATCGTCATATTTTATTTTTAATGCAGAAGAAATTCAATTCCTGCAATAAAAAATTGATAATAAATGAAATAATGAATAATTTCCTCACTTATCTCTTAAATAATAATAATGAAATTATTAGGATATTGGATACAATATCTTTTATAAAAAGAAAAATGTAAACTGAAAGATGGTTTAAATAATAAATAATTGTTTTAATTAAGATTAAATACAAATACGTAATATCCTAATAAATTACGTTTCTTTATTTAATCTTAATTAATTATTTCATTTTCAAACGATTTCCTCTTTCAGTTTAGATTTTTCGTTGTCATAAAAGTTATTGTAGTTACTGAGATGAATGGATTTGAAAACGCCAGGCTAATATTTTATTAATTGAGGTAGGTCGAGGTTGTCATACATGGACACATATATAATTGAAGTAGGTCAAGAGTGCGCTGCTTTAATTCATGTTTTATTTAGGTCGAGTTTTGAAATTGTAGAATTTGTCTTCTTTTTCATCACAATACATGTTTTTTTTTAATTTCTTAATTAAACAGGTTAGTAAGGGTAGATCCCATATTAATAGTTGAATTTTAACAATAAAAAAACAACTAGTTTTATTTTTTTCCATAATACTGCACTTGTAAATTAATATTTAATTTACAGTATAAAAAATAGTTCTTTTCTATTTGTTTGTTTTTAGAGAGAACGAAATCAATTGAAATTTTAAATTTATTTAGACATTTAGTTGTAATTTAGGGAAAAATTATTAAAACAGTTGAAAATCCGCTAAGAAACGACAGTTGATATATTAGATAAAAGAATTAATTGAAAATTAAACAAAAATGAGCTTCAAAATTGGTTTTAAACAATAAACATTTTGTAAAAATCTAAATTTTAAATTTGGTTTCATTAGTTAAAAGTTTAGCAAGAAAAAATTGATAGATGGTTTTAGAAAATTCTCATTTGTTTTAATTTCTACAAGAAAACAGTTTAAAATTTTTAAATTTTTCAGTTTATGAATTTTTTGAATTTTTGAATTTTTGAATTTTTGACATTTTGAATTTTTGAATTTTTGAAATTTTGAATTTTTGAATTTTTGAATTTTTGAATTTTTGAATTTTTGAATTTTTGAATTTTTGACTTCAAATATTTGATAATTAAAGTAAAAAAGAATATAAACGTTGTTCAAAACAATTGAAATTCTATCAGAGAAAAACCAAATAAAAATTTGCTAAGAAAAAAACAAAATTTTAACTAAAAAAATGAAAAATTCAACAAAAGCAATTAAAAATTTGCCAAGAAACAATTAAAGAAATCAGTTGAAAATTGGCTAAAATCTAAGAGAAAAAGATATTTAAGGATTTATAATTCGTTTGGTAATTTATGTAAACCATATACAATTCGGTAAAAAAAACAATTGATAATATCAAAAAAAAATTATAAAAAATAAATAGTTGTAATTTTATCGAGAAAAAAACACTTGATAAAAGAAAGCACTTCATTTTGCAAGAAAAAAAACTAAAATTTAAAATTTACTTTAGAAATTAAGTAGCTACTGGTTACTTGAACTACTACACATTTGAATAATACTTCTAATTACAAATTATGCTAAAGTGAATAGGTGAGTAGTAATCATACCACCACTATAATAACCTCGGATATTATCACTGTTACTATTACTATAATCAGTATCTACCGGTTACTATTATTACTACTTAGCTTTTCACATAAGAATTAGTAGTAGTAGATATAAATTATAGTAGCTACTAGTAGTAGTAAGTTGTTAGTAAATAATAACTTCATTGGTTACTGGTACTCTTAGTAATATTTGACACATAGTAAATTAGTTTAATATTAGAAGTATTACTCAGAAGTTGTAATAATAATAGCAAGCAGAAGTTAATGGTTACTACAGCTAATTCCTAAATAGTAGTAGTGGATAGTATTGACAATGACCTCTTGTAGCATAAAGTAGTAGCTACTGGTTACTATTATTAATTCTTAGCTATATACTAGTAATAACCAGTAGCAATTAGTAACTTATCACTATCAAAGCTAACAATAGCTACTAGTTACTATCATTATTATTCAGTTATTCGCATAAGTATTACTAGAAGTAAGTAGTAACTATAATGTTCATTAGCAATAACCAATAACTATTACTCATTTATCATTTTAATAACGAACAGTAGCTACTGGGTGCTATCACTGTTACTGTAATAATAACTAGATGCTATTGGTTACTATCATTACTACTTAGCTATTTAAATAAGTATTAGTAGTAGTAGGTAGAAACTAAAACGAACAGTAGTAATAACCAGTAACTACTGTCCACTTATCACTGTAATGGCTTACAGTAGCTACCGATTACTATAACTGTTACGTATAATGCTATTGTTTACTCTCAGTACTACTATTCACATAAGTCGTAGGTAGTAACTATAATTGCTACTAGTAATAACTAGTAGTTATTGATTATTTATCTTTATATTATAAAAGAATAGCTACCGGTTACTAACACTATTACAAAAAGTATAACTAATAGCGGCTAGTTACTATTATTACTACTTAACAAATTCCATAATTATTAGTAGTAGTAGGTAATAATTATAGTGGCCACACTTAATAAGCAGTAGCTCTTGGTCATTTATCACTATAATAGTGAAGTGTAGCTACTGGTTACTACTACTGTTACTCTCAAAATAACCAGTAACTACTGGTTACTGTCATTACAACTTAGCTATTTAAAAAAGTATTAGTTTTGGTAGGTATAAACTGAAACGGATACTAGTAATAACCAGTAGCTACTGTTCATTTGTCACTATTTTAGCTAGTAGTAGCTACCGATTACTATCACTGTTACTTAAAGTAGCTATTGGTTACTATTATTACTACTATTAAAATAAGTATTAGTAGTACTAGGTAGTAACTATAAAGGCTACTAGTAATAATCAGTAGTTATTGGCTATTTATCACTATAATATCTAACAGTGGCTACTGGTTACTATCCCATTTACTATAAGTATAATCAGTAGCTGCTGGTTACTATCATTACTACTTAACTATCCACATAAATTTTAGTAGTAGTAAGTAGTAACTATAGCAGCCACAAGTAGTAGGGCTATCAGGTAATACCTACATTGGTCACTTGTACTAATACCAATAAGTTGAGAATTTACTAAAGTGAACAATTGAAAACATGTATTTTGGAAAAACAGTTGACAATTAAGAAAACGTTCCATCAAACAATTAAATTTTTTCAAAAATATAATAGTTAATTCTTCTTTAAGAATTAACAACTAAGAGCAGAAAACAAAACAGATGTAAACAATTTGAAAAATAATTGAATTTTACAAAGGAAAATATTTGAAAATATTTAAAAGAGCGAAAGAATTTTCCTCATATTTTTTTTTTAATTCTATAGAAAAATAAATTAATTGAGTTCATTTTGACAGAAAAATGGTTGATAGTAACTGTAGTGGCCACTAGTAGCTATTCGTCATTTACTAACAACAGCTAACAATAGTTACGGGATACTATTACTGTTACTATATGAAGCCAGTAGCCAGTAGCTACTAGTTACTAGAATTACTATTTACCTATTCATATGAATATTAGTAGTAGTAGGTAGTAATTATAGTGGCCACGAGTATTAACCAGTAGCTACTGGTCATTTACCACTAGAATAGCTTACAGTAGATACTGGTTACTATAAGTATAACCTGTAGCTACTGGCTACTATCATTACTACTTAGCCAGTCACATCAATTTTAGTAGTAGTAGGTAGTAACTTTAGTAGCCACTAGTAGTACTACTACCAGATAATAAATACACTGGTTACTGGTACTAATAGCACTAAATTAAGTATTTACTGAAGTAAACAGTTGACAAAATGCATTTACTTTTTACTGATTACTATTATCACTACTTAGCTATTCACATAAGTATTAGTAGTAGTAGATAGTAACTATAGTGTGCACACGTAACCAGTTACTATGCAAAAAAGTAAATAAAAACCAAATTTGAGTTTTTGAAATATTAAATTTTTGAATTTTTTGATTTTTTGAATTGTTGCAGTTAGGAATTTTTAAATTTTTGAAGATTTTAATTTATAAATTTTCAAATTTTTCAATTTTTAAATTTTTGAATTGATAAATGAAATCACTTCATTTTTGCAAGAAAAAAGAAAAACTAAAATTTGAATTTACTTTAGTAGTTAAATAGCTTCTGGTTACTTGATCTACTACAACTATTGAATAATACCCTTAATTAAAAATTATGCTTACGTGAATAACTAAGTAGTAACCATAATACGATAGTAACTACTAGATATTATCACTGCTACTATTCGTATAATCCTAATAAACTACCGCTTGCTATTACTACTACTTAGTAACTATAATGACCACTGGTAATAACCAGTAGCTATTGGTCATATATTACTATATTAACTGGCAGTAGCTATTGGTTACTATCACTGTTACTAAAAATATAGCCAGTAGCAACTAGTTACTGCCATTACTACTTGGCTATTCATATGAGTATTAGTAGTAGTAGGTAGTAACTATAGTAGCCACTAGTAATAACCAGTAGCTCATTACTATTTAGCTATTCTCATAAGAATTAGTAGTAGTAGGTAGTAACTATAGTGACCACTAATAATAATTAGTAGCTAAGGTTCATTTATTACTATAGTAGCTATTGTTAATTTATTACTATAGAAGCTACTGGTTACTAAAATTACAACTCAGCTATTCACATAAAGTTTGGTCATTTATCATTAAGCTAACAATAGCTACTGGATACTATCACTGTTACTATATGTATAGCCAGTAACTACTGGTTACTATCATTACTACTTCGCTAATCACATATATATTTGAAGTAGTAGGTAGTAAATATAGTCACACGTAGCTACTGGTAATTTATCACTATAATATAATGAAGTGTAGCCATAAGTTACTACCAATGTTCCTATAACTATAGAGAGTAACTACTGGTTACTATCTTTATTACTTAGCTATTCACATAAGAACTAGTAATAGTAGGTAGTAACTATAGTGGTTACTAGTAATAATCAGTAGCCGTTGTTTATTTATTACTATTTATTTATTTATTTAACAGAAGTCATTTCAGAAATACATATAAATACTATAGTAGCTATTACTAATAACTACTGGTTACTATAAATATAATATATAACTACTGGTTACTCAAATTACTACTTAGCTATTCACATACATTTTAGTAGTAGTAGGTAGTAACTATAGTAGCCACTAGTGGTAATACTACCAAATAATAACTACATTGTTTACTAGTACTAATGGCATTCAGTTGAGAATTTACTAAAATGAACAGTTGACAAAATGTGTTTAGGAAGAATCAGCGACCGAAGGAAGTAAACAAAACAGCTGAAAACATTGAAAAAAAATAAAAGATTGAATTTTACAAAGGAAAATATATCAAAATTTTTAAAAGAGCGAAAGAATTTTTCTGAGGAAAAATATATTTTTGGAATTCTATCGAAAATAAATTAGTCGAGTTCATTTTGACAGAAAATGGAAGCTATTAGTCATTTACCACTATAATAGCTAACAGTAGCTACTGGTTACTATAAGAATAACCACTAGCTAGTGGTTACTATCATAACGACTTAGCTATTCACATAAATATTAGTTGTACCAGGTAGTAACTGCAGTAGTCACTAGTAATTATTAGTAGCTAATGGTCATTTATCACAATAATAGCTAACAATAGCAACAACTAGTTATTGGTTACTATCATTACTGCTTAGCTATTCACATAAGTATTAGTAGTATTAGATAGTAACTAAAGTGGCCACTTGTAATATCCAGTACCTTTTGGTCATTTATCACCGTAATAGCTAACAGTAATAGTCACTATTACTATAAGTATAAGCAGTAGCAACTGGTATCTACTATCATAACTAATTAGCTATTCAATAAATATTAGTTATAGCAGGTAGTAACTATAATGCCCATTATATAATATATATAATTCGCAGTTTTGGTTATTTATCACTATAATAGCTAATAGTAGCTACTGGTTACTAGCACTATTATTAGCAGGTGGTAACTATAGTGGTCAGTAATAATAACATGTAGCTATTGATTATTTATCACTATAATAGCTTACAGTGGCTACAGGTTACTATCTCTGTTACTATAAGAATAACCAGTAGCTTCTAGTTAGTAACATTACTACTTAACTACTCACATAAATTTTAATAGTTGTAGGTAGAAACAGTAGTAGCCATTAGTAATAGTACTACAATAGTAACTACATTGGTTACTGGTACTAATAGCACTTAGATGAGAATTTACTAAAATGAACAGTTGACAAAATGTGTTTAGAAAAAAAAACAGTTGACAATTTAGAAAAAGAGTAATACAAATTCTGAATAATACTCCTGATTACTAATAATGCTAATGTGAATTACTAAGTAGTAACATTTTAATAACTACGTCAATAGCCTGAATTTTTAAGATGTGTTTTATACCAATATTCGTTTTTTAATTCTCATCTACTACTACTTGGTAATAATTATATTGGCCAATAGTAATAACCAGTTGGTCATAAACCACTGTAATAGCTAATAGTAGCTACTAGTTACTATTACGGTTACTATAAGTATAATCAGTTGCTACTAATTACTATCATTACTACTTAGCCATTTACATATGTATTACTTGTAGCAGTTAGTATCTATAGTTGCCACTAGTAATATACAGTAGCTATTGGTTATTTATCACTACAATAACTAATAGTAGCTACTGATTACTACTTAATCATTCACATAAGTATTAGTGGTAGCAGGTAGTAACTATAGTGCTCACTAATAATAATCACTACTATAGATAACAGTAGCTAAGGGGTTACTATCATTACTACTTAACTATTCATATAAATTTTAATAATAGTAGGTAGTAACTATACTAGCCACTAATAGTTGTACTACAAGATAGTAACTACATTGATTACTGGTACTAATACTACTAAGTTTAGAATTTACTAAAATGAACAGTTGACAAAATTTGTTTAGGAAAACCAGTTGACAATTAAATAAATAAAATATTTCAAAAATAAAATACTGAAAAATTTTCTAAAAATTAATAACTAAAGGAAGAAAACAGCTGAAAACAATTGAAATTTACAAAAAAAAATATTTGAAAATTTCTAAAAGGAAGAAAGAATTTTTCTCATATTTTTTTTTTTGGAATTCGAGTTTATTTTGACAGAAAAATGAAGAACTAAATTTTTTCAAATTACTTTTAGCAGTTAAAATTTTAATTAAACACGTAGAAACTACAAGTGGTTATATGAAGTTTCTTTAGTGTTAGTAACAGTAGCTACTGAGATTACTTGAACTAATACAAATTTTGAATAATACTCCTAATTACAAATAACGCTAATGTAAATAGTTAAGTAGTAACCATAACATCACTATAGTAACTAATAGTTAATAACTATAACGTCTTATAGTAATAACCAGTAAGTATTTGTCATTTATCTCTGTAATAGCAAACAGTAGCTACTGGTTACTAAAAGTATACCTAGTACCTACTGGTTACTATTATTACTACTTAGCACATATAGATATTAGTTGTAGCGGGTAGTACTTATAGTGACCAATAGTAATTATCAGCAACTATTGTTCATTTATCACTATAATAGCGTAATACTATCACTATTACTATAAGTATAAACAGTAGCTACTGGTTACTATTAGTAGTAGTAGGTAATAACTATAGTGGCCACTAACTGAAAGCTATTGGTCATTTATCACTATAATATCTAATAGTGGCTCTTGCTTACTATCACTATTACTACAAGTATAAACAGTAGCTACGGGTTACTAGTATTACTATTTAGCTGTTTACATAAGTTTCAATAGAAGTAGATAGTAACTATAGTGGTCACTACTACTAGTAGATAATAACTACATTGGTTTTCAGATACTAATAGCACTAAGTTGAGAATTTACTAAACAGTTGACAATTAAGAAACCATTCCATCAAACATTCAAACATTAAAAAATTGCTAAAAAATAGGCATTAACAACTAAAAGAAGAAAACCAAACAGCTGAAAACAATTTAAAATAGATTGAATTTTACAAAAGAATTGAAAATTCTTAGAAGAGCGAAATAATTTTTCTGATAGGAAAATATTTGTTTTTGTACGAAAGAGTTTTAAACTAGCAAGTCAAGATTTCTTTTTTAGTTTAGAAAAATAATAATTTTTAAGATTCGTTGTTGATTTTGAAAATAAATCAAATTTGTTTTAACACAGTGGAAAAATATCAAAAAAAAAAAACAGTTAATAAAATTTAAAAAAAACAATTTCAAAAACTTACAAAAAATAATTTTAGAATTTGTTTGAATAAGTTGGAACTTGAAATGAAATATAAATTTCTTTGAACAGAGCAAATTAAACATTTACTAAACAAATTATAAAAAATTCTTATGCGAATTTTTGGAGTTTTTTTTAATTTTTGCAGAATTAAAAATTTGAATATTTGAATTAACACCTTATAAAGTATTTACTATCTTAAGAATTTTAGAGCTTGGAGGTATTTGTGATGTAAAAATTAAATACATGTGACTGCAAATTTTCGAATGTTCGAGAACATTCTATAATATTCTCAATTATTTCTCTGCCATTGAAACTTAAAAAAATTTACAATCAAACGATTTTAAAGATATTTCCAAGAATAAATATCACACTGTGTTTAGGACGTAGAGATTAAATAAAACTATATTTAAGTCCTGGAACGTTTATAAGCATTCCAGAACGTTCTACAATATTTCACCACCATTGAAGACTTAATTATAAAATATTTGATCACACAGTAAAATGTTGTGTTATTATTTAGGTTGAAAAAGTAAGCAATACGAAATTTCTATACTTACCATATGAATTTATAATCATACCCAAAACAGTATGATTAGGATCAAGGGCAAATACTTGATGAACATCATGTCTCTCAGCATCTTGTCGCCTGCGTTCAAAATAATCGACTGAAGTTTAGATTTTTCAGTGCGGAATTTCCCTAAATAAGATTACGGATAATTGGATCAAATCGATTGACTTATATAATTGAGAGAGAAAAAAACAAATACACATAGTGCTGAATCGTAAAATAAAACGTGATTCGAATTAATCTAATCTTGAAATTTTAAACCATTGGTTATATAATTATAAATAAATAAATATTCACTATTTGTGAAGAAAGGAAATTAGGGAAGAAAGAAAATCAAATCGTGTTTTATTATGAATAAATAAAATAATTAAGTTATTATTTTTTTTTATTGACATTAACAAAAATTATTTTTACATTAACTTGTACATATTATAAGTAGAATTAAATAATATATGTGGTGGGTGAAAAGGGATTATTTTATGAGTGGATAATAGAGAAATTGATATATAATAATTACAGTGATGATATGATACATTTGATGGTGATTGGAGGTGTTTATTAAACCGGAACTGTTTGGAAGACGCTTTCTGAATAATCAAAAATCACCGTGCTCCAAGACCAGAGAATCCAAGAGAGTAGTAGGCCAAGTAAAATGTTCTTCGCCAAATCTAGATAATACAGCCTGAAATTGAAACGAATTAGTTTTGTATGAATAATTTTAAAAATTTAAAACTACAACTACAAAACGTTTTTTATATAAAGGATTTTAACATATTTTATTATATATAATCTTAACTGATACCTGAGGAACACCATATCTTTAGTATATTAATTGAGAGTTACGTGAAGAAAAAGTTTTATTTTATAACCATATATTTAATTTATCATTATTTCCTTGCAAGATTAACAAGTTTAATAACTGATTTAGGAAAAGTTACCAAAGTGATTATTAATCATATGTTTATTTGATTAAACTTAATTATTAAATTAATACCTACCTCTTCAATACCTTCCTAGCATATGGTATGGTATCGTGGCTTTCTTTAACACAATACAATCTCGCTCCTAACACCAAATCCAAAATATATTTATCCCAGTTGATGCCGAAGAAATCTATACCAAACTCTTGATAGTCTTTTTCGTTCAACTTTCCAGTCAGTTCTTTAATTCGATCGTTTTTAAAATACCACGGTCTGATCGTGTAATACTGAAGAATTTCCAATCCGGATTGTATACGTTGTTGAGTACGCACTAGGCTAAAAAGAAATTCCAACAATAATTCATGTAAGGTATGGGAAGTTTTGATTTATTCTTACAAAGGTTTTCCTCGAGTGATAAACAATAAAAAGTCTACCAAATACGCGGGAATCATATGGAATAACAACACCGCCATCATGTGGACGTAATAATTCGACTTTATACTTCCGCCAGGATACCAAAGGCAAACGCTAAAAGGATTCTCGTAGAAATGCTTCTTGCCAATTTCAAGCGCCTCGCCCCAAGTTATTTGATTGTCCTTTTAAAAGAATCGAGTTAACCAACAAATATATATTTTTTGTTCATCACAAACCTTTCCTGATGTAATATTTACCACGTACACCTCCTCACTCCTCTCCCTTTCGTACATTTCCTTACCAATCAGGATCAAGGCGTTAATGGCCATATCCACCGGTACCAAATCAGCTGGTAGGTTCGCGTTACAGTGCATGGTACGTATGACACCTTTACCAGCACCTACGATTAAACCCGTCGGTCCGTGGAAATTATCCACCCATCCTGGTAAAGGTTCTTTTATACAGGAAGTCACTACAAATAAATACATAAGAAATTTTTTTATAAATCCATAATAAAAAGTACGTACCAATTGATGGTCGTGCTATAGCTATTGGTAACTTCTTAGAATACTCCGTGACTAACTGCTCGGTTAGACATTTAGTGTACGCGTACGTATTAGGGGCGTTTTTCAATAATTTCGGAGTAAGAAGATTTATGTTATCTTCCTCCATCCACGAGACTAAATCGAGCATTTTTCTGAAACACAAATTAAAAATCAACAACTAGAAGTAATTATAAATTTCATTACCACGTAGTAACCATTATTTTTATTAACTATAATGTTTCTATACATCCCTAAAATATCTATACCTTGGATTATGCGGTGCTTGATAAATTTTTTCCTCCAAAACCTCTTGATCGCAATGGCAGTACGACGTGGAAACGTGGATGAAGCTCTTCAAGTTTTTAAAAGACGTCGCCAAATCGAGTACCCGTATCGTTCCTCCGGTGTTCATGTACAGTGCCGATTTTAGGGGTTGGTCGAAGCGTACGTTGGCGGCCATGTGAAAGACCATGTCGACGTTGTCTCGTAATAGCTGCAGGTCATCGTTGGAGAGGTTGAGGTTCTCCTGGGTGACGTCGCCGGGGATGCACTGGACTTTCGAGAATATTTCTTCGGCGTCGTTCAGTTTACGGATGTTATCAAATAACTAAAAAAAAGTAAATAATTTGTTAAAGAAATTAATACACTACTTAATTCCTAAGCCAAAATTACAACTTGGCAAGCAACTTTTTCAAAAATATAAATATTCATCATTGAATTTATAATAATAAAGAACAGATTTGTTCTCTTCTAAAAACAAAAAATATAAAGAAATTATTAGATGAATGACTTCGTAAATAAATTATTTCTTTGTAGACCCTTGAGGATGTTATAGGGTAGGTGGGTGCCCTCAGACCCACCTTCTAATAAACTACACATACGTGACGGTTTTGCTGTTAATTAATCAATAATAATACAAAAACTCAATACAAAATTTATCAAATGAACACTTTTATTAATTATTAATTTTTTGTAAAATCTTGAAGATGTTTTATTGATTGGAAGGTAGGTTAGAGGCCACCCACCCACCCTACATATTCATTTAAACATTATTCACTGATCAACTTTTTGTTGTCAGCAAAATAAACAGCAAAATTTTTGACGTAGTTTCCAAAAATCATCAACAGTAATTCACCTAAAGTTAACGAAATTATGTAGGGTGGGTGAGTGGCCTCATAGCCACCCTCCAATAATCTACACATATTTATTGTTTGATCAATTGATAATAATTCTAAATCTTAATAAAAAATTTATCAGATGAATTACTTCGTATATAAATAATTTCTTTGTAAACCCTTGAGGATGTTATATTGATTTAAGGGTGGGTTAGAGGCCACCCACCCACCCTACATATACATTTAAACTATATTCACTAAACAACTTTTTGTTGTCAGCAAAATAAACCGTAAAATTACTGACGGAATTTCTAAAAATTTTCAACAGTGTTTTACCTAAAGTTAATAGATTTATGTAGGGTGGTGGGTGTCCTCGAACCCACCCTCCAATAATCTACACATACACGACGATTTTACTGTTTGATCAATTGATAATAATTCTAAATCTTAATAAAAAATTTATAAGATGAATTACTTCGTATATAAATAATTTCTTTGTAAACCCTTGAGGATGTTATATTGATTGGAGGGTGGGTTAGAGGCCACCCACCCACCCTACATATAAATTTAACCTTTATTCACTGAACAACTTTTTGTTGTCAGCAAAATAAACCGTAAAATTACTGACGGAATTTCTAAAAATTTTCAAAAGTGTTTTACCTAAAGTTAATAGATTTATGTAGGGTGGGTGGGTGGCCTCGAACCCACCCTCTAATAATCTACAGATACACGACGATTTTATTGTTTAATCAGTTAATAATTCTAAAACTGAATAAATAATTAATCAGATGAATTATTTTGTGTACTTATCATTTCTTTATAAATCCTTGAAGATGATTAATTGATTGGAGGGTGTATAAGAGGCCACCCAACCACCCTACATATGCACTTAAAACTTTATCCACTGATCGACTTTTACTTCTTAACAAAATTAACAGTAAAAGTGTTGATTAAAATTTCAAAAAACATCAACAGTGTTACACCTAATATCAATAGATATATGTAGGGTGGGTGGGTGGCCTCAGTCCCACCCTTCAATAAACTACACATTCGTGACGGTTTTGCTGTTTAATTAAGCAATAATAATACAATCATTCAATAAAGAATTTATCAAATGAATACCTTTATTAATTATTAATTTTTTGTATATCCTCGAGGATATTATATTGATTGGATGGTGGGTTAAAGGCCACCCACCCACCCTATATATGCATTTAAAGTTTATTCAGTAATCAAATTTTTGTTGTCAGCAAAAGAAACAGTAAAATTTTTGACGTAATTTCCAAAAATCATCAACAGTGTTTTACCTAAAGTTAACAAAATTATGTAGGGTAGGCGGGTGGCCCCGAACCCACCCTTCAATAATCTACAGATACACGATGATTTTACTATCTAATCAATTAATAATTCTGAAACTTAATAAAGAATTTATCAGAAGAATTATTTCGTATATAAATGATTTTTTTGTAAAACCTTGAAGATGTTTTATTGATTGAAGGGTGGGTTAGAGGCCACCCACCCACCCTACATGTGCACTTGAAACGATCCACTGATCGACTTTTACTCCTCAACAAAAATAAACAGTAAAAGTTTTGATTAAATTTTCAAAAATCATCAACAATGTTACATTTAATATCAATAGATATATGTAGGGTGGGTGGGGGTCCTCAGACTCACCCTTCAATAAACTACACATACTTGATGGTTTTGCTGTTTATTAAATCCATAATAATACAAAAACTTAATAAAAATTTATCACATGAATACCTTTATTAATTATTAACCTTTTGTAAACCCTCGAGGATGTTTTATTGATTGGAGGGTGGGTTAGAGGCCACCCACCCACCCTACATATGCATTTAAACTTTATTCACTAATCACTTTTTTGTTGTCAGCAAATTAAACAGCAAAGTTTTTGACGTAGTTTCCAAAAATCATCAACAGTGTTTTACCTAAAGTTAACAAAATTATGTAGGGTGGGTGGGTGGCCTCGAAGCCACCCTACAATAATCTACACATACACGACGATTTTACTGTTTGATCAATTGATAATAATTCTAAATCTTAATAAAATTATTAAATCCACAATAATACAAAAACTGAATAAAAATTTTATCACATGAATACCTTTATTGATTATTAATCTTTTGTAAACCCTTGAGGATGTTATATTGATTGGAGGGTAGGTTAGAGGCCACCCACCCACCCTACATAAGCATTTAAACCTTATCCACTGATCTACTTTTAGTTCTCAGAAAAATTAACAGAAAATTTTTGACCTAATTTCCAAAAATCATCAATAACGTTAACAAAATTATATAGGGTGGATGGGTGGCCTCGAACCCACCCACCAATAATTTACAGATTAACGACGATGTTACTGTTTAATCAATTAATAATTTTAAAACTTAATTAATAATTAATCAGAGGAGTTATTTCGTATACTAATGATTTTTTTTGTAAACCCTTGAGGATGTTATATTGATTGGATGGTGGGTTAAATGCCATCCACCCACCCTACATAAGCATTTAAACCTTATCCACTGATCACCTTTTTGTTGTCACCAAAATAAACACTAAAAATTTTGACGTAGTTTCTAAAAATCATCAACAGTGTTTTATAAAAAATTAATAAAATTATGTAGGGTGGGTGGGTGGCCTCTAACCCACCCTCCAATAATCTACAAATACACGACGATTTTACTGTTTGATCAATTGATAATAATCCTAAATCTTAATAAAAAATTTATCAGATGAATTACTTCGTATATAAATAATTTCTTTGTAAACCCTTGAAGATGTTATATTGATTGGAGGGTGGGTTAAAGGCCACCCACCCACCCTACATATGCACTTAAAACTTTAGCCACTCATCGACTTTTACTTCTTAACAAAATTAACAGTAAAAGTGTTGATTAAATTTTCAAACAACATCAACAGTGTTACACCTAACATCAATAGATATATGTAGGGTGGGCGGGTGGCCTCAGACCCACCCTCCAATAAACTACACATACGTGACGCTGTTGCTGTTTAATTAAGCAATAATAATACAAAAATTCAATAAATAATTTATCAAACGAATACCTTTATTAATTATTAATTTTTTTGTAAACCCTCGAGGATTTTATATTGATTAGAGGGTGGGATAGAGGCCACCCACTCACCCTACATAAGCATTTAAACCTTATTCACTGATCAACTTTTAGTGCACAGAAAAATTAACAGAAAAATTTTGACGCAATTTCCAAAAATCATCAACAGTGTTTTACCTAAAGTTAACAAAATTTTGTAGGGTGAGCGGGTGGCCTCGAACCCACCCTTCAATAATCTACAGATACACGACGATTTTACTATCTAATCAATTAATAATTCTGAAACTTAATAAAGAATTTATCAGAAGAATTATTTCGTATATAAATGATTCCTTTGTAAAACCTTGAAGATGTTCTATTGATTGAAGGGTGGGTTAGGGGCCGCCCACCCACCCTACATATGCACTTGAAATGATCCACTGATCGACTTTTACTTCTCAAAAAAATAAACAGTAAAAGTTTTGATTAAATTTTCAAAAATCATCAACACTGTTACACTTAATATCAATAGATATATGTAGGGTAGGTGGGTGGCCTCAGACCCACCCTTCAATAAACTACACATAAGTGGTTTTGCTGTTTATTTAATCCATAATAATACAAAAACTTAATAGAAATTTATCACATGAATACCTTTATTAATTATTAACCTTTTGTAAACCCTCGAGGATGTTTTATTGATTGGAGGGTGAGTTAGAGTCCACCCACCCACCCTACATATGCATTTAAACTTTATTCACTGATCACCTTTTCGTTGTCAGCAAAATAAACAGCAAAATTTTTGACGTAGTTTCCAAAAATCATCAACAGTGTTTCACCTAAAGTTAACAAAATTATGTAGGGTCGGCGGGTGGCCTCGAACACACCCTTCAATAATCTACAGATACACGACGAGTTTACTATTTAATCAATTAATAATTCTGAAACTTAATAAAAAATTTATCAGAAGAATTATTTCGTATATAAATGATTTCTTTATAAAACCTTGATGATGTTATATTGATTAAAGGGTGGGTTAGAGGCCACCCACCCACCCTACATATGCACTTGAAACGATCCACTGATCGACTTTTACTCCTCAAAAAAATAAACAGTAAAAGTTTTGATTAAATTTTCAAAAATCATCAACATTGTTACATTTAATATCAATAGATATATGTAGGGTGGGTGGGTGGCCTCAGACCCACCCTTCAATAAACTACACATACGTGATGGTTTTGCTGTTTATTAAATCCATAATAATACAAAAACTTAATAAAAATTTATCACATTAATACCTTTATTAATTATTAACCTTTTGTAAACCCTCGAGGATGTTTTATTGATTGGAGGGTGGGTTAGAGGCCACCCACCCACCCTGCATATGCATTTAAACTTTAGTCACTGATCACCTTTTTGTTGTCAGCAAAATAAACAGCAAAATTTTTGACGTAGTTTCCAAAAATCATCAACAGTGTTTTACCTAAAGTTAATAAAATTATGTAGGGTGGGTGGGTGGCCTCTAAGCCACCCTCCAATAATCTACACATACACGACGATTTTACTGTTTGATCAATTGATACTATTTCTAAATCTTAATAAAAACTTTATCAGATGAATTACTTCGTATATAAATATTTTTTTTGTAAACCCTTGAGGATGTTATATTGATTGGAGGGTGGTTTAGAGGCCACCCATCCACCCTACATATGCGCTTAAAACTTTGTCCTCAGTCCCACCCTTCAATAAACTACACATTCGTGACGGTTTTGCTGTTTAATTAAGCAATAATACAACAATAATTCAATATAAAATTTATCAAATGAATACCTTTATTAATTATTATTTTTTTGTATATCCTCGAGGATGTTTTATTGATTGGAGGGCCACCCACCCACCCTATATATGCATTTAAAGTTTATTCAGTAATCAAATTTTTGTTGTCAGCAAACGAAACAGTAAAATTTTTGACGTAATTCCCAAAAATCATCAACAGTGTTTTACCTAAAGTTAACAAAATTATGTAGGGAGGGTGGGTGGCTTCGAACCCACCCTTCAATAATCTACAGATACACGACGATTTTACTATCTAATCAATTAATAATTCTGAAACTTAATAAAGAATTTATCAGAAGAATTATTTCGTATATAAATGATTTCTTTGTAAAACCTTGAAGATGTTTTATTGATTGAAGGGTGGGTTAGAGGCCACCCACCGACCCTACATGTGTACTTGAAACGATCCACTGATCGACTTTTACTCCTTAAAAAAATAAACAGTAAAAGTTTTGATTAAATTTTCAAAACTCATCAACACTGTTACATTTAATATCAATAGATATATGTAGAGTGGGTGGGTGGCCTCAGACCCACCCTCCAATAAATTACACATACGTGACGGTTTTGCTGTTAAATTAAGCAATAATAATACAAAAATTCAATAAAGAATTTATCAAATGAATTCTTTTATTAATTATTAATTTTGTGTAAACCCTCGAGGATGTTATATTGATTGGAGGATGGGTTAGAGGCCACCCACCCACCCTACATATGCATTTAACTTTATTCACTCATCAACTTTATGTTGTCAGCAAAATAAACACTAAAATTTTTGACGTAATTTCCAAAAATCGTCAACAGTGTTTTACCTAAAGTTAACAAAATTATGTAGGGTGGGTGGGTGCCCTCGAACCCACCCTCCAATAATCTACACATACACGACGATTTTACTGTTTGATCAATTGGTAATAATTCTAAATCTTAATAAAAAATTTATCAGATGAATTACTTCGTATATAAATAATTTCTTTGTAAACCCTTGAAGATGTTATATTGATTGGAGGGTGGGTTAGAGGTCACCCACCCACCCTACATATACATTTAACTTTTATTCACTGAACAACTTTTTGTTGTCAGCAAAATAAACCGTAAAATTACTGACGGAATTTTTAAAAATTTTCAACAGTGTTTTACCTAAAGTTAATAGATTTATGTAGAGTGGTTGGTTGCCCTCAAACCCACCCTCCAATAATTTATAGATACACGACGATTTTACTGTTTAATCAATTAATAATTCTAAAACTTAATATATAATTAATCAGATGAATTACTTCGTATACTAATGATTTCTTTGTAAAAGCTTGAGGATGTTTTATTGATTGGAGGGTGGGTTAGAGGACACCCACCCACCCTTCATATACACTTAAAATTTTACCCACTGATTGACTTTTACTTCTTAACAAAATAAACAGTAAAAGTGTTGATTAAATATTCAAAAAACATCAACAGTGTTGCACCTAATATCAATAGATATTTGTAGGGTGGGTGGGTGGCCTCAGACCTACTCTCCAATAAACTAAAGATACGTGAGGGTTTTACTGTTTGATTAATCAATAATAATGCAAAAATTCAATAAAGAATTTATCAAATAAATACTTTTATTAATTATTAATTTTTATAAACCCTGGAGGGTGTTATATTGATTAGAGGGTGGGTTAGAGGCCACCCGCCCACGCTACATATACATTTAAACTTAATTCACTAATCGCTTTTTTATTGTCAGCAAAATAAATAGTAGAATTTGTGATGTAATTTCCAAAAATCATTAACAGTGTTTTACCTAAAAGTAATAGAATTATGTAGGGTGGTTGGATGTCCTTGAACCCACCCTCCAATAATCTATAGATACACGACGATTTTACTGTTTAATCAATTAATCATTCTGAAACTTTTTAAAAAATATCAGATGAATTACTTGGTATATAAATAATTTCTTTGTAAACTCTTAAAGATGTTATATTGATTGGAGGGTAAATTAGAGGCCACCCACCCACCCTACATATGGACTTTAACTTTATTCACTGATCAATTTTTACTTCTCAACAAAATTAACAGCAATATTGTTGATTAAATTTTCAAAAATTATCAACAGGATTACACCTAATATCAATAGGTATATGTAGGGTGGGTGGGTGGCCTTAGACCCACCCTCCAATAAACTACATATACGTGACGGTTTTGCTGTTTATTTAATCAATAATAATACAAAAACTGAATAAAAAATGTATCACATGAATACCTTTATTAATTATTAACCTTTTGTAAACCCTCGAGGATGTTTTATTGATTGCAGGGTGGGTTAGAGGCCACCCACCCACCCTACATATGCATTTAAACTTTAGTCATTGATCACCTTTTTGTTGTCACCAAAAAAAACACTAAAATTTTTGACGTAGTTTCCAAAGATCATCAACAGTGTTTTACCTAAAGTTAACAAAATTATGTAGGGTGGGTGGGTGGCCTCGAAGCCACCCTCCAATAATCTACACATACACAACGATTTCACTGTTTGATCAATTGATAATAATTCTAAATCTTAATAAAAAAATTATAAGATGAATTACTTCGTATATAAATAATTTCTTTGTAAACCCTTGAGGATGTTATATTGATTGGAGGGTGGGTTAGAGGCCACCCACCCACCCTACATATACATTTAAACTTCATTCACTGAACAACTTTTTGTTGTCAGCAAAATAAACCGTAAAACTACTGACGGAATTTCTAAAAATTTTCAACAGTGTTTTACCTAAAGTTAATAGACTTATGTAGGGTGGGTGGGTGGCCTCAAACCCACCCTCCAATAATCTACAGATACACGACGATTTTATTGTTTAATCAATTAATAATTCTAAAATTGAATAAATAATTATTCAGATGAATTATTTCGTATACTTATGATTTCTTTATAAATCCTTGAAGATGATTTATTTATTAGAGGGTGTCTAAGAGGCCACCCACCCACCCTACATATGCACTTAAAACTTTATCCACTGATCGACTTTTACTTCTTAACAAAATTAACAGTAAAAGTGTTGATTAAATTTTCAAAAAACATCAACACTGTTACACCTAATATCAATAGATATACGTAGGGTGGGTGGGTGGCCTCAGTCCCACCCTTCAATAAACTGCTGTTTAATTAAGCAATAATAATACAAAAATTAAATAAAGAATTTATTAGATTAATTTTTTTATTAATTATTAATTTTTTGTAAACCCTCGAGGATGTTATATTGATTGGAGGGTGGGTTAGAGGCCACCCGCCCACCCTACATAAAAATTTAAACCTTATCCACTGATCAACTTTTAGTTCTCAGAAAAATTAACAGAAAATTTTTGACATAATTTCCAAAAATCATCAACAGTGTTTTACCTAAAGTTAACAAAATTATGTAGGGTGGGTGGGTGGCCTCGAACCCACCCTTCAATAATCTACAGATACACGACGATTTTACTATCTAATCAATTAATAATTCTGAAACTTAATAAATAATTTATCAGAAGAATTATTTCGTATATAAATGATTTCTTTGTAAAACCTTGAAGATATTTTATTGATTAAAAGGTGGGTTAGAGGCCACCCACCCACCCTACATATGCACTTGAAACGATCCACTGATCGACTTTTACTCCTCAAAAAAATAAACAGTAAAAGTTTTGATTAAATTTGCAAAAATCATCAACACTGTTACATTTAATATCAATAGATATATGTAGGGTGGGTGGGTGGCCACAGACCCACCCTTTAATAAACTACACATACGTGATGGTTTTGCTGTTTATTAAATCCATAATAATACAAAAACTTAATAAAAATTTATCACATTAATACCTTTATTAATTATTAACCTTTTGTAAACCCTCGGACCCACCCACCCTACATATGCATTTAAACTTTATTCACTGATCACCTCTTTGTTGTCAGCAAAATAAACAGCAAAATTTTTGACGTAGTTTCCAAAAATCATCAACAGTAATTCACCCAAAGTTAACAAAATTAAGTAGGGTGGGTGGGTGGCCTCGAAGCCACCCTCCAATAATCTACACATACACGACGATTTTACTGTTTGATGAACTGATAATAATTCTAAATCTTAATAAAAAAATTATCAGTTGAATTACTTCGTATATAAATAATTTCTTTGTAAACCCTTGATGATGTTATATTGATTGGAGGGTGGGTTAGAGGCTACCCACCCACCCTACATAAAAATTTAAACCTTATCCACTGATCAACTTTTAGTTCTCAGAAAAATTAACAGAAAAATTTTGACGTAATTTCTAAAAATCATCAACAGTGTTTTACCTAAAGTTAACAAAATTATGTAGGGTGGGTGGGTGCCCTCGAACCCACCCTTTAATAATTTATAAATACACGACGATTAATAATGCTAAAGCTTAATAAATAATTAATCAGATGAATTACTTCGTATACTAATTATTGCTTTGTAAAAGTTTGAGGATGTTTTATTGATTTGAGGGTGGGTTAGAGAACCCACCCTCTAATAATCTACAGATACACGACGATTTTATGGTTTAATTAATTAATTACAATACTTAAAATCAATGATAAATATATCAGGTTATATTGACTGAAGAGTGAGTTAGAACAGTATTAATGGTGAAGAAAACATAGTCGCCACTAACACATCTTCAATTAACTTTTAAATTTCAACTAAAGACATTTTTTATTTTTGTATTATATTGAAGCCAAACTGTTTAGGGTGTCTTATAATAATACATTGTAGGTTTTTTAACAATAATAATAATATTTGTATTTTATTTATTAATCTCAATTAACTTACCGGTATTTTTAAGAACTCGTTCAATCTCTCCTTCGGCCCTTTATCCCTCTTCGGCCGCACCAGGAGGTATATGGCGGCGGCCTCCGAGCACGATCTCAACAGTTTCTCGACCAGCACCTTGCCCATAAAGCCCGTGGAGCCGGTGATGAAGATGTGCCGACCGGCGTACGTTTCCGCCACCGATTTTCGCGCCATTTCGATCCAAGACGCCGCTGAAACCGACTGAAACAAAGGCCAAAGTCCGAATGAAAATTTGCAATGGTGTGGACAGGAGCGATCGACGGTGACCCTCGATTAATTGCTACATTTCAGAAGACGTTCTCAATCGCGTCGTTAGGAGGTAATGAGGGATCACAATTACCGCATCATAAGTTTATGTAAGTAAATAGTTATTGGTGGTCATTTAGCGGCCGGACGCTAATGACCGGCCGTCTGAAGAAATCGGTCGCTTTCGCTTCCGCGCCAAGGACGTATCGGCAGAAAATGAATGTCATCGGAAAAACGATGTTTATATAACATTTGCAACCACTGATTAAATAATACTTTGTTTATTTATACAAATTAATTAATTCAATTGCAATAAGATCACTTAAAAAATGTTAACGTTTAAACTCAGATTTCTTTCCCATTTTTTTTTTTCGAAATAACTCGTAAACTCCATTGAGTCATTGCGGAATTTCGTTTGTGCATGTCACAACAATGACATGGCAGGTGTGTTGGCTGGCCGTTGTCCGTCGGTCAATAAAATTTAGTTGAGTAACGTGTGGAAATTTAATTTCTAAGACTGGACAACACCGGTGGCCTCAGATGCCACAATTTACATAGATTTATAGACGAGGACGTTATAATTTGCATCAAAGCATTGTTTGCGGATGGTAGTAAAATGACAAATGTGTTCATTAGAATAATATCAATGTCGCTACTAATTTTTTTATTACTAATAAATATTTATCCGGGAAGGAAGAGTTAAATGATTTTCTCATTTACATTTTAAAAAAATATAAATTAAAATTCAATTTTAAGAAGTTTCATTCATATTTACCATTTACCATTATGTCTTTTTTTTCAATTTTCATTATATTTTTGTAAGTAGATTACGTCAACCACCAAATTTCGATACCATTTTTAACTATCCTTTGTCTATTATCATCTGCCATTTGTTTGGCCAATATATATTTCTTTGTAGGTTATGTGTAAACGAATTTAATTGGTTAATCATAATAAATTTTAGAATTCAAGAATTAACAGTAAATTCATTTTTATTAATCATTCATATTCATGAAATATCTGCATATCAATAATTTTACTAAACTGTCAACTGTAAAATATTAATTGTTATGCGTTATTTGTCAACTATCGTCTGATATTTGACACCTGTCATTAAGCATTTGTTATTTGACACCTATCACCTGTTATCTGCACTGTAAATAACAGTGAATTTGAATGATTTCTATTAAACCATCAACCCAAAAATTTCATCTGTCAACTGACAAACGTAAACCAACTGTAACAATCAACTATCAAACAGCATCTGTCATTTTTCAATTGAAATGTATCATTTGTCATTTGTCATGTGTCTGTTGTCATTATATCAATTGTTATTTGCTATTCTGGTGTATAATAATGTCAATTATTATTTGTTATTTTGTAATTTGTAATTATGTCAATTGTCATTTGTTACTTTACCACTTATAAATATATCATTTGTCACTTGTCATTTACCACTTTATGTTTCTCACGTGTCACTTGTCATTTTGCTATTTGTCAATTATCATTTTACTATTTATCATTTGTAATTATTCATGGACTATGGAGGTTTCTACTTCGTTATACATTTTAATCACAAATTAAACACAATAATTACTTTGTTTTGTATAACAGTTATTTATTTATATGGTGACCAATGGTTTCAATACATTCACGTAATATTTTCAAACCGAAAGTGTCAACTGGTCACCATATAAATAAATAACGGTTATACAAAACAAAGTAATTATTGTGTTTAATTTGTAATTATTGTTATTTTGATATTTGCCATTAGTTGTTTATCATTTTAATTTGTCATTTGTCAATTGTTATTTGCCATTTGCACATGTCATTTGTTATTACGTCAATTGTCATTTATTATTAGAATTTATCATCTGAAATTTGTCATTTGTCAATTGTTATTTGTCATTTGTCCATGTCATTTACCATGTGTCATTTGTCATTACGTCAATTGTCATTTGTCATTTACCATTGGAATTTGTCATTTGTCAAATATCATTGGAATTTGTCATTTGTCATTACTTGCCATTAGTTGTTAGTCATTTATCATTGGAATTTGTCATTTGTCAATTGTTATTTGTAATTTGTCCATGTCATTTGTCATTTGTCATTATATCAGTTGTCATTAGTTATTTGTTATTTTTCATTTGTCATTTGTCATTTTTTGCCATTAGTTGATAGTCATTTATCATTGAAATTTGTCATTTGTCATTATTTGCCATTAGTTGTTAGTCATTTATCATTGGAAGTTATCATTCAAATTTGTCAGTTTCCATGTATCATTTGTCATTATGTCAATTGCCATTTGTCATTTTTCATTTGTTTTGTCATTTGTCATTGGCATTTTTCTCTATTAACTTGCTACTTACAGTTTCTCATTTGTCATTTGTCATTTACAATTTGTCATTTTATTATTTATCATTTAGTCATTTGCCACTTGTTATTTTACTATTTGTCATTTGTCATTATATCATTCATTATTTACTATTTGTCATTTGCCAATATGTTCTTTGTTCTTTTACCATCTGTCATTAGTTGCTTATAAATATATCATTTGTCGCTTGTCATTTGCCACTTTCTGTTCCTCACGTGTCACTTGTCATTTTCCTATTTGTCAATTATCATTTTGTCATATTTCTCTAATCACTTGTCACTTGCAGTTTCTCATTTGTCATTTGTCATCTGCCATTAGTTGTTTGTCATTTATCATTGGAATTGGTCATTTGTCATTAGATATTTTTCAATTATAATTTGAAATTTGTCAGTGGTGATTTGTATTTTGTGTCATTTATTATTTATTTTGTGATTTGTAATTATGTCATTTGTAAATATGCCAATTGTCATTTGTAGGGTCGTCCATTGTCATTTGTTATTTTGTCATTTGTCATATTTCTCTAATCACTTGTCACTTGCAGTTTCTTATTTGTCACTTGTCATCTGCCATTAGTTGCTTGTCATTTATCATTGAAATTGGTCATTTGTCATTAGCAATTTGTCATTTATCATTTGAAATTTGTCATTGGTGATTTGTATTTTGTTTTATTTGTTATTTATCTAGTGATTTGTAATTATGTCATTTGTAAATATGTGAATTGCCATTTGTTATTTTGTCATTTGTAAGGTCGTCCATTGTCATTTGTTATTTCGTTATTTGTCATTTTTCTCTAATCACTTGTCACTTGCATTTTCTCATTTGTCACTTGTCAACTGTCATTGACAAGTTGTCATTTTGTTATTGTCATTATGTCATTTATCACTAGTTATTCTTCATTTATCATTTTACTATTTGTCATTATATCATTTATAATTTTACTATCTGCCATTTACCATTATGTCGTCATTCATTTGAATTGGTCATTGGTCATTTGTCATTTGAAATTTGTCATTTGAATTTTGACATTTTATCATTTGTCATTATGTTAAAGTGCCATTTGTTATTTTGCCATTTGCAATTATGTCAATTGTCATTTTTAAATATGCCATTTGTAATTATGTCAATTGTTATTTGTAGTTATGTCAATTGTCTTTCTCTAATCACTTTCCACTTGCAGTTTCTCATTTGTCACTTGCCACTTGTCACGTTATTACTTGCCATTGTGACATTTGTCACTTGTTATTTTACCACTTGTCATTTGTCATTACGTCCATTGTCATTTGTAATTTGTCACTTTTCATTTGTCATTTGTTAATTTGCCATTTGTAATTATGCCATTTGTCATTTTTCTCAAATCACTTGCCACTTGCATTTTTTCATTTATCACTTATCATTTGTCATTTGTCATTTATAACTTTTCATTTTGTTATTTACCATTGTGTCATTCGTCATTTGTTATTTTAATATTTGTCATTATGTCATTTGTTATTTTACACTTTGATATATAATTATGTGATTTGTCGTTTGACATTTAGTTATTTGGCATTACGTTTATTTTTCATTTGTCATGGTGTCATTTGTTATTTTGATATTTGCTACTAGTTATTTTTCATTTATCATTTGTCACGTGTAATTTTTAATTTGTCATTTTACTATATAATTACGTAAATTGTCGTATGTCATGTTATCATTTGTAATAATGTCAATTATCATTTGTAATTTTGCCATTTGTCACTTGCCGTTTCTTACTTGTGACTATTCATTTTGTTATTTATCATTTGTAGCTTGTCATTTATCATTTTGCCATTTTTATTTATGTCATGTGTCATGTTGATTTTCATTTAGCATTTGTCATTTATCATGTGTAATTTGTCATTTGTCATTTTGCTATACAATTATATGAATTGTTGTTTGTCATTTGGTCATTATGTTAATTATCATTTGCCATTATGCCATTTATTATTTTGCTATTTGTCACCAGTTGTTTTTCATATATCATTTGTTATTGGTCATTTTACATTCGTTATTGAACTACTTTCCATTAGTTGTCTTTCAGTTGTCTTTTGTTATTTGTTATTTGTCATGCGACATTTTTCATAATGTCAATTGTCATTTGTCATTTTGCTACACAATTATGTGAATTATCATGTCTCATATGTGATTATGTTAATTGTCATTTATCGTTTTGCTATTTATAGTCATGTCATTTGTCACTTATCTGTACCTGCCATTTATTACTTGACACTTTATCATTTTAACTTGTCATTTTGTCTTTTCACATTATATCATTTGTTATTTGTAATTGGTCATTTGTCATTGGGTCATTTATTATTTTGTTATTTGCCACTAGTGGTTCTTTATTTATCACTTATCATTTGTCATTGGTTATGTGTCATTAGTTATCATGTCAATTGTCATTTTGCTATATAATTATGTGAATTATCGTTTGTCCATTTGTTATTTGCAATTATGTCAATTTTTATTAGTCATTTTGTTATTTTGCTATTTTCCACAGTTTTTTTCATGTATTATTTGTTATTGTACTATTTTCCATTAATTATTTTTCCTTTGTCTTTTGTTATTCGTCATGCGTCATGCTTCATTTTTTATTATGTCAATTGCCTTTTCCCATTTTGCTACACACTTATGTGTCATTTGTCATTTTGTCATATGTAATTATGTCAATTCTCATTTTGCCATTTGTAGTTATGTCATTTGACATTTTTCACTTATCACTTACTACTTGCTGTTTCTTACTTGTCACTTGACACTTGACATTTATCATTTTTAACTTGTCATTTTGTCATTTGATACGATATCATTTGTTATTTGCTATTTTACTGTTTGTCATCTGTCATTAGGTCATTTATTATTTTGTTATTTGCCACTAGTGGTTTTTCATTTATCATTTGCCATGTGTCATTTATTATTATGTCAATTGTCATTATAATTATGTAAATTGTTATTCTGTCATTTGTAATTATGTCAATGTTCATCTGTCATTTTGCCATTTTTAATTATGTCATGTATCACTTATCACGTTTCTTATTTGTCAATTATCACTTGTCATTTGTCAATGGTCAGTTTTCTGTTTGTAATTGTGTCATTTGCCATTTATCACTTGTCACTTGCCACTTGCCGTTTCCTACTTATCACTTGATATTTTGTTATTTATCATTGTGTCATTTGTCATAATATCATTTGTTATTTTGTTATTTGTGACCAATTTATTTTAATTTGTCTATTGTAGTTATGTCATTTGTCATTTTACTCTAATCACTTGTCAGTTGTCATTTTGTTACATGCCATTGTGTCATTTGTCACTTGTTATTTTACTATTTGTCATTTGTCATTATGTCAATTGTCGTTTGTAATTTTTCACTTTTAATTTGTCATTTGTTATTTTGCCATGTGTAATTATGCCATTTGTCATATTTCTCAAATCACTTGCCACTTGCATTTTCTCATTTGTCATTTGTCATTTATCATTTATAACTTGTCATTTTGTTATTTGCCATTGTATCACTCGTCATTTGTTATTTTAATATTTGTCATTATGTCATTTGTTATTTGTCATTTTGCTAGATAATTATGTGAATTGTTGTTTGTCATTTTGTTACTTGTAATTATGTCAATTATCATTTGACATTATATAATTTATTAATCATAAATCATTTGCCACATTTATCACTTGTCATTTGCCACTTGCCGTTTCCTACTTATCACTTGACATTTTGTTATTTGTCATAATGTCATTTGTTATTTTATTATTTGTGACCAATTGATTTTAATTTGTCTATGGTTATTTGTCAATTGTCATGCGGCGTCATTTTTATTACCTCAATTGTCATTTGACATTTTGCTATATAATTATGTGAAATGTAATTATGTCAATTATCATTTATAATTGTGTCATTTGTCATTTTTCACTTGTCACTTACTACCTGCCGTTCTTTACTTGTCATTTGCCTTTTATCATTTTGTCATTTGATACTATATTATTTGTTATTTGTCATTTGCCACTAGTTGTTTTTCATTTGTCATTTATCATTTGGCATTATGTCAATTGTCATTTTGTCATTATGTGAATTATTGTTTGTCCTTTTGTCATTTGTAATTATGCCAATTTTCATTTGTTATTTTGCCATTTGCAATTATGTTATCACTTGTCACTTACGTTTCACACTTGTTACTTGTCACCTATCATTTGTCATTTATAACTTGCCATTTTTCCGCTTGTAATTATGACAATTGTCATTTATCGTTTTGTCATTTGTAGTTATGTAATTTGTCATTTGACACTTATTTACTACTTGCAGTTTCTTACTTGCCACTTGGCACTTGCCATTTATAATTTATAACTTGTCATTGTGTCATTTGACATATCATTTGTTATTTTACCCTTTGCTATTTGTCATTAAGTCATAGTTGTTTTTCATTTATCATTTGTCATTTGGCCTTATGTCAATTTTTATTTGTCTTTTTGATTTATATTTATGTGAATTGTCGTTTATCCTTTTGACATTTGTAATTATGTCAATTTTCATTTGTTATTTTGCCATTTGCAATTATGTCATTTGTCACTTATCACTTGCCACTTGCGTTTCTTGCTTGTCACTTGTCACCTGTCATTTGTCAATTGTTTCTTGCCATTTGTCATTTTTTTTCATTTGTAATTATGACAATTGTAATTTGTTTCGTCATTTGTAGTTATGTAATTTGCCACTTATCACTTACTACTTGCTGTTTCTTACTTGTCACTTGGCACTTGCCATTTATCATTTATAACTTGTCATTTTGTCATTGGACATTATATCATTGGTTATTTGTCATTTTACCCTTTGCCATTTGTCATTAAGTCATAGTTGTTTTTCATTTATCATTATGTCAATTGTCATTTGTCAATTTGCTATATATTTATGTGAATTGTTGTTTGTCCTTTTGTCATTTGTAATTATGTCAATTTTCATTTATTAATTTCCCATTTGTAATTATGTTATTTGCTAATTATTACTTGCTACTTTACTTTTAATTGTGACAATTGTCAATAATCGGTTTGTCATTTGTAGTAAAGTAATTTGTCACTTGTCACTTACTATGTACTGTTTCTTACTTGTCACTTGACACTTGCCATTTATACCTTGTCATGTTGTCATTTGATATTATATCATTTGTTAATTATCATTTTACCGTTTGTCATTTGTGATTTGCCACTAATTGTTTTTCTATTACTTATTACTTGTAATTTTATTATTTGTCATTATGTCATTTTTTATTTTACTATTTGTACTATTTGCCACCAGTTGTTTTTTATTTGTTTTTTGTTTTTTGTCATTTTCATTATCTCAATTCCCATGTTTATTTTGCTATATAATTATGTGAATTGTCATTTGGCGTTTTGTCATATGTAATTATGTCAATTGTCATTATGTCATTTATCATTTGTCACTTGTTATTTACTACAATATTTACCTTTATTAACGGGATTCACTGTGTACATTTTAAAAAAGTAAATTAAAATATAAAATACCGCAAGAATTATCTAGATTTGTCATTTTTAACTTGTCTATTTGTCATTTGTTATTTGGCATTTTACCGTTTGTCATTTGTTATTATTTTTATTGTTATTTTCGTATTTGCCGCTAGTTGCTTTTCATTTATTATTTGTCTTTTATTAGTCTGTCATTTTCGAATTTATCTTTTATCATAATGCCGTTTATTGTTTATATATATAATTTAAAACTTTAATTTGATTAAAATAAATTAAATTAATCATTATTAATAAACATATATAATTCTTAGTAGATTCTAAAACTTCTACTAAACTGTCAATTATCATCTTTTATCTGTCGACTTTGAGTGTCATTTAACAACAGTCAAAGTTGTTTTCTCTTTTACTAAAATAACATTCACAGCCACATCTGTCATCTTTTAACTGTCAACTATAATGAATAGTAAATTAAAAATCATCTGTCATATGTCATCTGAAATTTATCATTTATCATCTACTATCTGTAATCTAAATTCTATCATATGATATCTAAAATATGTCAACTGCCATTCTTTAAATGCCTTTTTTTCATATGTTTTGATAAATAAACACATATTCAATTGAATTAAATTTGATAAACAGTCATCAGTCGACTCTAAATGTAATCGTTTGTTGTTGTATATGATTGAATAATCGTGATTAACGCCTTATTGGCAACATTTTGCGTAGTTCACGCAGAGGTGGGAAACGTCTTTTTTTTCCGGGCGCCAAGAAGGGTGTTCACCTTCATTCGACTTTGACATCGTTTCCCTACGTTACGTAAAGTGTCTTGTCTCGTAAGAGTACTTGTACCGACGTCGAGGAATGTGCTTGAGAGCTCAATCAATGGTGCGTGACACATTTTTGCAAACGGAGCAAAATGGAACTAATGTTATCAACTTATATCGTAAATTAAAATTAATCAAAAACTATAATAAAGAAATCTTTGAATAAATGTGAGTACTTAATAAATATTGTTTTAAATCAAAGTGAAAACACTTTGTTTTCTATAACCTTTTATTTGTGATTAAATTTGTATAAGGAAATAGATGCATCCATCGTCAATTGTTATAAATCTTGATGTTTTAAATGTTTATCATTATTTTCATCTTAATTTGTGAATTCTGTTGTGATTAATGTTTAAGGCAATTACAGTATCAGGTGGATTATTAAATCATAATTAAAAAATCTGTTTATAAATTACTAATTTATTTAAATTTACTGTTGTAGTTGTTTATTTATGGAAAATATTTTATGCATGTAGGAGATCAAACGATTATTTAAATCCGGTTTATAGATTTATTATAAACTTTACGAGGATTTAAAGGTTTCCCACCAAAAAATTGAATAAACCCAAAAAATATTCTCATGAAATTAAAATTAAATATTACAATTTTAAGAAATTAACAAAAAATTTAAATCTTTTACTTTTTACACCACATTAAACTTTATTTGCAGTGACTAGTGTTTTTTTTTTTAATATCGAAATGTACCACGAAGTGGTAGAAATAATTTTCTTAGCGCGATTTCAGACAAAACCATTTGAAAATAAAAACTTACATTATTTAACTCTTTTTTTTTCGTAGTGTGATTTTAGAAACCAAAACAACAAAACACTTGAAAACTTCACTTAGTCACCAAAACAAACAATCGGGAAATCGATGTGTACACCCAATAGAAACGGTACCTACATGTGTGAAGGTATCTTTTCACAATGGTGTCCGCCTGTTGGTCGGCCGGGTTTATGAAAGGTAAATGGTAACCCCGCGCAGTCGTCTCATATTGCACATTGCGGAGTTTGCATTTGAGAATGGAAAAATGTGCATTTCTATGCATGTCGCAAGTTCACTTATCCAATAATTTTCTTGCCGTTTTATTAACTCATTATTAGAAAATGCAGGCTGATTAATCAAACTTAATTGAACACAGATTGAAACCTAAAAGTGTTTAGTGATGGTCGCAACCATCACGATGATCAAACGTAATTGAGTATTCTGATTTAATTGGAAACTGGTTATGTTGCCAAAATCAGTATAAAAATGTCCATGTTTCTTAAATATTTGATTATGTATTACAATTTTATTAATTTTATTTATGTAACGTATATAATGTATTGACTGTTATCAAATGACAGATGACGGTTGACATATGACAGATGATAGACAATAGGTGATATATGATGCATGATTTTCACTTTAATTTTTATGATAAATGACAGATGATTTAACTGTTTAATTTTACTGAAACTTTTAAAACTTGTATTACTAACAATCATCATGACAGTTAGTTATCAAATGACATGCACCGTCCATAAATGTCCGATGACAATTGACAATAAAAAAATAAGTAGTCACATGACAGATGAGAAATAATTATGAATTTATATTTTTATGACAATTCAATCTTCAATCTACAATTTATTACAATATATTTCAGTGATAGATGACAGGTGATAAATGACATGCACCATCAGTAGATGTCAGATGACAATTGACAATAAAAATACTACTGACAGATGGAAGATAATTTTGAATTTATATTTTTATGACAGTTCAATATACAATCTACAATTTATTACAATCTGTTTGAGTGACATATCACAGGCAACAAATGACAGATGACAGATAACAGATGAAAGATGGCAGATAATAGATGATAGTTGACAGATTACAGATGACAAATGACTGATAACAGATAACAGATGGACAATGATTTTCATTATTTTTTTATGACAGTTGACACTTGAAGTAATTTTAAACTATAATTTCTAGTTACCCCTTGACAGTTTATACAGTACATTTTCAAATTAATATTTTATAGCAGTTGACAGGTGTCATAAGATATGCGACGGCTGTCAATTCAATTTTAATTAAACTTTTTAAACTTAAATGTAATACAATTTATTGATTTTATTTATAACCTTATATAATGTATTGACAGATGACAGTTATGACATATGACAGATGATAAATGTTTTCATTTTAATTGACAGATAACAAGTAACAGATGACAGTTAAATTAATTTTACTAAAACTTTTAAAACTTGTATTTCTAACAATCATCATGACTGTTAGTGGATAAATGTCAAATGATAATTGACAATAAAAAAATACTAAGTTCTCACATGATAGATGACAGATGATAACGATTGCTATTTCGAATTTTTTAGAATTTGAATTTATTAAAATCTGTTTCAGTGACAGATGATAGATAACAATTGACAGATGACAGATGACAGAAGACAGAAGACAGAAGACAGAAGACAGAAGACAGAAGACAGAAGACAGAAGACAGAAGACAGAAGACAGAAGACAGAAGACAGAAGACAGAAGACAGAAGACAGAAGACAGAAGACAGAAGACAGAAGACAGAAGACAGAAGACAGAAGACAGAAGACAGAAGACAGAAGACAGAAGACAGAAGACAGAAGACAGAAGACAGAAGACAGAAGACAGAAGACAGAAGACAGAAGACAGAAGACAGAAGACAGAAGACAGAAGACAGAAGACAGAAGACAGAAGACAGAAGACAGAAGACAGAAGACAGAAGACAGAAGACAGAAGACAGAAGACAGAAGACAGAAGACAGAAGACAGAAGACAGAAGACAGAAGACAGAAGACAGAAGACAGAAGACAGAAGACAGAAGACAGAAGACAGAAGACAGAAGACAGAAGACAGAAGACAGAAGACAGAAGACAGAAGACAGAAGACAGAAGACAGAAGACAGAAGACAGAAGACAGAAGACAGAAGACAGAAGACAGAAGACAGAAGACAGAAGACAGAAGACAGAAGACAGAAGACAGAAGACAGAAGACAGAAGACAGAAGACAGAAGACAGAAGACAGAAGACAGAAGACAGAAGACAGAAGACAGAAGACAGAAGACAGAAGACAGAAGACAGAAGGCAGAAGACAGAAGACAGAAGACAGAAGACAGAAGACAGAAGACAGAAGACAGAAGACAGAAGACAGAAGACAGAATACAGAAGACAGAAGACAGAAGACAGAAGACAGAAGACAGAAGACAGAAGACAGAAGACAGAAGGCAGAAGGCAGAAGATAGAAGTCAGAAGACAGAAGACGAATGAATTTCATTAAATTTTTTGACAATAGACAGTATCCCTGTAGCCGCTTGGCAGTTTACAGAGTATATTTTTAAATTCATTTTTTATAGCAGTTGACAGGTGTCATATGATATGCGACAATTGTCAATTCAATTTTACTGAAACTTTTTAAACTTAAATGTATTACAATTTATTTATTTTATTTACAAACTTATATAATATATTGACTGTTGTCAAATTAACGATGACAGATGCCAGTTGACATATGACAGATGATAAATGACTATCACTTTAATTTTTACGATAAATAACAAATGAAAGTTAAATTAATTTTACTGAAACTTTAAAAATTTGTATTTCTAACAATCATCATGACAGTTAGTTGTCAAATGACATGCACCGTCCATAGATGTCAGATGATAAATGATTTTTAACTTACATTTTACAGTCAACAGTTCACGGGTAGAACGTAACGATTGCTATTTCAAATTTTCTTGTATTTAAATTTATTAAAATATTTTTCACTGATGACAGATAACAGTTGACAGTTGACAGGTGACAGTTTACAGATGTCAGATGACTGATGACAGTTGACAGATGACAGATGACAGTTGACAGATGACAGTTGACAGATGACAGATGACAGATGACAGTTGACAGATGAAAGATGACATTTGATAGTTGACAGTTGACAGACGACAGATAACAGATGGCAGGTGAAGGATGACGAATGTTTTTTATTAAATTTTTTATGACAGTTGACACTTAAATTAATTTTAAACTTGAATTTCTACTTGCCACTTGACAGTTTACACATTATATTTTCGAACTTATTTTATATAGCAGTTGACAGGTGTCATATAATATGCAACTATGGTCAATTCAATTTGACTGAAACTTCCTCAAATTAAATGTATTACAATTTATTGATTTTATTTATAAACGTACATAAAATATTGACAGAAGACAATTTTGACATATGTCAGATAATAAATGACAGATGACAGATTTTCATTTTAGTTTTTATGACAACTGACAGATGACAGTTAACATTATTAATGACATTAATTAATTTCTCAAATTAAATGTATTACAATTTATTGATTTTATTTATAAACGTACATAAAATATTGACAGAAGACAATTTTGACATATGTCAGATAATAAATGACAGATGACAGGTTTTCATTTTAGTTTTTATGACAACTGACGGATGACAGTTAACAATATTAATGACATTAATTAATTTCACTGAAACTTTAAAACTTGTATTTCTAACAAGCATGACAGCCAGTTATCAAATGACACGCAGCGTCAATAGATGTCAGATGACAATTGACAATAAAAAATACAGATTTTTAACCTATATTTTTGTGTCAGTCAAGAGTTGACAAATAGTATACAAAGATTGTTATTTCGAATTTTCTTATTTTCTTGTATTTAAATTTATTACAATCTCTTTCAATGATTACAGGTGACAGGTGACAGATGACAGTTGACAGATGAACAGATGAACAGATGAACAGATGAACAGTTGACAGTTAGCACATGATAGATCTGACAGTTGACAGATAGCAGATGATAGATGATAAATGATTTTAATTTTAATTTTTATGACAAAAGAAACTTTTAAAATTTGACCTTCTAACAATCATCTGACAGTTAACATTTTAACTATTCTTTATACATTTCTCCAGAATTTTCTTATAAAAAAGTATAAGTATGACGGATGATAAATGACACATGAAAGATCTACCAAAAAGTAATGACAGATGATAGTTGACAGATACCAGTTGACCGATGACAGATGATAGTTGACAGATGACAGATGACAGATGACAGATGACAGATGACAGATGACAGATGACAGATGACAGATGACAGATGACAGATGACAGATGACAGATGACAGATGACAGATGACAGATGACAGATGACAGATGACAGATGACAGATGTCAGATGACAGATGACAGATGACAGATGACAGATGACAGATGACAGATGACAGATGACAGATGACAGATGACAGATGACAGATGACAGATGACAGATGACAGATGACAGATGACAGATGACAGATGACAGATGACAGATGACAGATGACAGATGACAGATGATAAATCATCTGACAGTCAAAATCAAAATCAAAAAAATTAAAATTTTAACTATTTTTTATATAACTCACCAGATTGTTCTTAAAAATAAGTGTTGAAGTATAACAGATGATACATATAATAGATGACACATGAAAGATGACAGATAATTTTATATTTATATTTGTATGACATCGACCAAACAGTGATAAGAGGTGACAAATGATAGTTGACAGATGATAGATGAGAGATGATATATGACAGATGACAAATGATTTCATTTTAATTTCTTTTTGACAAATAACACATGGCAGTTAAAATAATTTAACTAAAACTTTTGAAACTTGTATTTTTTTTATTTATAGCTTTATGACATCGACCCAAAAAGTGATGACAGGTAAGAGATGATATTTGTCAGATGGCAGATGAGAGATAATAGATGACAGATGACAGGTAACAAATGATAGTTGATAGATTGCAGTTGAACAGATGACAAATTATTTTTATTTCAATTTTTTTGACAAATAACAAATGACGGTTAAATTCATTTTACTAAAGCTTTTGAGACTTGTATTTCTAACAATCATCTAAGACTTAAAGTTTTAACTATTTTTATATATCTCTCAAGAATTTTCTCATTAGAAAGATCAAATGTGACAGATGACAATTGACACTTGAAAGATGAGAGATATTTTTTTTCTTTATATTTTTATGACGTCGATCAAACAGTGATGACGTGGTAACAGATGATAGTTGACAGATGACAGATGTCAGATGATAGATGACAGATGATAGATGACAGATGACAGATGAGTGATGATATATGGCAGATGAAAAATTATTTAATTTTAATTTCTTTTTGACAAATAACAGATGACAGTTAAATTAATTTTACTAAAACTTTTGAAACTTGTATTTCTAACAATCATCTAAGAGTTAAAGTTTTAACTATTTTTATATATCTTTCCAGAATTTTCTTATAAAAAATTTCAAATATGACAGATGACAAATGACAAGTGAAAGATGAGGAGAATTTTTTATTTATATTTGTATGACATCGACCAAACAGTGATGTCATGGTAACAGATGATAGTTGACAGATAGCAGTTGACAGATGGCATATAATAGATGACAGATGAGAGATAATAGATGACAGCTGACAGCTGACAAATGGTAGTTGACAGGTAGCAGTTGACAAATGACAGAGAATTGGCAGATGTCAGATGACAAATTATTTTCATTTTAATCTTTTTGACAAATGACAGACGACAGCTAAATTAATTTTACTGAAACTTTTAAAACTTTTATTTCTAACAATCATCTGGTAGTTAAAATTTTAACTATTTTTTATATATTTCTTATATATTTTCTTATACAAAAGTTCAAGTATGACAGATAATAAATGACAAATGAAAGATGAGAAATAATATTTTATTTATATTTCTATGATATCGACCAAATAGTGATGACAGATGACAGATGGCAGTTGGCAGATAACAAATAATAGATGACACATGATATTGAGCAAATAACAGATGACAGATGACAAGTAGTAGATACCGGATAATCGAATAATAGATTATAGTCAATAGATGATAGATGACAGATGACAGATGACAGATGACAGATGACAGATGACAGATGACAGATGACAGATGACAGATGACAGATGACAGATGACAGATGACAGATAACAGATGACAAATGACAGATAATAGATAATTTTCAATTTGATTTTTAATTTTTATGACAAATTACAGATGACAGATAATAAATGATTTTCATTTTAATTTTAAGACAAATGACATAAAAGTTAAATTAATTTTACTGAAACTTAAAATTTGTATTTCTAGCAATCATCTGACAATTAAATTATAAACATTTTCACGTACTCTTAAAATTTAACAAAAATCATCCGACAGTTAAAATTTTAACTATTTTTTTTATATAACTCTCTAGATTTTTCTTGTAAAAAATTCAAGTATGACAAATTATATATATTTTTATGACATCAACCAAACAGTGATGACACATGACAGATGATAGTTGACAGATAGCAGTTGACAGACGACAGATGACAAATCACAAAAAACAAACGACATATGACAAATGATTTTCATTTAATGTTATATGACAGTTGATAAATTGATTAATAAATTAATAAACTTGAATTTCCAGAAATGGCATTTACAGATGATAGGTGACTGGCAGATGACAGATGACGAAATTTTTATTTTTTATGACAGTTGATGACAACAGATTAATAATAATTTCCAAACTTGATTTTCCATTTACCAGCTGACAGTTTACAGATAAGATTTGCGAATTTATTTTCTTTCTGACAGTTGACAGGTGTCATATGAGATGTGACGGTTGTTAATTCAATTTTACTGAAACTTCTTGATCCGGAATTTGTAACCTATTGTTTTTGTTTATAGATGTATATAAATATATTGACTATTGTCAAATGACATTTACAGATGACAGATGGCTGTCAGATGAGAGATGATGAATAATTTTTATTTTATTTTTTTTATGGCAGTTGATGACAATTAAATTAATTTCCAAACTTAATTTTCCAATTACCACTTGGCAACTTGTAAAATTTATTTATTATGACAGTTGACTGGTGTCATATTAGATGTGATGATTGTCAATTCAATTTTACTAAAAAACCTTCTTACACCTGAATTTAAATCAATTTATTTGTTTTGTTTATTTATGTATATATGGTAAACATATTGGCTAATGTCAAAAGCAAATTACAATTGACAGATGACTGTTGCCAGTTCAGTTGACAGATGACAGATGATAGTTGACAGATAACAGTTGTTGGTTCAGTTGAAGTTTCGCGTTTTTTTTTAGCTAACCAAATTTGTTTCAACTTATTAAATTAAAGACAAATTATAAATGAAGGATTATTTTCAGTTTATGACAGTTGATAACTGACAAATAATAGATGATATGATAACTGTCAAAAAAATTACTGAAATATTTAAACCTGTATGTCTAACAATCAAATGACATTGACAGTTGGTAGATGACAGATGACTACAGTAAAAAATACTAAGTGCTAAAAATTTAATCTTAATTGATTAAATTAAAATGTTAACAACTATTTATGTTTATCACTAACCTATTTATAAAAAAGTTAAATCAAATGACAGATGATAGATGACATAAAACATATGGCAAGATGGCAGATGATAAATGATTTTATTTATATATTAATAAAAGTTGACAATTGACTAAAGGTGGATGAATTTTTCTTAAATTTGAATTTATCGCAATTTAATGACAGTTATTATGAGTTTAAGATATTGTTGACAGTTGTCAAATGACAGAAGATATGATTGTTTTAATAAAATATTTACTGTTTACTAAGTATAATTATTACATATTTTACAAAACTTATTTGCAAAAAAGCGTATCAAAAAATATAACAGAAAATACTTAAAGGATGACAGTTGATATAGTGGAAAAATGACAAATGTCAAATGACAAATAACAAATGACAAATGACAAATAACAAATGACAAATGACAAATAACAAATGACAAATGACAAATGACAAATGACAAATGACAAATAACAAATGACAAATGATTATTAGTTAATTTTCTACAACGACTTAAAGGACTTTAATATATTTTAATTACTTTTTGAATCAACAGCAATAAGAACTAAAAAAATATCATTTATTATGACCTAAGGAAATAATCGAAAAACACTTTCGCTAATTACAATTAAAACCAAACACGATATGATATGAATAAATTATGATAAATGCATAGACATTTTGCATTAAAACAAAGCAATAAAAACCATATCAATAACATGTTGATAAAACTTGCACCTATATAAAACGTCGGTGCAAAAAATTCTTTGCTCAAGTTGTCATCATGAAGCTTCTAGTGTTCACACTCCTGTTGGCGTCCGTTTACTGTCACCATGAAAAATTGGGTAAAAAAATATTTAACAAATTTATATTATACTGACTGACATTTTAATTTATTGAGTTTTATTGATATTTATTTATTTAAAAACTTATTTATTGAATCTCATTGCGATTTAATTTAAAGCAAACTATTATCATGTTTATATTTAGATATATATTTATGTTTGATGGGTGTAAAACATATTTTGTTAATGCACTAATAAAGAATTGAATTGATTTTCAATTTGAAGCATCAATTAAATTTTTTCAGAAGTACTTTATTTTTTAGTCGAATAATATTTTTACAAGGGGACTTCTCATTAAATTTAAATTAAAAAGTTTTCCCTTATTTAATCATTTAATTTTAGGATGCAACAAATGTATACCAGGAAAACCAGTGACGATTGATGACTGCAATTCATGCGTATGCAATAAGGACGGTGTTTTGGTGTGCACTTTAATAGCTTGCGGTAAGTTTTATATTACTTTCCTTGTACGAAGTACGAGTAAATAACTTTAACTATCGATTGTCAAAAAAGTTTATGGATATCAGTCCTCGAGTACCAATAAAATATTGAAAATACACTATTGTAATCACCACCACATTAACAATTACATTTACAATTCTCACAATAAAGGAGTGCGTATTAACTACATAATTTACAAGAAATAAAGAGCAAACAACACTACTAACTTTGTAACACGCAGGATTGATATAGAGATATTACGTAATATTAAAAAAATAATAACTACATTATTATGATTTTTAATTTCCTATTGTTTTTATTTCAGAACCTCCTTCCAAATGCAAGTTGGGCGAATCATGGTATAAAACTAAAAACGGTATTAAGTACCACTGCATATGTGACAATTGTTATGGTACAGGAAATAACAGAGAATTTTGCATTGGATTATAATCACTTACGAAGGAGGAATAAAAACGTTTGGATTGTCTATATCTTAAATAAAATAATTAAACTAGTGTTTTCATTGCAAAAATTTTGATATTAAATGGAAAAAATACATAGTGACCGACCACCCATGCTAAATCAAAAACTAAAATTTTAATAATAATTTGAATATTTTTCAAGGACATCGCCTGAAGCTATATATGCGTATGATAAGTTGACACGCATGTAAACAGGAAAAAATGTACAATAAATAAACAGGTTTTCAGAAATAATTGTTGTTTATCACTTTATCACATTTTCTCATCCTATTACGCAATTTTTCACCCCAAATCTTTGTTCGTATGCAGAAATTAGAGGGTGGGATAGTGGCCACCCACCCGCCCTACATATATATTTAAAACAAAACCGAAATTCTACTTCTGAACGTTTAATAACATCAACAGTAATTCTGCTATATATTTTATTTATTAATTAATTCAGTCCGTTTGTATGCAAAAAAAATGGAGGGTGGGATAGTGGCCTGATATATAGCTAATTTTATCTAATTTGGATTTAAAGTCGGCCCACCCATCGTCCATAAAAATTTTACTTATTTTTTCACTCAAAAATTTTACTTTTTGAATCTCTTTTTTATTCAAAAAGTTTTGTAATTAATTTTACTCCAAACCGCGAGACGATCAGTAATTGTAATTTATATGTATATGTAGGGTGGGTGGGTGGCCTCTATCCCACACTCCAATCGGTAAAACATCATCAAAAATTATTTGAAAAATTTGTATGAATAAATCTCTAAAAATTGCAATTATTTTGTGTTTATTAATATTTTACAACTTTTAATTGAAACCCTCGCTTATGTTTTACTGATTAGAGGGTGGGATAGGGGCCACCCACCCACCCTACCACCCACCCACCCTACATATAAATGATAACTTTAATTAATAATCGTTGTTGATTTTGCTGCTAAAAACGGTTAAACGCTTTATGCAATAAAAAATAAAACAAAATCAAAATTTAGATTTAAATATAAATGACTTTCCATAGCCAATATTATCTCATTTAGATTTAAAGTCTGGCCACCCATCATGTATCAATTTTTTTACTAATTTACTCACTCAAAAATTGTACCTTTTGAATTTCTTTTTTATTCAAAAATTTTTATAATTAATTTTACTTCAAACCGCGAGACGATCAGTAACTGAAATTTATATGTATATGTAGGGTGGGTGGGTGGCCTCTATTCCACCCTCCAATCGGTAAAACATCATCAAAATTTATTTGAAAAATTTGTATAAATAAATCTCTAAAAATTGCATTATTTTGTGTTCATTTAAATTGTATAACTTTTAATAAAAACCCTCGCTTATGTTTTACTGATTAGAGGGTGGGATAGTGGCCACCCACCCACCCTACATATACATGATAACTTTAATTGCTAATCGTTGATGATTTTGCTGTTAAAAACAGTCAAACTATTTATTTAATCAAAAATTAAACAAAATCAAAATTTAAGCTTAAATATAAATGATATTCTGTAGATAATATTATTTAATTTAAATTTAAAGTCTGCCCACACATCAAACTACTTTTTTTTTTAAACTTACTCACTCAAAAAGTTTACCTTATGAATTTCATTTTTATTCAAAAATTTTGTAATTAATTTTACTCCAAACGCGTCACGATCAGTGATTGAAATTTATATGTATATGTAGGGTGGGTGGGTGGCCTCTATCCCACTCTCTAATCAGTAAAACATCATCAAAAATTATTTGGAAAATTTGTAAGAATAAATCTCTAATAATTGCAATTATTTCGTGTTTATTTATATTTTACAACTTTTAATTGAAACCCTCGCTTATGTTTTACTAATTGGAGGGTGGGATAGAGGCCACCCACCCACCCTACATATCCATGATAACTTTAATTGCTAATCGTTGATGATTTTGCTGCTTAAAACAGTCAAACGCTTTATGTAATAAAAAATAAAACAAAATCAAAATTTAAGTTTAAATACAAATGATTTTCTATAGCTAATCCTATCTAATTGAGATTTAGAGTCTGCCCACCCATCATGCATCAAAATTTTAATAATTAACTCACTCAGAAATTTAATCTTTTAATTTCTTTTTTATTCAAAAAGTTTTGTAATTAAATTTAACTCCAAACCGCGAGACGATCAGTAATTGAAATTTATATGTATATGTAGGGTGGGTGGGGGGCCTCTATCCCACCCTTCAATCAGTAAAACATCATTAAAAACTATCTGAAAATGTTTATGAATAAATCTCTAAAAATTGCAATTATTTTGAGTTTATTTATATTTTACAACTTTTAGTTAAAACCCTCGCTTATGTTTTACTGATTGAAGGGTGGGATAGAGGCCCCCCACCCACCCTACATATACATATAAATTTCAATTACTGATCGTCTCGCGGTTTGGAGTAAAATTTAATTACAAAACTTTTTGAATAAAAAAGAAATTAAAAAGGAAAATTTCTGAGTGAGTTAATTATTAAAATTTTGATGCATGATGGGTGGGCAGACTCTAAATCTCAATTAGATAGGATTAGCTATAGAAATGCATTTATATTTAAATTTTGATTTTGTTTTATTTTTTATTACATAAAGAGTTTGGCTGTTTTAAGCAGTAAACTCATCAACGATTAGTAATTAAAGTTATTATGTATATGTAGGGTGGGTGGGCGGCCACTATCCCATCCTCCAATTAGTAAACCATAAGCGAGGGTTCTAATTAAAAGTTGTAACCTAAAAATAAACAAAAAATAATTGCATTTTTTAGAGATTTATTCATACAATTTTTCAAATAATCTTTGATGGTGTTTTACTCATTTAAGGGTGGGATAGAGGCCACCCACCCACCCTACATATACATATAAACTTCAATTACTGATCGTGTTACTGTTAGAGTAAAATTATTATTTTTTTCATAAAAAAGAAATTCAAAAGGTAACATTTCTGAGTGAGTAAATTTTTAAAAATTTGATTCTTGATGGGTGGTCAGAATTTAAATCTAAATTAGACAATATTAGCTATTAAAATTAATTTAAATTTAAACTTAAATTTTTATTTTGTTTTTCATAACCTAAAGGGTTTGACTGTTTTTTGCAGCAAAATAATCAACGATTAACAATTTAAGTTATCATGTATATGTAGGGTGGGTGGGTGGCCTCTATCCCACCCTTCAATCAGTAAAACATCATCAAAGATTATTTGAAAAATTGTATGAATAAATCTATAAAAAATGCAATTCTTTTTTGCTTATTTTTAGGTTACAACTTTTAATTACAACCCTCGCTTATGTTTTACTGATTGGAGGGTGGGATAGAGGCCACCCACCCACCCTACATATGACAACTTTAACTGTTAATCGTTGATGATTTTGCTGCAAAAAACCGTCAAACAATTTACATAATAAAAAATAAAACAAAATCAAAATTTAAGTTTAAATATAATTTACTTTTCATAGCTAATGTTATCTATTTTTGATTAAAAGTCTGCCCAAATTTTTACTAATTTACTAACTCAAAAATTTTACCTTTTTAATTCCTTTATTATTCAAAAATTATTGTAATTAATTTCATTGGATACAGCGAGACGATAGGGAATTAATGTTTATATGTATATGTAGGGAGGGTGGGTGGCCACTATCCCACCCTCCAATCAATAAAACATAAACAAGGGTTTTCATAATGATGAAGACATCATTATTTTTTATTAGATTTTAATTTTGCAGTCATTAACTTATTACTATATATTATAGTTTATTTGTATGTTTATGATTTTTTTTCAATTATTACTTTTTATTTATTTACGTATGTATTCTTTAAATTATTACATTCTGGAAAATACGTAGCTCAACAAGTTAATTAAAAAAACCAAAATATTATAAATTATTCTTATTATTTATGACACGTGAATCATAACAACAAACAAAACAAAACACAAGTTCAACTGATAAAAATGATAATCAAAGCCGATATGACGTGAATACATTAAATTAATATTTTAATTTTAGTGTTTTCACATGTATATTCACGGTGTTGATGTAAATAAATATTAAATCTATTGAATAATAATTAAACTGGAGGTATATAAAGAACTCGCTAAGTTTGGTAGTTCGTAAATCATGAAGTTTTTAATTTTCGCACTCTTCCTGACGTTGGCGGTCGTCCAGTGCCATCATGAACGATTGAGTAAGTCATTTTCAAATATATTATCAATAATATAACAAAATTAAACGAAGTTATTATAATGTGAGGTTTATGATATGAGAACAAAATTGAAATCTTGGTATAGGTAATTTTAATAAATTAATAATTATCTTAATTTTACAATTATTAACTAACTATTAATAATAATTAAAACAAAAACATAGAAAGAATGATAGAGGTTAATTGTTTAAATTATTTCCTTCTGTGAATAAAGATGTTTAGTAGTAGTAATAAGTATATAATTAAACATGTAAGATATAATTATAGGAGCAATTATGAAAATTGATAAGGCGTTAAGATGTTGAAAATCTATATTCAGTAATACAATATATTATATATAAATATATTCAGTAGTTTTGTAAGTTATGAAAATCACAAAGTTATTCATGACTTTATATTAAACAAATGAAAATAACGCATTTTGAAAAATTTACCTTTATTTTAGAGGATCATACACACATATTACACTTGTACACCACAATCACAACTTATCACTTATCACTTTGCTTCATCTCTATTTTAATCCTGATCACAACAAATTCGTGTTTATTTCCATGTGTTAATAAACAACCGCTTACTATCAAAACAGTCTCTCGACTGGCGCAAATGTTTTTTTTTTATAATTTCACGAAAAAAATGAGTTATTGTAAAGGTAAAGCAATGGCGAATAGAAAGATATTTCTGCTCAATATTTTAACAGCTATCGATGACCTATTTTTTGCACGTCACAGTAAATCACATTTATATTCAAGCACAAATAACGACATCAGATTTGAAATAAGAAATAAGTATACGAGGGCCATCCAGAAAGTGGTACCCATTTAGGAATATAAAAACACTACTAAATATTAATAAATATTAATGTTTTATACCTTAAAAAGTGTAAAACTATTGAAATTTAAACAAAAGAGCGAAGGACTCAAAATCAAAAACATTTTAAAAAACAGGTAACAATTAAAAATTGAGTAAAAACATTTGAACATTTAAGAAAAATAAACAATAACAAAAACAGAAAATTAAATGAAATAATAAAAAAAATAGAAACATTTATTAAATTTATTAAAAACAATTGGAACTTTAATAAATGAAAATCATGTAAGAATAATTAAAATTTAAGTCAAAAAAAATCAGAATGTAAAATATTAACAAACAGAGAATTAAAAATAAATAACAAAAATTTAAACACTAAAATAAAACACTTACTATGTTTTTACCACTAAAATTTATTGTAAAATATATAAAATAAGTTACAACAACACACGACTTAAGTTTCGACTTTTAAAGGTCATTATCAAGTCATTAAAAGTCGAAACTTAAGTCGTGTGTTGTTGTAACTTATTTTATATATTTTACAATAAATTTTAGTGGTAAAAACATAGTAAGTGTTTTATTTTAGTGTTTATCATGAATTACCACATAGTAACGGTCGCAACCATTATTATAACAAAAATTTATTTTTAAAAATTAGTAAACACTAAAAAATTGATTAAAAACCATTGAAATACAAATTTACTCAAACTAAAACGTTAAAAATCGAATAAAAACAATTGACATTTTAACACAAAATAACAACAAAAAAAAAGAATCAAAAACATTAAAAAAACAGAGAATTGAATTAAATGAAGAAAAACTATTAAACATAAAATAGAAAACATTTATAAAGTAATTAAAACCAATTTAAATTTAAGCAAACATAACAATAGGAAATCGTGTGAAAACAATTGAATTTTAAACAGAAAAAACGGAATCAAAACATTTGAAAAACAAAACAAGAATTGAATTGGACAAAAAATTAAATTAAATTAGTTTTTTTAAAGTAGAAATTATTTGTACATTTATTAAAAACAATTGAAATTCAAATTAACGCAAAATTGGCAATTGAACATTGAAATTTAAACAATAAAAAAAGAAAAAAATCAGAATCATAAACATTAAAAACATAAAATTAAATTGAAAAATTAGTAAACATTTATTAATTTAATAAAAACAATTGAAATCTAACTTAAGCTTAACAATTGAAAATCGAGTAAAAACAATTGAAATTTAAACAAACAAAAAACAACAATCTAAATCAAAAACATAAAAATTGAAAATTGCCTAAAACCCATTAAAAACAAAAAAAAACGGAAAATTAAATTAAATGACATTTACAAATTTATTAAACATTTGTAAAATTGCTAAACAATTGAAACTGAAATTTAAATAAACTTAATATTTAAAAATCGAAATTGAAATTCATCAAAAACCAAAAAAAAGAACGAAATCAAAAACAGAAAATTAAAAATGTATGCAAACTTAACAACTAAAAAATCGAGTAATAACAATTGAAATTTAAACAAAAACCAAAAAAAAAATAAAGAAAACTTATAACTTTTTCGTGTAATCGAAACTAGTCGCAAAAAGTGAAATAAAAAGTGGTATAAAAAAGTTATGTTTTCTTTATTTAAAAAAAAAAAAAATGAAAATGTACTACGAAGTTAACGCCGAGAAGATTCAAGAATCAAAAAAAAACTAAAAACATTAAAAAACTGAAAATTAAATTAAATAATGAAAAAACATTTTTAAAATTTGTAGACATTTATAAATTTATTAAAAACAGTTGAAATTTTAATCCACACAAATTTAACAAATGAAAATCGAGTAAAAGCAATTGAAATTTCAACAAAAAAAAAACAAAAATCTAAATCAAAAACATAAGAATTGAAAATTGCATAAAAACAATTAAAATTTAAACAAAACAAAAATTAGAATTAGAAACATTCAAGAAACAGAAAATTTAATTAAATAACAACAAATTATAGAAACATTTATTAAAATCCATTGAAATTTAAGTTTACACAAACTTAACAGTTATTATTATTATTAATCGATAGAAAGAATTGAAATTTTAGCAAAACAAAGGAAAACTGAATAAAAAAAGCGTTAAAAAACAACAAATTAAATTTATATAATAGTTATGAAAATTTAACAATTAAAACTCGAGTAATAACAATGGAAATTCAACAAAAAACAAAATCAGGTACAGATAATTAAATTAAATTACAAAAGAATGTTTTAAAAATTAGGAGACATATTAAAAACAATTAAAAACTTAACAACTGCAAAATAGAGTAAAAATAATTGAAAAAAATGTACGCAAACTTATCAACTTGGAGTAAATACAATTGAAATTAAAAACAAAACCAAAAAAAAACAGAATTAATAATATTTAAAAAAACTGATTTATTAAAATAAGTTGAAATTTAAATTTACCCAAATTTAACAATTGAAAATCGTGTAAACGACAATTGAAATTTACACAAAGAGACAGAATCAAAAACATTAACCAACAGAAAATTAAAATTAATAACAAAAAATTATTTTAAAGAATGGTGAGAATTGAAAAATTTATAAAAAACCGTTGAAAATTAAATTTAAACAAACTTAACAGTTGACAATCGAAGATCAATTGATAATTAAACAATAAAAAACAAAAATGAACCAAAAACAAACAAACAGAAAATTAAATAATATTTAAAAAATATTTTGAAAAAGTAATTAAAAACGATTTAAATTTATTCTAAATTTAAAATTCAACATCTAGTAAAAAAAATTTAAATAACAAAAAAGAACAAAGAAAAAACGTTTTTAATGTTTTAATTTCGAATTCGAAATTGAATTAAATAGTTTTTTGTAATTTAATTTAACTTTCTGTTTTTTTAACGTTTTGATTTCGCTTTTTTACAATTTTTACTATTTACAAATCCATTAAAAACAATTGAAAACAAATGTAGAACTATATACAACCTTAACAGTTGAAAATCGTGTAAGAACAATTGATATTTAAACGAAAAAACAAAAAAAGATCGAAAACATTAACAAACAAAAAAAACTGAAATATTATTTTAAAAAATAATAAACATTTATAAAACTATTGATAACGAATGAAATTGAAATAAATAAGAACAATTGAAATTAAAATAAGAAAACATAAAGAAAACTAAATTAAATTTTAAAAAATATTATTAAAAAATGATTTACATTTGTGTGTTAATTAAATAAAACAATTGAAATTTGAATTTACTAAAACTTAACAATTCAAAATCGAGAAGGAGCTGAAATTTAAATAAAAAGAGAAAATTAAATAGAATTTAATAAAACAACAACAAAAATTAACAACAATTTATTAAATGTATTTTGTTAACAGGTTATCCAAAGAATAATAATAAATAAATAATAAATAAATAAATAATAAAAACAAATTTAATATAACACAAATTTAATAATTGAAAGTAATGTATGAACAATTTAAATTTAAACAAAACAAAAATGAAACAAAAAAAAGAGAATTGAAAATATTCAAAAACAGGAAATTAAATTAAGTTACAAAAAAGTTCTTTGAAAATCAGTTAAAAATAATGATTTTATTAAAAACAATTGAAATTAAAATTTATACAAACTTAACAATTGAAAATCGAATAAGGACAATTGAAATTTAAACTAAAAACAAAAAAAAAAGAAACAAAAACATTCAAAACAATTACATTAATTTAAATATTAAAGACAATTGATACTGAAAGAAGAAACGATAAAAAAAACAACAAAAAAAATTCTTTAAAAATTAAGTGTAATTAATAAAATTTAAAACTTAAAATCGATTAAAAACAATTTAAATTTAAACAAAAAGCAGAATTAAAAATATTTTTTAAAAAACATTTATAAATTTAAAAAAAACAGTTGTAATTTAAAATTACGGAAACAATTGAGAATCATGTAAAAACAAATGACATTTAAACAAAAAAAGCAAAAGAAAAGAGTTTTCATTCTCTTTTCTTTTGCTTTTTTTTGTTTAAATGTCATTTGTTTTTACATTCAAAAAACAGAGAATTATATTATAAATATTTTTTTTAACATTTATAAATTTATGAAAAACAATTGAAATTTAAATTCACACAAACATAACAAATAGAAAGAAATAGTATTAAAACGAATATTTTTTTTAATACAAAAAAAATGAATTAAAAAATTTAATAATAATTAAAAATTAGTAAAAATTTATAAGTTATTTTATTAAAAACAATTTAAATTTTAATGTTCACAATGAAAACAATTGAAAAAATCAAGTAAAAACAATTGAAATTTAAAAAATTGGAATCAAAAACATAACAATTGAAAACTGTGTAAAAATAATTGAAATTTAAACAAAAAAAAACAAAAGAAAAATAGCAATTAAAAACATTAAACAATTAAATTAAATAATAAAACAATATTTTTAAAAATGGTACACATTTGTAAAATAGTTTTAAACAAGTGAAATTTAAATTTATATAAACGTAACAATTGAAAATCAAGTTTTGAACAATTTTCATTTAAAAATGTATTAAAAACAATTGCAAAATAAATTCGTTCAAACTTTACAATTGAATAGCAAGTAAAAACAATTGAAATTTAAATGTGTACAAACAAAACAATTGATATTTGATATTTGATATTTATTTATTTATCAAATGTGAATATATATAACTATTTCTAGACTTACAAATGTATACAAAAATACAAAAATGTCGACTTCACACGGAAAGGCTCAAGTAAAAACAATTATAATTTACACGAAAAACAAAAATATAACAATTGTAAATTACATAAAAACAATTGAAATTTAAACAAAAAATAGAATTAAAACATTAAATAATATATTAATAATATTTTTTTAAATGGTACACATTTGTAAAATAGTTTCAAACAAGTGAAATCGTAACAATTGAAAATCAAGTAAAAACAATTTACATTTGAAAATGTATCAAAAACAATTGAGAAATAAATTTAATCAAACTTTACAATTGAAAATTAAATAAGAATAATTGAAATTTAAACTGAAAATACAAAAAAAAAATAAAATCAAAGTAAATATTAAAGACAATTGAAATTTAAATGAACACACACTCAACAGTTGAATATGGAGTAAGAACAATTGAAATTCTAACGAAAAAAGCAGAATTAGAATCATTAACAAACCAAAAATTTAACAAAATAATAAAAAATGTTTAAAAAATAGAAATATATATACAAATTTATTAAAAACAATTGAAATTTTACAATTTTACAAGAACGAGTAAAACAATTGAATTTAAACAAAAATAAAACAAAAATCGGAATCGAAAATATGAGAATTGAAAATTGCGTAAAAATTATTTAAAATAAAATGAAAACAGAATCAAAAGCACTCAATGGAAAAGTTTATTAATTTTTAACCAGAAATAAATGTTGGTAAAATGTTACATAAGTCTAAACGACTCGTGTTTCCACTTTTTCATCGTCATTATCATTTGATAAAGTTACAAAAAAAAACAATCTTGAATTACGACAATTGCATCGAAATAAAAACAGTTGAAAATCGTTAATACAACGTTTTCATCATAATTATAATTTGATAATGTTACAAAAAAAAACAATTGCAATTGAAAATCTTGAATTACGACAATTGCATCAAAAAAAAAAAAAAACAGTCGAAAATCGTTAAAACAAATGATCTATGACAGTAACGAAATGCAAACAATCGTCAAATTTAAAAATACAAATTGTATGCGTTACACTTGACGCGCGCAAAGCATAATAATACCACAATTAGCACCTGAATTATTTATGGATTTTGTATTTTTACGGTTCGGAAATGACGTAAAAGTCGAAATACTTGGAACCAATAAATCATTGTCAAAACAATACGAGTTATTTTTAATGATGATGAGACACTATTTCCACAAATAATAATAAGTTGTTGATGACATATAGTAAGTAATTACCAAAAAAACAAATGAGATAACAGATGATACAGATAATATGTAACGATATAAACAAATGGCATATAACAAATGATAAATTGAAGGTGAAACATAACTATTAACAAATGACGGATGACAGATGACAGCTACGGTATGGCAATCGGAATGGTAATTATATTTCAAGGTGTTAAGCTTGGTAATGCGTTAATGAGCCACGAATTGTCCGTCTTAGTAAATATGGTTTTACCTGAACCAAGCCGGACTTGATAAAGTATAGAGAATAATTAGAGTTTTGATCATTCACTTATTATTTTCTAGGTGTTAATGTGAATTATATATTTTATCTAACAAGCTGACAAAAAAAATCTACAATCTACAAACGTAATAGACTGAATGGTTAACACCTAAAAAAAACATAATAACTTTTGATTGCATCATTTTTTAATTTCAGAGTGTAATGAATGTATACCCGGTAGACCAGTGTTGATTGATAGATGCAATTTCTGCAAATGCAACAGAGAGGGAAGGATCGAGTGTCCAGAGAAGCCTTGCGGTAATATTTTTAAAGCATCTCCTGTGAGAGCTATTTAATTTTCACCCCATTTTCTCATTACAGATTACGTCTCCAGATGCAAGCTGGGCGATTCGTGGACACTCACTGTTAACAACATTACTTATCATTGCATCTGCGAGGATTGCAACCAAACAGGACGGCCTAGAGAATTTTGTATCCCAATTTAATTTGAGTAAAAAAGGCATTGCTTATTTGTGTTTGAAATAAAATGGGGATGAAATAGTTTTAATGTGTGGAGGAATACTTGTTTGGAAATATTAAAAAAAAATAGTATATATTAACAAGAATTAAAGTTTTATTTGTAACGAACATACCTTAAACTTCTTCTCTACATAGTCACCTCGAAAATTCAAGCATTTGTTGTAACGTGTTTCGAGTTTTTGTATCCCAGCTTAATAAATTATAAAACCTGCAAATATATATTTTTTAATAATCGCAACGTATTATCCAACAAAGGCAAAAAGAATAATGTGAACGTCAGTAATTAGTCAGCAATTATAACCGTAATTTTAACTGCACACATTCTCAATGCGTTTCATCAGTAAACACAATCGTCGAGACTTTCGCCAGTGCACATTATTCTTATTTTTATTTTTTTGCTGAAAAGATGCGAAATTATAATCTTCCGATTCAATGCGTTCATTACGGCTTATTACCATCCAATCAGAATATAAATTGCGCAAAATTACAAAAACTGATTAACTGTCATTCAACGATTTTCCATTTCGCAACCCACAATGGATTACACTCATTTACGCCGATGATTCAGCAGGAGGAATTCGCGAGCGCGTAAATATATACACACAGATTCACGTCGTAATGTTTTAAAACAAGGACGTTTATAAAATAATAGTGATAATAATAGAAAAAGAAGCAATCTTTCTTTATTGATATAAATATCATCTTGACTTTTTTTTAAGATTACATCCATCAACATAACTGTCATCATCCTTTTTCATTATTTTAAGTTGTAACTTTGGATTTTTGCAGAGAACTTTCTTCAGCTTTGCAGCTGTAATTGTGAATTCAATTCGTTCACTAAAATTTCTCCAGGATTCCTTCTGTCGTTGCCTTACCTTCTTTTTGGATGGTCGATGAAGCTCTTTATAACAGGTCCAAACATTGACAAACTATCGAGCTGCGCTCTTCTACTTGCATAGGTATTTCTTACTTAAAGTACTCTACTACAAACTCCTTGCGAATTAGTGAACTAAATGAATCGAATGATTTGGTGAAATAAGTTCTGAACGTTCTAGCAATTTTGGACAATTATTAAGACGTCTTTAATACCTGAGAATGATTAGCAAACATTAAAAGACTATCGAGCTACGCTCTTCTACTTGTATAGGTTTCTCTTACTTGAAGTACTCTCTTATAAACTCTTTACAAGTCGTGTATGTTCTAATTATTTTGAACACTTTTTGAGATATCCTAAATGACTAAAAAGGATGAACAAAAATTGTAAGACTATCGAGCTGCGCTCTTCTAAAATCCCTATTGTTGCTAATGTTTCAAAATTACGAACAGTTTTACTGTTCTACTATCCTACCCTCCAATTTCTGTATACGAACGGAGATTTTATGGAAAAATTATTATTGGAAGAAAAAACATACATCAAAAAATACAATTATTCCTGAAGGTAAATGTTTCTTTAGTGAAACTCTGATGAATGTTTTATTGATTGAAGGGTGGAATAGTGGCCACCCACCCACCCTACATAAGCAAAGAAACGTAAATACCCATTACTGCAAATGTTCTCGGAAATTATCAACAGTATTAGTGTTTGTGATTTCGAGAAATTAAAAAGTAGTATTTTAATTTAAGTAAAGGTATATATGTAGGGTGGGTGGGTGGCCAGTATCCTACCCTCCAATTTCTACAAACGAACGGAGATTTGTTGTGGAAAAGCTAGGTAATATTTTGTGTTATATTTTTTTCTATAGATCTTGTAAAATAAACTAAACTAAACTAATGTAGCAAAATGAGTGTTGTACGTTCTAGCAATTTTGAACAATTATTGAGATATCCTCAATGCTTGAAAATGAAGATTATCTAATTTAGCAAAATCCTGAAGGCCCAAAAAGGAAGAACAACATTGGAAAACTATCGAGCTACGCTTTTATACACGAATGGTCTTTCTTACTTGAAGCACTCTCTTAGAAGCTCCTACTTCTGAAATAAATTAATTGTCTGATGTAGCAAAATAAATTTTGTATGTTTTAACAACTTTTTGAGTTATCTTGAATGCTTAAAGAGGATGTACAAACATCGATAGTCTATGGAGCTACGCTCTTCTACTTGAATAGTCTTGCCTACTTGAAGTAATCTCTTGTAAACTTCTTCTTCTGAATTAAATTAATCGTGGGTAAAAACTGGAAAAACCGCAGACTGAAACACAAATTTATTGCAAAATGTAAAAATTACAGAAAACACAATTATAAGAAGAATTATTTAAAAAATATCAGTGTTGAAAAATTTGGCTACTACAAAACAAAAAAATATGGAAATGGTAAACAGTAAAATTTAAAAACTTTTAAATTTTTTAAATTTCAATTGCAGAAAAAAATTAAAAAACTTTAATAAAATCTGTTAACATGAAAGATAATTTCAGCTTACAAGAAATTTTCGAAATTTGAAGGAGAGATTTACGGAGAAAAGAATAGTTTCTAAAACTCTCAAAAGCTAAACTGCTGAAATTTCTTAAAATCTTGCAGAGTGAAACTCGTTAAAACCTTTTCTAAAATTACTGGGAAATCAAAAAAAAATAGAAGAAGTATTATTAGAAAATCTATAAATTTTCATTAATTTTAAGAAATATTGAAAAACTTGCGAAGAATTGCTGGAAAATTCTAAAACTGATAAAAGTGGCAGAAAACATTAAATATATAAACTGTTGAAACAAATTACAATTTTTGTTAAAAACAACCTTTTAACCTGGAAATAAATTTCTTCAAAAAAACTGGACTGAATTTTCTAGCAACCAAAACTATTAGAACAATAGAAGAATATTTTCGAAAATCGGAAGATAAATTTCGCTCTTATGAAATGGTAAAAAAAATTGAGGATTTGTTTGAAAAAAATCTAAAACTTAGTAGAAAATTTTCAGAATCCAAAATTTGAACCTTAGAAAAATCTCACAAAAACTGAAACGGGAATTGATTGGAAACTTATCTTAAATAAAAAGGAATTTCTACAAACAAACAAAAAACTAAAATGGCGAAAATACAATTAACGGATGACAACAAACAGATAACAATTGAAACAAGAAAAATTAACAGTTGACAATCAACAGATGACAAATAATAGATGACAATAGACAGATAACATTTGACAGATGAAAATTGACAGATGATAACAATAGACAGGTGACAATTGACAGATGATAATTAGTGAATAACAATGAGTAGATAACATTTGGTAGATGTAAATTGGCAGTTGACAATTGAGAAATAACAATTCACAGATTAAAAGAAATGACAGGCGACAATTGGCAAAACACAATTCACAGATAACAATTGACACGTGGCAATGGATTGCAATGAACAGATAATATTTACAGATGGCAATTGAGAAATAACAATTGACTTATAACAACAAATTATCAGATGTCAATTGGGAAATAACAATTTACAGATAATAATTGACAGATAACAGTTAGTGCACGACAATAAACAAATAACATTTAAAAGATTAAAATTGACAGATTACATTTGAGAAATAACAATTGACAGATGACAATGGCAAATAACAATTGACAATTGACACCCGACAATTAGTGAATGCCAATGAACAGATAACATTTAAAAGATGAAAATTGAGAAATGACAATCGACAGATAAAAAAAAATTGACAAATGACAATTGACAATTAACAGTTGACAGATAATGGATGACAATAGTCAGATAATATTTGAAAGTATTTGAAAGATGAAAATTAACACATGACAATTAAGAAATAACAATCGGCTGATACCAAAATAAATGACAAATAACAATTAGGAAATAACAATTGACAGTTGACAATTAAGAGATGACAGGAAGACAAAATTGGAAAAATGAAAATTGACAGATGACAATTAATAATAATATTTATTGACGGAAAATCCAATTTACAGAAAATAAAAATAACACAGTTAAACAAATGAAATTATAATAAGGGAAACTAAAGCTAAACATAATTTAAAAAACCAAAACGTAATCAACACTAGCTTAAACCTATAAGTACATATACATAAAATACAAATTAACTACAGTGACTTAAAACATAATAATTAATAATAATAATAATTCACAGATAACATTTGACAGGTGACAATTGAGAAATAATAATCGACAGCTAACTAAAAATTGACACATCACAAATGGCAAATAACAATTCACAGATAATAATTGACAGATGGCAATTAGTGGAAGGCAACGAATTGAAAGATAAAAATTGACAGATGACAATTGATAAATAAAAATTGTCAAATAACAATTGACATCTAACAATAGATAGGTGACAATTGACAAATGACAATAACCAAGAAACAGATAACAATTAACAGACGACCGTTGACAAATGACAATTAATGGATGACAATAAACAGATAACAATTAAAAAATGGAAATTGACAGATGACAATTAAGAAAAATTATAATGACAATTAATGAATGACAACAAACAGGTAAGATAAAAATTGGCAGATGACAATTGAGAAATAACAATTGATAGATGCAAATAGACAGATGACAATTCACAAATAATAATTGATAGATGAAAATTGTCAGGTGACAATTGGCAGATTAATGGATGACAACGAGAAAATAACAATTGAAAAATGAAAAATGACAGATGATAACTAACACACAATTCAGTTATTGATGTATCAAAATAAATCCTGTGTGTTTTAATAATGTTGGACACTTTTTGAGATATCCTAAATGCCTAAAAAGGATTACTAAAACTTGGAAGTCCACAAGAGTTACGCTCTTCTACATGTATAGGTATCTCTTACTAAGTACTCTATTAAAAAGTCCTTCTTCTGAATTAAATTAATCGTCTGATGTTTTCTCGTGAGTCCTAATAATTTTGGACCATTATTGAGATATCTTCAATGCCTGAAAAGGAAGGTTATCTTATCTAGTAAAAATAAGTACTGCATGTTCCATTAATTTTGGACAATTATTGAGATATTCTGAATGTCTAGAAAGGAAGAGAAAATATGTAATTAATTGCTCACTGTGAAACAAACCAAGTGTTTTTAATTCTAATCAAGAAAAGAAATCTATCAAGCTATGCTCTTCTACTTGTATAGTATTTCTTACTTGAATAAATCTCTTATAAAATCCTTCTTCTAAATTGAATTAATCGCCCAATGTTATCTGATGTAGCAAAAAAAATCCTGTATGTTCTAACAATGTTGGACACTTTCTGGTATATCCTGAATACCTAAAGAGGATGAAAAAAAACTGATTGTCTATGGAGCTACGGTGTTCTACTTGTATTTAGTCTCTCTTATTTAAATTACTATCTTATAACACTTTCTTCTGAATTAAATTAATCGTTTCGGGTAATTTGATGTAGCAAAATAAGTTCGTTACGTTTTAGCAATTTTGAACAATTATTGAGATATCCTGAATATCTGAACAAGACGAAAAAAATTGGAAGACTATCGAGCTGCGCTCTTCTACTTGTATAGGTTTCTCTTACTTAAAGTACTCTCTTACAAACCCCTTCTTCTGAATTGAATTAATCGCCTGGGATTATTTGATGTAGAAAAAGGAGTCCTGTACGTTCAACTAGTTTAGGACATATAGTAATTTGTTGTTGAGTTACGTGAAGATATGATTAAAATACAAACACTTTCTTCACAATTAATTTTTATTTCGCTAGATGTACATTTCGGGTACTATGCACCAATTATCAATAGCTTATAACTGAGTTATTGTGAAGAAAGTGTTAGTGTTTTAAACAGTTTAGGACACTTATTGAGATTTCCTCAAATCAAACCAAATATAAAAATAATGTACAAAAATGGGAAAACTATCGAGCTGCGCTCTTCTACTTGTATAGTCTTTCTTACTTGAAGTACTCTCCCACAAACTGTTTATATGTGGTGGATGTTCTAACAATTTTTGATACTTATTGATATATCCGAAATGCCTAAAAAGCATGAACAAAAATTGCAAAGACTATTGAACTACGCTCTTCTACTTGAGTAGTTTTTTCTTACTTGAAGTACTCTTTTATAAACTCTTTACAAGTCGTGTATGTTCTAATTATTTTGAACACTTTTTGAGATATTCTGAATGGCTAAAAAGCATGAACAAAAATTGGAGGACTATCGAGCTGCGCTCTTCTACTTGAATAGCCTTTGAAGTACTTTTCCACAAACTCTTTATGAGTCATGTATGTTCTAATAATTTTGGACACTCATTGAGATATCTTGAATACCTAAAAAGAATGAACAAATATTGCAAAGACTATTGAACTACGCTCTTCTATTTAAGTAGTTTTTCTCACTTGAAGTACTCTCTTATAAACTCTTTACAAGTCGTGTATGTTCTAATTATTTTCAACACTTTTTGAGATATCCTAAATGATTAGAAAGAATGAACAAAAGCTGCGTTCTTCTAAAATCCCTATTATTGCTAATGTTTCCTAAAATTATCAACAGTTTTAGTGTTCGTAATTTTGAGGAATAATAAAAGTACTATTACAATTTAGGTTAAGGTATATATGTAGGGTGGGTGGGTGGCCACTATCCTACCCTCCAATTTCTGCATACGAACGGAGATTTTATGAAAAAATGCATAATTGGGAGAAAAATCATACATGAAAAAACTACAATTATTCCTGAAGGTAAACGTTTCTTCAGTAAAACTCTGATTAATGTTTTACTGATTGTAGGGTGGGATAGAGGCCACCCACCCACCCTACATACGCAAAAAAACTTATATCCATATTATTACTAATGTATCCTGAAATTATCAACATTATTAGTGTTTATGATTTTAAGATATTAAAAGTAGTACTTTAATTTAAGTAAAGGTATATATGTAGGGTGGGTGGGTGGCCACTATCCTACCTTCCAATTTCTACACATGAACGGAGATTTGTTGTGGAAAAGCTAGGTAATATGGAGAGAAAACGTAAAAAAATAATAAACTACAAATATTTTTATTATTCGGTTTTTTAGTGGAACTCTGATGAATGTTTTACTGGTTGGAAGATAGGATAGAGGCCACCCACCCACCCTACATATGCAAACAACCCAAATTCCTATAATTGTTAATGTTTCATGAAATTATCAACAGCTTTAGTGTTTGTAATTTTGAGGAATAATAAAAGTACTATTTCAATTTAGATTAAGGTATATATGTAGGGGGGGTGGGTGGCCACTATCCTACCCTCAAATTTCTGCATACGAACGGAGATTTTATGAAAAAATGCATAATTGGGAGAAAAATCATACATGAAAAAACTACAATTATTCCTGAAGGTAAACGTTTCTTCAGTAAAACTCTGATGAATGTTTTACTGATTGAAGGGTGGGATAGAGGCCACCCACCCACCCTACATATGCAATAAAACTCCAATCCCTATTATTGCTGATGTTTCTTGAAATTATCAACAGGATTATATTTGTGATTTTAAGAAATATCAAGGTAAGTATTTTAATTGATTAATGGTTGAAGCGTTAACTTCGTGATACATTTTGGAAAATTAAACAAAAACGTTTACTTAGTTAATATCACACTTTATAAAGTGTGATATTAACAAAGTAAACGTTTTTGTTTAATTTTAGTAAGTATTTTAGTTTAAGTTAAGGTTTATTTTCAGGGTGGGTGGGTTGTCACTATAGCACCCTCCAATTTTTGTATACCACTCAAGATTTGTAATGAAAAATGTGTGTAATAGCAAGAGACAGTGAAAGTAATAAATTACAATTATTACAATTATTTCTATAAGTAAACGTTTATTAAGTGAAACTCTGATGATTGTTTTGCCGGTTGAAGGGTGGGATAGTGGCCATCCACCCACCCTAAATATACACTTGTATTTTAATCAGTGACACTGAATGAATCTTTAAAAAAATCTAGCTAAATTGCTGATGATCTTATTAAACGTTTAAAAGTAGAATCCTAGTTTTATTTCATTGTATATGTAGGGTAGGTTCACCATCCCACCCTCCAGTTTTTATAATATAAACTAAGATTATTATTATAAGCAATCACTTAATCTAAAAGATAATACTTATATAAAAAAAAACGTTTTAATTTGCTTTAAATTTAATAATTTTTCAGTATTTTCTAATAACTGGAAGGTGGGATAGTGGACACCCACCCACCCTACATACGCAAAATAATTAAATCCATATTATTACTAATGTTTCCTGAAATTATCAACAGTATTATTGTTTGTAATTTTCAGGAATACTAAAAGTAGTTTTTCAATTTAATTTAAGGTATATATGTAGGGTGGGTGAGTGGCCACCATTCCACCCTTCAATTTCTGCACACGAACAAAGATTTGATCTGAAAAACAATAGATAATATCGAGAGAAAACGTATGAAAATAATAAACTACAATTATTCTTATAAATACACGTTTATTAAGCAAAACTCTAATTAATGTTTTACTGATTAGAGGGTAGAATTCGAGCCGTATGTTTTACTAATTGGAGGGTGGGATAGAGGCCACCCACCCACCCTACATATACAAGGAAACTTTAATCCTTATTATTGCTAATGTTTTCTAAAATTACCAACACTAATTGTTTGTGATTTTAAGAAATAAAAAATAGTATTTTTATTTAAGTAAAGATATATATGTAGGGTGGGTGGGTGTCCACTATCCCACACTACAATTTCTGCATACGAACGGAGATTTTTAGTGGGCAAAATAAGCAATATATAGAGAAAACATAAGAAAATAATAAACTATAACTATTCTTATAAGTAAACGTTTCTTCAGCGAAATTTTGATGAATGTTTTACTGGTTGGAGGGTGGATAGTGGCCACCCACCCACCCTACATATGCAATGAAACATCAAATCCCTCTTTCTGCTAATGTTTCCTAAAATTACCAACAGTATTAATGTTTGTGATTCTAAACATTTATTTAGTGAATTCTGATGAATTTTTTACTGGTTGGAGGGTGGGATAGACGCCACCCACCCGTCCTACATATGCAATGAAACCTCAATCCTTATTTCTGATAATGTTTCCTGAAATTATTAACAGTATTGGTGTTAGTGATTTTAAGCAATATAAAAGAAACTATTTTAGTTTAAGTTAAGGTTAATTATGAAGGGTGGGTGGGTGTCCACTATCCCACCCTTTAATTTTGTGTATACGAACCAAGATCTGTAATGAAAAATGCCCGTAAATAGGAAAAGTAAAGGTTTATTTAATGAAACTCTGATGAATGTTTTACTTACACATGTAAATTAATAACTACAATTGTTTCTATAAGAAAAAGTTGATTTATTGAAACTCTAACGAATTTTTTGCCGGTTAGGGGGTGGGATAGTGGACACCCACCCACCCTACATATACACTTGCACTTCAATCATTGTACTTAAATAAATAAATTGTAACAGAATTGCTTTTGATGTTATTAAACGTTTAAAAGTAGAATCTTTGAATTTATTTTAAATATATATATGTAGGATATGACTTACCTCGCGGAACTGTGAATTGAGCTGGCGTACTTCCGACCTACGGCAATAAACAATGAACTGATATAGCGTATTCCTGACCTATCGTAATAAATCGATCAATTATGTAACATTTAATTAAGCCAATTTGACAAATGAGTTTTACAAGAAATTCTTTTATCGATTTTTAGATGAATTTTAAAAAAAAGAAAAATTGTACCATGTAAACTACGAATTTTTTCTTCATCCATTACATAATTTAACGATAAAAATTGTGAAACAAGTAAAACCAAGAGATATTAATTACTAATTTACCTTATTGTATCATGCAGTTCAGTTTAGTTTATTGGCTTTACAAGGCCTACAAAAAATATACTAAATAACATACATTTGCAATAACTGAAATTTAGATCGCAGGACTTGAAGGTGGAGTTCAAACCATTCAAACCATTATTTCCTATAGCGGATGATGACCAGCAGGTGATTATTACCATTGAGGCAATATTTTTGTCATTGCTATTGGCTATTTTTGTGGAGTTATTTTATGACATGTATGTCAATATCCAGTCACTACTACTAGTTATAACAGTCCCAAAAATCTGAAGGATAGAGAATAAAGATAAAAACCACAATATAATAATACCAACTTGAATTTTAATTTTCTTCGCAAATATTTATATATTTTAATAAAGGTATTTTTATGCCAATTAGCTGTAATAAAGGTGTGAACTGTAAACTAATAGCAAAGTATTTACCAGTAAATTACGTTCGCGGTCATAAATTGTGCGCTCCAGTTTTTCGCCGCGGCTTTGGATTTTCCGAACCTGCGCCGAAAGCATTTTTTCTTCGGCCAGCGGCAGCACGAAGAGAAGCTTTCTCTTGTAGCAGCCTAGTGCCATTTCGGGGACATTTCGCGTTGTGTAACGAGTGCTGTTGCATTGCTATTGAGATGGGAATGCTCGCACGTATTTACTTTAAATGCAGAAGATAATGAGATGTGCATGTGCAACGTCTTCAATGCACCCAGCCAGATATTGACAAATCATTTGTAATATTTTCTTTTGTTTGTCATTAAAACCAGGTGTTTACTTGTCCTAATTATTAAAACGTTACGATACTTATAATTTATAAAATTTACTTAATAAAATACTGACACAGTACGTTTCATCAAGTAATAATAGCCTCATCAATTCAGTAATTAAAATTTACGTTTATTCATAAATACAATATGAATGTGACGTAAAATGGTCGAAACTAAAGTCGTGTAAATATTGTTATTGATATATCATAAACTATTATAGACTAAACATTAAAATACAATTAATTTTCTCTTGTATTTACTAATTAGGATTTTCTGTTCGAATATTTGATGATTATAAAGACAAACAATAGGAAGTTAATCATGATGATTGCGAACGTTACTACGTGGTAATTAATAATATAAGCATTGAATAAAACATTTCTTATGTTTTATTCAATATTACTGTTATTACTATTTACTGTTTTATTCAATTTATGTTCTTAAAATTAGAAATAAAAATTGCTTTTATATATCGATAACATTATTAAATTAATGTTCCCATTTCGTGACAAATTAACGTTTTTTTTAATAATAAATATGTAGTCATAGTTTTTAACTTTCATCGTTAATTTCGCTCTCATTGAATATATTTCTATATGCAAAATCCCAAATCAATTATTATAGTATATAATTATAACAATAACAATATTTTTGTATGATTCTTCGTCTTCTTGTTCTTCGTGGTCTTTTAACCTCAATTATTATATAAAAATTCTTCACGCACTTGCCAATTACACAAACTTTAAGAAACTAGTGCACTGGTGAATTTAAATGCAAATATACAGCCTATGGCAGTATTTAAAGGAAATGAAAGTTAATTGAATTAATTGCGATACATGTGTAAATGTTAATGTGCCGAATGTAATTATTTTTCTATTTTCCCTTGCTGGTTTTAAAGTAGCTAGAAAATGACAAAATACTTTTGATTTAAATTTTGAATCAATAGTTTACTTACTATATAAAGAAAATTGCAAACACGCGGTACAATATATTAAAATATATATGTTTTAACTTAAATTCAAATACTACCTTTTTATTCCTCAATACCATAGGCGTAACACTGCAGATAATTTTATAAAACGACGGAAATATTAAGGATTGAAGTACGAATGCATAGGTAGGGTGGGTGGGTGGCCTCTATTATACCCTCCAGTCAATAAAATATACGGCTCGAATTTATTGAAAACATATTAAAATAAAAGCAATTTTTAATTATGTATATGGTTTAAATAAAGTCTAAACTTTCTTAGAATGAATCATTATAATTAAATGGTTTCTTTTTGTTTCTTTTTTTCGAAATATTCTTTACTATATTCATTGGTTTTTCTTTTAATATACACTACTTTTCAATTATTTTTCTAAACAAAATCCAACAGTTCGAGACAAATTTTCTTGCAATTGTTAGAAGTTAATAATTTTTTAACGTTCAACTAATTTTTTGGCAAAAATATCAACTGTTTTTAGGTAAATTCTAAATTCATTTTTTACAAAAATTTCATCTCATAGAGTTAATTAAGTTCCTAACTATTCTAAATTTATTTCAACTTTTTTAAATTCAAACTATTTTAAACAAACTTTAACAGTTTTAAACAAATTTGAAATTTTTAACTGTTTTGGCATATTTTTAAATGGTTTTTTTTGATAAATTCCCACTTTTAAACGGTTTTTTTGTTAGCCTATTTTTAACTGCTGTTTAGCAAATTTTCAACTGTTTTTTTTGCTAAAATTCCAACTGTTTTAAACAAATTTAAAAATTTAATATTTTTTCTTAAGAAATTTTTAACTGTCTGTTCTTTTGGCGAAATTCCATCTGTTATAAACAAATTTTAAACTCTTCTTTTTTAAAGAATTGTTTTTTTTAGTATTTTTACAATTTTCAAATGTTTTTAAAATATTCTTCACAAAATTCAACTGTTTTTAATTTGCCACAATTTTTTCTGCAGTTGTAACGTTCTATAAAATTCTTTTTTTTAATTTGCAAATGTTGACAACTTGTTATAAAGTGTTTTCTAAATTTCTTTAATTTTCAAATGTTTCTAATGATTTATAAATGTTGTTTTTTTTAGTTACAAAATGTTTTTGACAATTGTCACATAAGTCAATTTTATTCAATTGTTCTTTTTTATTTTTAAATGTTTTCTAACTTATTGCCAAATTCGCAATTTTTGTTTTTTTTTTTTTTAATTTTGACTGTTTCTAAAAAAAATTAAATCCAATTAATAAAGAAATTGGTTGCGACCGTTACTACGTGGTAATCCATACTTACATAGTGAATTTTTCAATTCACTTAATCCAATTGTTTAAATTTTACGCCTATTGAACATTGTTTATACAATTCCACTTTCAAATATTTTCAAAATTTCTGTCTTTCTTTCTTCCTAAATAAATACTCTGCTGTTTTTTAGAAAAATTTTGACTCGATTTTCGTTTGATAAAAAAAACTTATATACGTTATTTTATTTTCAACTGTTTGTTAACTATTCTTTCTTAATAAATATTCAACTGTTTTTTTTTTATTTCTTATGCAATTTTCAAATGTTGCAAATGTTATTTTTTTCTAAATTACAACTGATTTAAACAAATTTTAAAAATAGTTTATCAACATTCAATTATTTTCAACTGTCTTTTAGAAAAATTCCATCTGCCTTTTTTCCAATTTTCGAATGGTTTTAAAATTTTTAAACTATTCTTCACAAAATTCAACAGATTTTAAAATTTTCAGTTTTAAATGATTACAAAATTATTTAATATTTGCAGATGTTTATAACACAAACGTGTTTCACTAAATTCACTTTATTTTTCATTGTCAAATGTTTATAATTATTGATCATATAAATGTGTTGTTTTTTTATTATAAACTGTTCTTGGTGAATTTTTTAAAATAATTTTTATTTTTAATTCAATTTTTTACTTTTGTTTTGCAATTTTTATTAATTTCGAAAACTATTTGACGATTTACAATATTTACGGTTTCTCGTGAAACTTGAAATTTTATGGCTTAATTGTTTGCTACATAATAGCTCGATTTATTAAGATAGGTCAGGAATACGCCAGGCCTTTCCATTGTTTATTACCGTAGGTCAGGAGTACGCCAGCTCAATCCACAATTCCGTGAGGTAGGTCAAGAGTACGCCAGATCAACGCTTAGTAGAGTAGGGTAGGTCAGGAGTACGCTAGGTCAATGTAAACTTCGTTGGGATAGGTCAGGAGTACGCTAGGTAAAGAAAATACCAAAAAAATCGGATTAAAACTACAAATAGCAACATAACATCAACAGATTAATAGAAACAAAACAAAAAACAATTTTAATTTTTTCTAAATTAATTTTCAAAAGTTTAATTGTTTACGTTTCAGTTGTTTTTATTCAATATTTTCAATAATTGTTTTTGACAATCATAGAAAACCTCGAATTAATAACGTTGCAAATATTTTGGACAAAAACTCCACCGTTTTCCTCATTGATGTCAGATATGGGATGACATTGTAATAAAAACAATAGCAAGTTAAAATCTGCAAAAAAAATTGATTTCGAAATAAGTAACAACTGAAAAATTGCAAAAAAAGAAACAATTGAAAATCTATCTAATTACCAAATAAAATTTACCTAAAAAGGAACCAATAAAGGAAAAACAATTAAAATTTGTTAAAAGCAATTAAAATTTCTCAACACAAAACAAACAATTGATTTAGAAAATAATCAAAGCTGATGAAACGATTAAAAAAAATTTATCAAAAAAGAACAAAATAATGAAATTTTCTTTAGAAAAAAAAATAATTAAACACAATTTATATTTCTCTAAAAAGGAAATAATTAATTTTGAACAGAAAAACAGATGGAAATTTATAAGAAAAAAAAACAATTTAAAACTTCCGCAAAAAGAAATGGTTCACAATTTGTAGACAAAGTTGTTTTAATTTAAGAAGAAAAAGAAAACAAATATAAAATTAAAAAGGCAACAATTGTTAACCTGTTTAAATTTAAATTTGACAAGACAAAAAATAATAAAATTGATGGAATTTTAACTAAAACAAACCAATTGAAATTTGTTAAAAACAAACAATTGACCTTTCTCAAAGTAAAACATGTTGATTTAAATAAGAAAAAATTTCAAACAAAAAAAACATGAAAATCTGTAAAAAAAAAAATGAAAATCAGTCTAAAAAAATTGAAATTTACCAAGAAAACAACTTTAAAACAAAAGACAACAAAATTCATGCAATTTTAGTTGTTAAAAAATGAAATAATTAACTTTGAAAAAAATTAAAAGCAAATAAAAAATTATGAACAAAAAACAATCTCTGCAAAAATGGAAAGACTGACAGAAAGACCATGGGTCGATAGCCGTTAAGAAAATCAAATACAATTGATTTAGAAACGAGAAACAGATTAATATTTTTAAACAAAACAAAAACAATTGAAAATTTATCCAAAAAAAAACAATTGAAATTTATCAAGAAAAGAACTTTAAAAGAATAAATTAATGAAATATCCTTAAAAAAAAACAATTGAAATAAGTACAAAAAATTCTGCAAAAAATAAATGGAATTACAAAGAAAAAAAAGAAAAAGTTAATAGAATTTTACCACAAAAAATTATAAATAGAAATTTTTGAAAAAAGAAAAACATCTTTGGTTAAAAAAAACAAATGCAAATTAGAAAAGGAAACAAATAATAATCTATTTAAAAAAACAATCGAAATTTGATATGACAAAAAAATATATAAAATCGATCGAATTTTGCAAAACAAAAACAATTGAAATTTGTTTAAAAACACATTTAAAATTACTCAAAGAAGGAGACATTGATTTAGAAAACAGATGAAAAATTTCAAGCAAAAATAAAACAATTGAAAATCTGTCAATAAGAAACAATTGAAATTTGCCAAGAAAAGAATTTTAAAACACAAAAAAAACAACAAAATTAATATTTTTTTCTTAAATAAAACATTAAAAATTGTATTAAATAGTTGAAATTGAAAACAGGTTTTGATTTACGAAAAAAAAGTCAAAAGAAAATTTTAAGTGGAAACAATTGATAATCTGTATAATAAAAAACAATTGAAATTTGAACACAGAAAAAAATAATAAAATTGAGTTTTACCAAAAATTAAACAATTAAAATTTGTTAAAAATAGTTAAAAATTTCTTTAAAAAAAACAGTAGGCATTTCATAAAGAAGAAATAATTAATTTAGAATGAAAAGTTTCAAGCAAAATAGAAACAATTGAAAATCTGTCTAAAAAACATTAGAAAACAACTTTAAAACAAATAAATTTTACAAAAAAACAATTGAAATGTGTCAAAAATAAAAACAATTGAAATCTCCCAAAAAAGAAATAATTCATTTTAAAACAATAACAAACGACGAAAATTTTCAAGAACATAAAAAGTAATTTAAAATCTCTGCAGAAATTTTCACCAAAAAAATTTTAAACTAGAAATTTTGAAAAAAAAATATATGTTGTTTTAATTTAAGAAAAAAACAATTGAAAATCTGTCAAAAAAACCATTAAAATTTGCCAAAAACAACAAAATAAATAAGATTTTCTTAAACAAAACATCAAAATTTGATTAAAACAGTTAAAAATTTCTCAAAAACGAAATAATTGATTTAGAAAAGAATAAAAACAGATGAAAAAATGTAAGAACAAAGAAACAATTTAAAATTTCTGCTACAAAAAATACATAAAAAAGGACAAAGTAGATAGATTTTTTCCAAAAAATATGTTTTTTTTGTAACTAGAAATTTTTGAATTTTTGAAAAACACGTTTTGATTTATGAAAGAACAAAACATGAAAATTTGAAGAGGAAACAATTGATAATCTGTTGAAAAAATTTTGTTTTACCAAAAATAAAATAATTAGTTAAAAAAATAGTTAAAATTTGTTTAAAAAAACAATTGATTATTTTTTAATAGTTAAAATTTGTCAAAAAAAAAAACAGTTAACTGTCAACTAATTGATTTAGAAAAGAGAAACAGATGAATATTTTCAAGCAAAACAAGACAATTGAAAATCTATCAAAAGAAACAATTGAAATTTACCAAGAAAAGAACTTTAAAACAGAAAACAACAAAATTAATGAAATATGCTTAAATAATAAACAATTAAAATTTGTTATAAGCAATTAAAATTACTATAAAAAGAAATAAATAAATTTACAAGAAAAGAAAATGTCTGCAAGAAAAGTTAATGATAGAAAAAGAAAAAAAGACAAAATATTTAAAAAAAAAACATGTTTATAACTGTAGAAATGTTTGAAAGAAGAAAAACATGTTTTTATTTTCAGGAAAAAAAACAAATGCAAATTTGAAAAAGAAACAATTAATAATCGGTTAAAAAACAATCGAAATTTGACATAACAAAAAAATAATAAAAAAGATTGAATTTTACAAAAAAAACAATTGAAAACTGCCAAAAAAACATTTAAAGTTACTCAAATGACTATTTTATTTAGAAAAGAGAAATAGATGAAAAATTTCAAGCAAAAAGAAAACAATTGAAAATCTCTCAAAAAGAAACAATTGAAATTTGCCAAGAAAAGAACTTTAAACAACAAAATTATTCAAATTATCTTAAACAAAACATTAAACATTTGTTGGAAACAGTTGAAATTTCTCAAAAACGAAATAACTGATTTAAAAAAGAATAAAATCAGATGAAAAAAAAACAAGAACAAGAAAAAACCATTTAAAATTTCTGCAAAAAAATGAAGTCTAAAAAATAGTATAATGATTTTTTGATTTACAAAAAAAAAATTAAATTTAGAAGAAGAAATTGATAATCTTTATAAAAAAACAATTTAAATGAAATTTGAATTAATAGAATTAATGGAGTTTTGTCAAAAATGAAAGAATTACAATTAGTTTTAAAAAAATAGTTAAAATTTCTTTTAAAAAAAAACAGTTGACATCTCATAAAGAAAATTATTTTAGAATGAAACATTTCAAGCAAAAGAGAAACAATTGAAAATCGGTCTGAAAAACAATTGAAATTTACCAAGAAAACAAAAGGCAACAAAATTAATGATAAACAATAAAAATGTGTTAAAAACAATTGACATTTCTCAAAAAAGAAATAATTGATTTAAAAAATAAAAGAAGTAAAAAAATTACAAAAATATCTCTGCAAAAAAAATTTAAAAAAAAAAAACAAATTTGATCGAATTTTTTTTTTTACTAGAAATATTTTGTTTTAAGCATATGAAAAATTGAAAAAGAAACAATTGTTAATCTGTTGAAAAAAACAATTGAAATCTAAAACGACAAAAATTATAAAATTTACAGAATTTTACCAAAAATTTTTTTTTTTAAATTGTTCAAATTTGTTAAAAAAAACAATTGAAATTTTTCAAAGGAGAATTAATTGATTTAGAAAAGAGAAACAGATGAAAATTTCAAGCAAAACAATTGAAAAGAAACAACTAGAAATTTTTTAAAAAAGGAAAGCATGTTTTTATTTAAGAAAAAAAAAGCATAGGAAAAATTGGAAAAGAAACAATTGATAATCTGTTAAAAAATAAAACAATTGATGTTCGACAAGACAAAAAAAAATAATAAAATCGATGGCAAACCGTTGAAATTTCGTTTAAAAAACGAACTGATTTAGAACAGACAAACAAAAAAATCAAGGAAGAAAAAAACAATTGAAAATCATTTTTTTATAATTTTGGCTAAAGCATTTATTTGAAAAAAAAAACAAATACAAATTGAAAAAAAAACAATTAAAATTTGAAAAGACAAAAAAGAAAAAAGTTGATGTAGTTTTACCAACAAAAAAACAATCGAAATTTGTTTTAAAAACAGTTGAAATTTCTCAAAGAAGAATTAACTGATATGGAAAAGAAAAACAGAACAAAAATTGCAATTAAAAAAAACAATTGAAAATGTGTCAAATAAAACAATTGAAATTAAACAATAAAAAAAGTTAGTGGAATTTTACAAAAGAAAAATGTTTAACTGTTTTTTTTTTTGAAAAAAGAGAAAATTGTATTGATTTAAGAAAAATAAACCAGATATGTATAATCTGTTTAAAAACAATTGAAATTTTACAAGAAAATAATTTAAAATTGATGATAATTTAATACAAAAAAACAATTGAAATTCAAGGGAAAAAAAACAGAAGAAATTTTTGAAAGTAAAAATATAAATCAATTATTTTTACTTTCAAATATTTCTTCTGTTTTTTTTTTTTAAATTTAAGTTGTTAAAAAGAAACAGATAAAAACTTTCAAGTAAAAAAAACATTGAAAATCCGTCAAAAAAAACAATTGAAATTTGCCAAAAAAAGAAGAATAAAAGCTGATGAAAATGAACAAAAAATACAATACGATTTTTACCTAGAAAAAATCTAAACATTTTATTTTTGAAGAAAGAAAAAATTGTTTCGATTTAAGGAAAAAAAACAAATGAAAAATTGAAAAGAAACAATTGTTAATCTGTATAAAAAAAACAATTGAAATTTGACAAGACAAAAATTAATGGATTTTTTTCCAAAAAAAAAAAACAATTGAAATTTGTTTCTCATTTATATTTAATAGCATTTAATTACTTGTTTACATGATGTTTTTATTTTTCTTCCAAAATTCAATTGATTTTCACAATTTAATTAACTATTTTTCACAAAACGGTTATGACATGTAAAAATTGATACATTAATTATATGATCATTTGAGTGATGTGATTAATACAGGAATACAAGAACCAAAGTAGACATAGATATAAATTACACGTCTTCGGCATTCAACACGAGCCCGCAGACGAGCATGTGACGCGTTTTCGATCTGGACTGTTTGAATCCCTTGCCGCATTTATCGCATACGAACAACTTGTCTTTAATGTGACTCCGCAGGTGTATCTTAAGACTGTACTTATCGCGCAGCACTTTGCCGCATATGGAACACTCCGCCTTGTGCACTTTGGCGTGTTTGATTAAATCCAAGTTCGTCGAAAACTCCATTTCGCACTCATCACAGGTAAACTTTGATTGATTCGCCTCCGCGCCGTCCGCGTCCTCTTTGTTGAAAAAGTACTCGAGTTTCACTTTGACCTCATCTTCATCGAACGGATCGTCTTCGAATTCCTCCTTCACCGCGCCCAAATCGGATTCCGTCACTGAAACGACGGCCACGTCGTCGAAGCTCGAATTCGAAGCCGTCGTTTCGAAGGCCTCCACGAGAGTTTCATTGTTGAAACTGGAGGAGCTGGAGACGGAAGCTTCGATCGCGGGTAATGTTTCGGTCTGTAGCTGCTGTAAGGTGGTGTAGTTGTCCTGTTCCAGTTCTGCGGCAGCGCCGCCAACGAAATCCTTTTTTAATAGGAGCGTGTTGACCGCTTCGTCCATGGTGGTCTCGTCGCAGTCGGCGTTTTTCAGTTCCATCTCGATCATGTTCATCATGACGCCCTCGATTTGTTCCTTGAGGCGGAGTACGGTCGCCTCGTGTTTGAAGTCCTGGCGCGAGAAACGTTTGCCCTCCATCACCTCGTGCAGACTGATCGGTTTTTCAGAGTTGGTCGTCGTCATGAAACTGGTCAACGTTTTCTGTGAGTAGTTGTAGCGGATGAGTAGAAGATAGGTGTGAGTGAGCGAGATGAAACAATCCAAACATATCCTCGGATTCTCCACCAAGAGAAGATCCTAAAAATAAAAAATAAATACACTTAAATAATACAAATTAGAAATAAATAAAATATATTTGGATTAGATCATATGTCATCTTTCTTTGTCATTATGTGTTCCATTTTTTGATGGATGTTACATGCAGAAGTTTTTAGAAAAATTGCTTCAATTTTTAAATATTTTATAATATTCAAAAGATATACCATCGAAAAGTTGCTTCTATTTTTCAATCATTTATAATATTTCGAAGATATACCATCATTAAAAAGACAACAATTGTCTCCGTTTCCCTGTCTTCAACTGTTCTACACTAATGAGATACTAAATAGATCGAAACTTGCCATGACTGTTATTGATAGGAAAACAATCATTCAAATCATAACTTTTGTTTAAAAAATTGTTTTAATAGTAAAACGACCACTTCTGGTATATAAATTTATGTAGAGAAAGTAAGTTATGTTTTAATTACATGATTTATGTACAATATACCATCACCAATAAATCAATCAATATGAAATCTCTTACGACTCTTACTTAACAATTCTTAATTAATTGATTATATAATTGTATCAATTGCTTTCCATAAATTTTAATGCCCACATACTTTAAGGAATTATTGTTTCTTTTGCTAATTTATTTTTGATACAATACCAACAATTAACTTTTAAACGCAGTAATTACATTCACCATGTTTTTTCATTATCAAACAAGTTTTATGTAAATACTAACTAATTACCTATCGTAGTACAGTCTGTACAACAAGAGGGAGTTTATAAATAAACATCAATACACTATTATTGATTTTATAACGTCCACCATTTTAATGCTGTTTGTGTGCAGTTGTATTCAACATGACTTTATAACTCGACAAACTATCACACATAATAAAAAATTATACTGACTTACAATTTATGTGTATATTATTTTTATGTTATGTTAAATAAATCAATACGAAGACAATTTTGTGTAGAATAAAATAAATAAATAAATAAAATAATAAAATTAATATTTATTCATGCGTATATTAAAAACATTTCAATACAAACATTAAAGTAGAAGAATGAATAAGCAATATTAATATTCTTATCGTAGTTATTATGTTTAAATTTAATGGTAACTTTCAGTTTTAAAATAAATCGTCCAAACAGTATTTAATTATAACATTTGCAATTTTAAACTCACCAAATCGGGAAAACAGACATCAATCTTCTGTTTCACACTCGGTGTCCCATAATTTAGGTCGAAGGACACATTACAGCTGCACAGGCAGAGTCTGCAGTACATCTTTTTGCGCGAATTTTGCGCGTCCATCGCGCCCCCTTATCCGTGTGAAAATATCAGAAATCGGCGGAAATAAGTGCGGCGTAAAAATTGTTTACATTTGCGGTTGTGTGGTTATGTTGCCGAAAACAAAAGTCGATTCAAACTTGTTGCCCGCTGTCAAAATAATTATTTAAACAACTCGTTTACGATCAATATTAACATTTATGCGTGCATATTGATGCCAATTAAAACTGCACTTAATATACTTCGATCTCAATGTGTTGAATAATTACAGGTAAATTCGTTTTCGCCGTAATCGATTTAATAAGGGCACACGCACCTTGAAGTTAGGCAACACAATATACAAAGAAAAAGGAAATTTCGGTCATGATTATTCGAATTTAAAAAAATCATTGTATTTAATGAATGAATATTTTACGTTTTAAAATACAATAAAAATACTTAATAGCTTGTCTTGTATAGCAAGTTAACTATAATTTCGACAAGACACTTGTCAAATCATAAGTGTCTTATCGAAACTATAGTCAACGAAGATTAAATCCTGTTATACAGAAAAGCTATTAAGTATTTTTATTATATACTAAAATGTATAATGATGTAGATGCCTCAAGAATCAACGATATTAATTTTTAAGTTTTTCTATGTTCGATCCATTGAAATTTTTAAATATATATTAAATATACAAATTAATTATCATACTTATCATATATTAAATGTTTAATTTACTTTGTGGTAAAATATATATTAAAATAATTAAAATAAGTAAACAAATGTAAACGTAGACATTTATTTATTTGTTTATCGTTAATTCTTTTTTTTTTTTGACACATTGATACAATATTTTCAATTTATAAATAAGTCTTCAATTGGTGTTTATTTTTGAATTTATGTTATTGAGTTGTGCGGCTTCTCACTCTCCCATCACCATTCCCGTTAGTTAGCGGAGAGGTTCGACGTTTTTTTTTTCTTTCTTCTTTTTGAAACACATCCAGAGTTGTGTCAAGACACACACACTGTTCGTCCGTTGTCACCTCGTCCTCGCAGCGTGTGTTCCTAGTGTGGGTTCCTTAAAAAATATGAAACAGTGTTCTGCACGTGTAAAGTGTAAGACCGCTATAAATGCCGACGAAAGTGACCGACCGAAACAATACGTACGGTAGGTCTAAATCAATTTCACATCGCAGCACCACTACGACAAGACTTTCATTCATTCTCACCGTACATCCTGAACTATATATATATATATATATATATATATAGATTTATGTATATATGTATATAACAATTACACGTAATAAACGCAACATATAAAATAATAAAAAAAGAAAACAACATTTGTACTAAAGAATATAAAGTTTGCTCGTCTGATTTTTTTGTTGTTAATCTTAAAGGGCCTAATTATCCACTAATTGGCGCTCTCGAATGGTTGTGTGTGTATGTGTTCGTGTGTGTGTGTGTGTATAATATATACAGGGTGCGTCCAATTTGATTTTAAAAATAAATACCGAGTGGATTCCATGACACGACACCGAGAATCGAAAAGCGTTTTAAATAGATTGTCAATTGTTCCTACGCGGAAATTTTGATTCAACAATTTTTTTACTTCTTTTTTTTTTGTTATTGTCGCCTGGCCCAGTAAGACTCTACGCAATCATAAAATACACCCTGTATATCTAAAATTTAATTACAATCTTTTTTTTTTAATAAAAAAATAACGGCGGTTTCCGCCACTAAATAACGCCGCTTATATAATGTACATTATAAAATCTTTCCTTTTAAATTGAACTAGAAACCAATCATATATAGAGAATTGAATTACAAAAAATAGATAAAGCAACATTCAGCTTTAACTAATTTTTAAACCATCCTCATATATATGTTTATATATATATATAATATATTATATTCTGCCTAAATAAATTTCTCACCAAATTGGCCGATTTTTAATTATTTTCCTTTTGTTATAATCTATATAAATCTGTTATCAAATAGTGGAATGCAAATAATTTTTTTTTAGGGAATACAACTTTGTTATAAAAATAATTAATGTTTAAATATTTTATTAATTATCTGTTATTAATAAAACATTTAAATTAATTAGTTGCGCGTAATCGATATGTCAATATGACACAAAACGATCAATTGTAATCCCCGGATTAGACTTTTCGTAAATTATTAAAGCCGGCCCGTTGTGGTGAGAAATCTACTCGGACAGCGTGTAGAAAATAATCTTAACCATAGTAAAAATATACAGTAATGTTTTAAGAGCTAAAAAAATTATCACAATAATCATTCAAATGACTAAAAAACATCAATTATCTACGTAGTTTTTAGTTCGTCTCTCTTTACCTGACCTCCCCCTACTGTGTTCCCCCTTTTTTCCACCGGGCAAGAATGAATTCAGTGTTGGAAACACTGCTCGATTTTTTTATAAATACTAACCAGCCCAATCGATTACTATACACTGTATCCCCAAAAAAAAAAGTATGCGGACATGTAATTCTTCTTTTAAATATTCATCAGATGAAAATCACCTTAAGATGAATTAAATTCACACTAAACCCGGTGTGAAAATTACCTTGCCTTTCAATAAAATAAATGATTATGTCTTAAATATGATGTACAAAACATAATTAGTTTATTTAGTATTGCAATTTGTAATATATATTTCAAAATTAGTCTGCTGTTACCTCAATTTTAATTTTCAAATATTAAAAGAACCGAATGTGTAAAATTGGTTTCTTTCTATTTAATTTGTTTAATATTGCACATGTTTGTTTATTTATTACATATTTTCAAGTTTCAAGAAGAACTTCAAGTGAAGTTTCAAGAATTTTTAAGTGTTTCAAATATAACCGATCAGAAAACATAACCTCAATCAAAATGTTGTAGCTTTATGGATTTTTTACCTCAATTCTATTGAAATTTTAGGAAAAGTTAAGCAAACAGATGAATGAAAATAGTTAGGCATAATAATAGTTATACCCTTCACTTGTTTGTTACCTTTTTTTTCTTCATAAATTTGATCATTTTAACTGCTAAAATTTTGAAACGGCTTTTACGATTTAGCATTTAGTCATAATTATTAAATATCAAAGATAAGTAATTTTAGTAAAGGAACCATCAAAGAGCAGAAAAAATCCACCATAAAGTTCCTTTCTTTTTCTAGTACATAACCTAATTTTATCTTGTGCTGTTGTATTAATTAATTTACTTAATAAATTATTAACATTATCCCATAATAATAAATTATTTTCATGAATAATTTTCAATTTGAAGAATATTTAAACAATCAACATCCGCATACTCTTATTACAAGCTAGTTACTATTTACTTTGTACTTATTTTTTTTTTTTGTTGTTATCCTTTTACAACAGATCCGTGTACAGACTCAGGACTTGGTGTATCAGCTCGTACTGTTCCGCCGTTTGTACCATTCCGCCCCTGTGCAGCCGCAAAGAGCACACGATTGCCAATACGTCGACGTTAAAATTAGTGCGGAGCTGCTGCATGCCGTTGAGTATGGCCAGGAAACACCCGGTCCTACCGATGCCGGCGCTGCAGTGCACCACCAGAGGGCGCTTATTGTTTTCCTCTTCGTTCAACTTCTTGACGGCCTTCCTTTCCGTCTCCCCGCTAATCTTCCTGAAATGCTCCATGTTCTGCCTGAAGGTGCTCGTCTCGCCGAACCTGGTCTCCGAGTGCGAGCTACGCGTCTTAACTACGGGCTTCTTCAGGACGCACTTTTCCGAAATCTTAGTATTATTATCCAGAAACTCTAGGACGTGCAGCGCGATCTTCAACACCTGCTTCGGATCCGCCATCTTGTGGTCCTGCCAGTTTGGGTACCAGTAATGCTTGACTATCCTACTCTCCACGCTACTTCCCCCTCCCTTCTCCAATCTTAAGTGCCTGATTATACAATCGCCGACGTTCTCTTTGGAAATAAACCTTACAGTGTACTTTCCAAACGTCACCTCATCAACCTCCTCATGTTTGATAATCTCTTCCTCGTACTTCTTATTAGTTCTGGTGCTGTCAAAGGTGAACTTATCAGCTATTCGGGTCGTCCTTACTATATAATATGACTTGCCGGTGATATTAGGACGTTTTCCAAGTGGAAAGTACAGTTCACACTTGTTCCTACCTTTCTCTACCAGTTGGGTTAGCATTACTATAGAGTTACTCTAAAAAAAATATAATTAAAATCAGTATAAAAACAATAAACTATGACATCAAATAAACTGTTAGGTTAAAAAACCTACGAAGATTTGTAAAGTACTTTAAACCTAATTCTTGAATATTGTCGGCGTTTACTTGGTGAAAAGTGTTTTATTTGCTTTAAACATGTTTATACTTAATTAAACAATAAATTATGCTTTCATTGTAGAGGCGTTTACTTTGTGGTACATCTTGAAATAAAAAAAAAAAATAACAAAGTGGTAAAACAAAGTAAACATGCCTCCTTCATCAATAAATTATGGTATAAAATATTGAAAACTATCTCATTAAGCCAATCGTGTCACTTTTTAATAATAAACTTAGAAAATATAAACTGTAATAGTGATAATTAAGAAATACAAACCTTTGTGATCCACATCATCTCCCAGAAATCAGCGCATGTGTGAGTCATTGGGCCCTGTGTTGCTATATAAGCTGTTTCTGTATAGTCAGGTCCCTAAAAAAAAATAAACCAACCATTTTTTTTTATACTCTTTTAACAAGCAAATTGAAAAATTAAAAATTAATTATATAAACCTTAATATAATTCGCATGAATGTACGGCTGTTCATCAGACAAATGCACCCTACTATGCTCATTGGGGAGCACCCCCCTGTAACGGTTTCTTGTTTGACTTCCAGAAACCAAGCACTTCTCCTGCAAGTTCAACGGCACCTCCCAAAATTCCTGATGCAGCTTGGGCACTCTCTTCGGCTGCAAAGATCTCTTTAAATTATCCCAAATTTACCACCACTAACACCTATCACACGTACCTCGCAAAACAACTTCAAATCCGACACCGACAAAACGTTCCCGGCCGTCTGCAGATACTGCGCGTTCTGCAGGTGCATCTTGAAGTCCTCCGAAAGCATCTGTGACGCCTCCAAATCGGCCTGTCTCGGATAACAGGCCCTCCTGTGTCCCTTGCAGTGTTTCGTGCTGCTGTTGCATCCCCTAGACGCGCCCACGTTGCAGAAGTTGCACGGGGGAACGTATAAATTTTCGTTGGAGAGGCTCTTCCTTCCACACTTAAAGTTGCATATACAGTTGCACTTCTTGTGCACGTTCTGATACTTGCTCTTGCAAATGTTTGATTTACTCGGTATGGATTCGTAGATGGTGCAGTTTCCACAAGTTTCCAGGTGCGTTTGTGATTTCCTCCTGTCCTGCATGGGTTTCTTATCATCGCACTGTTTCACACACTCGCACTTGTTCCCCCCGAAAGCCGTTAGATTGAGATTTGAGACACTCTTAGCGGCATTCAGTTGGGATATGGGAACCGGTTTATCCAAATTGGTGAGGTCGATTGTTAGGCTTGCATTGGAACCTCTGCGCTCCAGGAGACCTTTGGTCTTGATACGAACTGGTTCCGTGCGGTTATCAGAGAAATCTTGCAGAGTCATTATTTCCGGGAGGGTTTTTAAGGTTTGAGAACCTGAGATGCTGGTGTTGGAGGCAAACCGTTTTAGGTTTGAACTGAAACTCGGTGCCAAGGAGGTTTTCTGAGGGATGTCATCGAACTCGGTGGTGTACTTGTGTTTCACTTGTTTTTTAGGAGTGTTGGGCATGGAAAAAACGTCACGGGATACCTCGAGGGTGAGTGTGGGTTTGGGTGGATCAGAGTCTAAGCTGACAGCTTTTAGTTTACGGGAGAGTGTTGGTGTTTTGGGGGATTGTATCACAAGCTTTGGCTGAGTGTTGGCCGATAGCTCGGATGGATCCTTGAGGTCCAGGTTGGGGAAGTTCCTTTCTCTGCGTAAGCGGACATCGTCCAGGACAAAAGTGGTCTGCTCTGGTTCGGTGGTTGTGGATATTTGGGGCACGTTATTGCTGTGGTTGCCCGACATAACCTTACCGCTTCTGTCCGACGGCAGCATATGCGAGCTAGGGTGCGCCCGGACTGCCGTCGGGGGCTACGGCCCCTGACTATTATCGGTTTACACGGGCTATTGTGTCGGCGCGGTTTGTTTACGTCCTCCCATTAAAAACAAACGGATTTCCGGCTTGACGCGGGGGCTCCAGGCTGTGTTTCCGGCATTTCAGCGACCCCGCACACCCTGACCAGGAACGTTTTCACCTACTTTATATTATACACAGCTTTAAAGTTGTGTTTTTGCGCGAATTTGTAATAAGGGCAAGAAATATCGGCCATGTTTTCCAACCAGCTGTTTTTGGGTCAAAGACTTCGCGCCATGTTGTCATTTTCGCGAATCGCACGGTGATTTTACCCTTAAATAATTCCTACATTCGAACATTAATCCTAATTATGCGCAGAAAATAATATTAATGTTTTCACAAACATTTTAAACGAAAAAATTAAACGGTGGGTAGATTTAAATAAAAATAAAAACGAAAAATAAATTTGGCAACGTGGCGGACAACCCTTATCTGCATTACAAATATTAGATGTGGCGCATTTTCGCGGTTAATTTAAAACTATATTGATCGATTGATTTTTTCAAATATTTAATGTTTGATAACTTATTCCTTATGTAAATTTTTAAAGCTCCTTTTATTTATTACTTTTAAAATATCTAAAATAATTGTAAAAAAATTATACTAATAGAATAGGATTGGTAAGGCTGATTTCAATAAGTCGGAGGTTATTTAATTGATTTACTAGAGAAGGAAATGTTAATTAAATTAAAAGGAATAAAAACTGAGATAATTTGTTTGTAAATAAAATGATATTTTTTTGAAATATCTTCTATGATATTCAAGCAACCATAGTAAGTATATTTTCTATGCAAACAACTTCATTCATAACATATAAGTATTTTCAAATAATTTTTATTAAAAATATACCAAAATGAGCCACGGATTAGTCCCCAGCAGGAGTACAGTGTACATCTCGAACCTTCCATTCGACTTAAAAAATAACGACCTGCACAAAATATTCGAGAAACACGGCCGAATTATCAAGTAAGCATTTTGAGGTTATGTTGATAAAAATAAATAAAATTTAAAGTACATCAGAAAACACTTTAAAAACTTTATTAATGTATATTTGAGAAACTCTAATTAGAATTTTGTAAAATATACAAAGTTTTAAAAGTGTTTCCATAAATCCTTACTTAAAAATGTACCACCAAGTAAACGATGATGATATTAAAGAAAGAGAGTTTAATTTGTATTAGAAATATTTCGTATGTAGCAATCTGTTCGAAAATGCACTATAATTAATAATTTTATTACTTTGAAAAGGGTAACTGTTTTAAAGGACAGACAGTCAAGACGGAGCAAAGGAGTAGCCTTTATACTATTCTTCAATAAAGAGGATGCAAAGAAGTGTGCAGAGGCAACAAATGAACAAGAGGTAATAATTTATTTATTTATTTATTTAACCTTTCGGTGTAGGGCGGAGGTTATCATTAATATCATAATTATTGACAGCCTTATATTAGCACCCTTCACTCACTATTATTTTTGAAAGTAATGCGCTCATGTCCGAGATATCTTGGGCAAATGCAAATCCAATCAAATAAGATAATTTGATGTTTTTAAATGTATTATAAAATACTTGTATAAAATTATTTATGTATATGATGTTACTTTCTTTGTATTAAAACAGCCATTGATTTTAACATTGAATTTAACAAAAATTGTTATTTCAGATGTTTGGGAGAACTCTAAAAGCCAGTATAGCCAAAGATAATGGAAGGAGTGCCGAATTTATAAGGCGTAAAGTATGTTCATTTTGTGTAAAAAATAATTTGCTGATTTGAGGATCCATTTTAGAATTATTTGGACAAGTCACAATGCTACGAGTGTGGTGAAACCGGCCACCTGAGCTACAACTGCTCGAAAAACTTGCTGGGCGATCGAGAACCTCCACCGAAAAAGGTCAGGAAGAGGAAGAAGAAGAGCGCCGAGACCGGTGCACATGGTCAGGTATAAATAAATTTAATTTTTTCATCAATATAAATAATAATAAATAATATAATGAAAATGGATACAAAGCACACAGTCAGGTATAAAGTAATATTATAAATGTATATATTTTTAAACAAAGAATACCAAGGATTTAAATATATAAATAATTTATTTGTTCTTTTTGTTAAGTTAAGTTAATAAACAATTGAAGGCTTTAAGATCGATTGTCAATTCTTTGTTATGAGAATTTATCTCTTATTTTGTTTTTAGATTCTAAAAATTTGTTTATGTTAATATTAATGTATAAAAATCTTTATATTTCTCAGGCACTTGAATATTATTCATCAGATGAAGACGGATATGATGACACGAGAAAGAATGAAGATGAAGTTATCCCAGATGATGAAACCTTAAGTGCGGCGATTGCTTTAGAGGTGAGGTTATGAAACGAATAATTTTATCTTGAGTTAATAGCTTTAAATAAACATTTGAATGAATGTTATTTTCAGCAAGAGAAACAAGAGTTGGAAAACTACAGACTGAAAGTAGTGACTGGAAATTATTCCGATGAGGAGTGCGAGGATAAATCTGGTAGGAAGAAGATTAAGAAGAGTGCCTATTTCAGTGATGAAGAAGAGGTTGAATAAAAATGTGTATAAAAGATAATTTTAACGATTAAGTTTACAGAAATAATTAACAACAGAATTTTATTTTTATTAATTAAGAGCAACCAAAAAAGACTAAACTATTTATACTCTAGGAAAATATTTCGTTCATCTCCCCTAAACGTTTGTAACCAGTATACTATTTACGTATGTACAATTTGATCTTCGTTAGGTGGATTTAAGTAACTTTAAAAAATTACAACAGGCAGATATGACAAAAATGCAATCCGTGTACTGCCATAGCCGCTAAATGGATCAAGTACAATACACAGTACACTAATATGTAGTAGTTTGAGGTACAATATCTCCTGGTCTGCTACTATTTACTATTGCTCTCTCCATTAGCTCAACTATTTGTCCAAAAAATTATGTATTTTAATTTGTAACAATAAAATACTGTGATTAGCATACGTTTTAATGATTAGTAGTTAAAAATTACATTTGTTGCTCCTTGTGTAAATGACATAACCTAACCTAACCATTATAACCTCAAATTTGGCTTTTAAGGTATATCTTAAAATATTTAGTCTGAAAATGTTATATAGCTCATTGAACTGCAAATAAATAATTATTTCCAATGGTTATTACCAATAATAATTGGTATGACCACCATGATTTTTACTGACTTCTGCAAATATAAATTTTTAAATTCTATATAAACCATTTAAAGATGTTTCATTTTATAATATTATGTATGATTTATAAGAAAAATTAAAGTTTTAGATATTGATTTAAAATTAATTTAAATTTTTTGTAATACGAAATTGAATAATTACTGCCATCTAGTGGTTGTGGTTTAATATTTTTTTATCATGAAATGTATAATTATAATAAACGTTTCAGAGCGCGAATATTTTAAAATATCAATTTACATACACACAAAACCAAGTTTTAAATTTAATTTTACTAAACCACTTTTTTTAATTAATCTATAATATTAATTTTTAATTTTATAATGTTGCCTGTCTGTAGAAAATCTTTACCTGCGTGAAGTTGTCCATCCGATCTTTCCCAGTTGGCAGCGGGCGAACTTCGAGCAGGTTCTCTAACTTCACGCAGTTGCAAGGTGAGTATCGCAAGTAAACGCGCGCTTTAAAATCCCTTAATTTCTAAGTAATCTCAAGGTTTTTAAACCAAATTTAAATAAATACATATCCTTAAAGCCGTAATAAATAACATCGACGCGATATTTTCCGTCCGGAACGTAATTTTTAGTGAAAATCGGTGATTGAAAAATTCTTTTCGTTTTGACAGGTTAAACATGGCCATCCGACCAGTGTATCGGCCGACGATCATCAAGAAGAGGACGAAGAAGTTCATCAGGCACCAGTCTGATAGATATGGCAAACTCAAGGTATGATTTATTTGTTAAATGTATGTTTTCATTCACGCTAAAAAATAGTTTTTAACGTGTAAATATAAACATAACCTTATCGTTTGTTTTTCATTACAATGTTCAACATTTTTATTGTTTTTATTTTTTATTAAATCATCGCCGCCTTTTTAAATTAGAAATAAATTTACAAATAAAAATATTTTTATATTCAATATTGGTTTTGATATGTTCTTGATGGATCCAAGTATTTAAATGGGGGAGAAGTAATACATTTTCTTTATTGTTAACTAACATGTGTTACATTCTTAGGAATTATTTATTAGTTAGACATTTTAAAAACTTTTTTTATATTGCAAAAAAAATGTTTTGCGATATAATAAGTTGCCTACAAACTTTCTGTCTTTAGTTAACGAAAAGGGTTGTTTATATTAAAAATGTTTCACCACGTGATAAATAAGAATCAAATTTAACTAATATTTAGTTAATGATATTATTCAAAAACATATTTTAATATTTATATTATAATTCTTGATTAAGCTTAGATAATTTAAAGAAATTATACAATCACGGATTAGTGAAGACTATTGTTTCATTCCATGATTTTATTTTTAGTTACCTGACACGTGTTTTGATTTGTATAGATTATTTTCAAAGATTATGATCTATACATTTCAAAACAAAAATGTGTAAGGAAACTGATAGAAATCATTAATAACTAAGTTTTATTATTTTTATGTTTGTTTATCAGTCTTTAGCTTCCTTTAAAAAAAAAAAATACATATGAACATACACAAATATGTAACAAAACGTACAAAAATTTTGGATGGATGAAGCTGGTTCGTGCAGCTGCGACGTTCTTCCACTCTAACCCTTGTTTTTGTCCGTGATGCTAAGGGTGCAAATGTCCTCTTGGATATCTGTATTCTTCTTTAAATTTACCAAATTTCTCCAAGTACCATCAAGAATGTATGTAGATCATTGAAATTCACATCAAATTAATTACTTTTATATTTAAAAAAAAATACTTATTAAGGACAATTACTTTACTAATGATTTTTATGTTAAAATACCCCTTATGTGTTGAATAAATATATATTATAGGACACAAATATACCAGATGTTTCTAAATGAATATCTGGGTTTTAATGCTTTGTTTTGTATGGCCTCCACGATTTCACTACATGTGATTTTTACCTGTGGGGGGGTTCATATGATAAATGTGTATGTTCCTCCGCTACTAGTTGACCTGACTGGCCTTAGACACAGAATTGAGGCAGCTGTTGCAACAATTGCACTACAAACACTAAACAAAATTTGGAAAGAACTGGCCTATTGACTTGATACATGCTTGTGGCGAAAGGTGCTCACATTGAACGGTTGTAAACTGTTTGAGTTGCTCTTTCATTTCAAGTTGTACGTAATAAATATTACAAAACATTAAAAGCCCTAAATTCATTTAGAAACACATGGTATATCTGATGATATTTATTGTCACAACAAACTCTAGATGTAAATAATACTATTTCAAATTAATTGCATTGAACTTTAAGCAATTTTTTTGCATCAAGCTTATTTTTTTTAAATTGTTTATTTACTATGATGGTCTTAAGGTAATTTGCGACTGAAATATAATGTCGACAAACTTTTCTGAGTACACAGTGATTGTAATAACGGTATTCTGGGTATTATTGTGTAAACCGTTGCTTATAAATTACCCTTTGTGTGTTATTTAGCGTAACTGGCGTAAACCCAAGGGTATTGACAACAGAGTGCGCAGGCGCTTCAAGGGACAGTATTTGATGCCCAACATCGGTTACGGTTCTGCTGCCAAGACACGTCACATGTTGCCCACCGGCTTCAGGAAGGTCTTAGTACACAATGTCAAAGTAAGTAATAAGTTATTACATAAATTCATTTTATTATCATTACAAGAATTAACTAAAAATATAGATTAATTTATTATTACTAAAATGCAGTTTTATGCTGTATCAAGTTGAACAAAATAAATTTCAAGCACAGTGTAAGGCTGCTGTTGTTATGGAAACAATAATTCAATATTTATTTCCTTGTTTTTATTGATTTTTTGTGGGAAAACTGTACAGGATATCAAATATTATTAAAAAATGAAAAAGCTTTCAAATGAACTGATGTTTCAATTATAATTTTTGAATTTTTGTAAGGTGCACCAATAAAAAAAAATATTTTCTATTTAGATAACAAAACTGTTAGATTTTCAAATTGGTTTTAACAGTTTTGTTATTTAAATAGTGAATATGGATTTTCAACACTTAAGTGCCTCAACAATCAATTAAAAAATATTTCACAGGTTTCCTGTTTCGAGTTATTACACTAATTTTCAAAGGAGTACAAACTTAATATTTCTTTTATTGTGGTACTTGTTTTTTTTTTTTACTTGTCGATCAATGAAGGCTATAGTAACTGAAATGATTTGTTATAACAATAATAAATTTCAGCCATTATCAAATTAAGTATTCAATTAAATTACTTATTCATATAAAATAGTTCTGTTCCTTTTTTTTGAATTTCATGATAATATTCCCTTTGAATTAATTGTTGGGAAGTAAATAAATATTGTTATCTATATTTAGGATTAATAAAAATGATTTTACACGATGTCTTATGGTAATTTGCGACTGAAATAATAATGTCGATAGATTTTTCACTGATACATTTGCTCTAAATGTGATTTTATGCCTTTTCGTAAGCGATTTTACTGACAATTTCGATTGTTTTGGGTTATTAGGAACTGGAAGTTTTAATGATGCAAAACCGTAAATTCTGCGGAGAGATCGCTCACGGAGTGTCCTCCAAGAAGCGCAAGGACATCGTCGAGAGGGCGCAGCAACTTTCCATCCGTTTGACGAACGGACACGCACGTCTCCGCAGCCAAGAGAACGAATAAGTTGTAATATATTGACTATGTTTAATAAAAAAAAAATCAAAAACAATTAGCCCCTACAAACTGCCCGTGAAATTATCCACTCCCATTTCCCTGAGTAAGTAAAGTAAGCAATACAATTATGTTCTAATTAATATGTATTAATTTAATCAAATTTATTTTCACGTAACTCACAAAAACCAAACATGTATTTGTAAGATATGTGAAGTTGAGTAACTAAATAATTAAGCAGAGTTATTTTTCTTACACTCAACATAAAGGAGTTAACTAAGGAAGGAATAGAACTGTGCTTACAAAATGCTATTGTATTTTTAAGTCATAACTGCTTAATTATGTTCTTTCTAGTTTATTATATGAAAAATTAAATGTTATTCATTTATTCACACTATATTATCGCTTTGTTACTTTTCAATATAAATATGTGGAGATCACAGTCGGCTCTCGACTAGTACTCGAGAGCTGACTGTGACTCGTCGTTTTTTCTATTGGATGAATCAAGTTTAAGGTAAATGTATGTTCTTAACCAATATTAATACCGCGCTGAAGCGGGAAATTTAAAAATTTTCGAAGGTCGTATACAGGGTCCTGCAACAGTGCGTCAAGCTTTCCTAGCGCCTTTCTCGTAAGAGATAGAAAAAAATGTTTCATATAAAAATTTATTGAATTAATAATCTCTATGCCGTAAAATTATTTTAAAATATACAGGGTGTCCCAATTTTGCGTTATAACAAAAGCAAACATTTTTTTAAATGGAACACCCTGTATATTTTTTCATTTTATAATTTGGATAGTATTTTATAACTTAAACCTTTTTTTGGTTTTTAATTTCGATATGGCATTTCCGAGTTATTGACGTTTTTCTGAAAAAAATGTAAAAAGCGGAGGTTCACAAAAAAAAAAAAATTCTGATGTTGTATTTAAAATTTAAGAAATTTTCTTTTTCCTATGGTTGGTCATAAGTACTGTTTATGTACCAGTGTTAAAAATTTTCACTTTTGAGGAACCCTGCCTTTGTATCAGACACGCCATTTTCTAAAATTTCAAATTGTCGTAACTCTTTTTTTTTTAAATGGAATCATATATTTTTTTAAATTTCATATTATTCTGCATCTAATTTCCTACAAAAAATATTAAGCATACCCTATACCTAAAAGTGATATTTTTCAAGATATAAAAAAATTTATATTTCAAACGGTCCTTGAATACGAATTTGTTTTTGAATAGATAGCCATGACTGAAAAAAATGCATCTGTCAATTAAACAATTAGTTTGACATGTAAATGGGAGGTGTGAATTACAAAAAACAAAAGAAGAAAGCCTATCATCAACGAGGAACCAAAAAGACATTGGTGAGGGAACTGGCATAAGCGAGAGGTCAGTACAAAGCATTCTGAAGAAAAATCGATATCAAGCATATCATATTCAGCTACATAAAGAACTGAGTAATACTGATTTTCAATTTCGTTCCGAATTTTGTTTCTGGGGAAGACAGAAAATACAGGAGGATCTTTCGTTTTTCCAATATATTTTATTCACGGATGAGGCGTCATCCCATAACAACGGATCTGTCAATAGGTACAATTTTCACTATTATTTAACTGCTAATCCGCATGTTATGAGACAAGTTGATCATCAGCATTGAATGTCTGGGGCGGAATTTTTGGAAACCATGTTGTAGGTCAACATTTCTTCGAGGGCCATCTCAGTAGGTCTATGTATTTGTACTTCTTGCAAATTGAATTACCCGGAACGTTAGCTAATGTACCCTAACTAACAAGAAACAGGGTGTGGTTTCAACAAGACGGAGCACCTGCCCAATTTTCACAAGACGTGAGGGCATTTCATTTTTCCCAACCAGTGGATTGGTAGGAATAGACCCACCAAATGACCTGCTAGATCTAAGGATCTAACAAAACCTGAAATTGTTTATAAGGAATCACCAATAGCACTGAATATCATATGCTTGACATCGATTTTTCTTCAGAATGCTTTGTACTGACCTCTCGCTTATGCCAGTTCCTTCACCAATGTCTTTTTGGTTCCTCGTTGATGATAGGCTTTCTTCTTTTGTTTTTTGTAATTTACACCTCTCATTTACATGTCAAACTAATTGTTTAATTGACAGATGCATTTTTTCCAGTCATGGCTATCTATTCAAAAACAAATTCGCATTCAAGGACCGTTTGAAATATAAATTCTTTTATATCTTGAAAATTATCACTTTTAGGTATAGGGTATGCTTAACATTTTTTGTAGAAAATTAGATGTAGAATAATATAAAATTTAAAAAAATATATGATTCCATTTAAAAAAAAAGAGTTACGACAATTTGAAATTTTAGAAAATGGCGTGTCTGATACAAAGGCAGGGTTCCTCAAAAGTGAAAATTTTTAACACTGGTACATAAACAGTACTTATGACCAACCATAGGAAAAAGAAAATTTCTTAAATTTTAAATACAACATCAGAATAATTTTTTTTGTGAACCTCCGCTTTTTACATTTTTTTCAGAAAAACGTCAATAACTCGGAAATGCCATATCGAAATTAAAAACCAAAGAAAGGTTTAAGTTATAAAATACTATCCAAATTATAAAATGAAAAAATATACAGGGTGTTCCATTTAAAAAAATGTTTGCTTTTGTTATAACGCAAAATTGGGACACCCTGTATATTTTAAAATAATTTTACGGCATAGAGATTTTTAATTCAATAAATTTTTATATGAAACATTTTTTTCTATCTCTTACGAGAAAGGCGCTAGGAAAGCTTGACGCACTGTTGCAGGACCCTGTATACATAGAAGAGAAATATAAACGCTGTTTTGTTTATGTACATCAAAACTATAAGTTATGCGCAAGCGTAATCTAGGATGTACATTTTACGTTCCTTGTTCTTTAACATGCACACACGTTTCGTCTTCCATTTCATTCAGTCCCGGTCATCCTAGGATGATAATAGAACGAGATGAACTACTATACAATTAATAAAGAGAATGGTTGCGACCATTACTACGTGGTAATCCATACTTGAATTTTTCAATTCAGTGTTACTGTACAATTCTTTATTAGATTCTTTTTGACAAAAACACAATTTATGGTCAATAATTTATTACTTCTTTTCCTATTGTAGTTTCCAAGATCTCCATAGTGAATATCTAAAAAAAACTGACCATATATAATAACTAAATTTATCAAGTTGGTTTAATTTTACTATTATTTTGACAGTTTACAATTTTAATTTAATAAGTGATTTTTTTTATGCAACTCACAACAACCCGGAACTGTTGTAAATAGGGACACCCTAACAGGAAAAAAGTGTCGGGTGCGTTTAAACAGGGCGTTTAATCTATTGTTTTGCAAATCGCACAAAGTGACACCTGTGGACCTGATTCATCCACAGGGGAGATTTATTGTAGAGTATAGGGGTCAGGTAAAGTAGAATTTTCCCATGAACGTTGCGGTTTGCCGAGGGTACGAAATAATAACGGCCGATATTTATTGAGGAAGGGCAAGTCGTACGACCTAACTTATAACCCCATTTATTTCCACATTGTTTACGATTGTCGAATTATTTAAAGGAAAAGTAATTCATTTGAATTAAAAATAATAATCTTGCGAGATAAGAGCGTTAATTACTTTAAGGATAAATGATTAATAATGATACATAAGATACATTTACACACACACAAAAAACACGGCGGAAGGACCACGTGGTCGATAGCCAAATACTACTACTAACAATTAGAAAAAACACGAAAATATTTCGTAAAATCTACAAGAAATGAGTCTTATTAAGACTACAAGAAACAAATCACTTTTGAAACAACTACTTCTCTAGCTAATACTTCGACAGACATTGAAAAGTAATTTGTATTACTAAGATATTTTCCACCACCATTTGCCATTCGGATGATGTCACGGGGGCGATACTTTAAAGTAACAAATCTTTTACATACACAAATAACCATAATAGTGTTTGGTTGACTAAGACACTTTCTTCATTAACGAAGCCCTGATATATAAACGACATTGAATCTATTTGTATTTACTAAAATTATTTGTTTCTCAACAATGTATTGCTTGCTTAAATTTAAAAGCACTTAAACCAGATATGTTTTATAACTACTTATATTAAATTTAATTAAACTTACTTAATAATCATTAATAAAATTACAAATTAAAGTTAGCCATGTTCAAACAAAACAAACAAACGCCACTTGCATTTTTATTGCATTCGAAAGTACAATAAAGGTTAAAAGTATGTGCGAGCGTATGTAACGTTTTATCCGAAATTGGCGATTTTATATTAATTTAATATTACGTGTGAGGAAGATCGCAGCGGCGGCACCTGGGGTACACACGATTTCCTGGGAGGACGCGTTGGTGGACAGGAAGCTGGTAAGTCATCATCACCATCAAACGTAATTGCTTCTAAATTGACCGCCAGAAACGGCATTTTGGCTTCGGCGCGGTGGCGTTAATAAATTCAGTTTTGAAATTACCCCCCGTTTATTTTTCGGTCACGCTTAATAACAATTTTGCGTTTAACAAGAGGAAGGGCGCGAGGGGGAAGAAGCGAGCGAAGAACGTTTCGTTTTTATTTTCGTTATTGCCGCGCCGCGATTGGTCGAGTTTTCGCGCGGTTGTCTTCGGCCGCCCTCTAGAATAACGCCGCGGAACTCATTCTTGTTTGTGCTCCAGCATAGGTGAGTCCGTAATTTTCACTCTCTAAAAATTAATATAAAATCAGCCGAATTTTTCTCGCCGGGCAAGTAATTTTATTAAAATAATAGTTTTTTCGTGTGAATTTACCAGGGGCGGTTCGTCGCCCCAGCCGCGGTACTTGCAGAGATATAAATTATTACGTGTATTTTATCGAATATTCGGCTGGCATGGCGGACGGCCGCTTGCCAAGCCAAGCTCACAACTCGATCGGCGGACGCTTGAAAATTAATTTCTCCGCGTACACGCCGCGTAGAATCGTGATTCGACCACCGAATTAAAGCTAATTTTAATCTCTACGCGTTTACACGGGGTGCTCATCCGGAAACCCCGTCAATTCAACCAAAAATATTTGGGTGTTGTACATATTTTAATATAATATATAATTCGTAAATGGCGCCTTTTCCTTGGAAATGACGCCAACTTATACGAAACTCCGAAAACAAGCAATCAATTTATAAACGCGTAATTAGATCGACCCACCCTTACAATCTCCATACACGTAAATTGCGTCTGTTCTATAAATAAACGATAACGAAGAAATCCGTTTATCGGGCGAGTTTACGCGCCAAAATTAACGTCCGCTCTCTCTTTCCCTCCACAGGACAACGCCGCCCGCTCGTAAACAATACGTTATTTCGATAAATAAACGCATCTTCTGATAACAACATTGTTCGATTCATTCAACAAACAAAACAAAATTGGAATGGCGTTCTTCGTTATTAAGGGTGATTCACGGCGCGTTTTTGAAACAAAGGCTCTCGCGGCTCGGGTTTCAAAATATAAAAACTTGTTTCGTCTGCAGATTTTTAAACGGTAACCACTCTGCATTTTTTAAAAAAAATATATTTGAGTGAGTCAGCGTGTTTGTCTTTTTTTTTTTTCGCGTGTAATGAATGATTAATTGTGTCATTGTATACATTTAAAATAATTCTATAGGTTATGTATGGTAATAAAGATAAGTTATCGCGTTTCGGTTGTACGGGCGTGCGCAGCTTTTCTCTCTTTCACGATTGTTTACATACGTTGTTTAACCATTTAGCTAGCTTGATGTAAACAGTTCACCGTTTTGCAGTGCGTCATTTAATGAAAACCACAGATCAAAATTATAATATTGTGAACGGCGTAAATTGTGATTATTTTGTCTTATTTCAATCATTTTCACGATGCCGGTATGGGTTACTTATATATAAGCATTATTTTTGAGTATATTTATTGTATTAGTTGTCAATCACTCAACACAAGCGTATTTAAAAGGAAAAAACAAAATGGAAAGCATGAAACAAGTACTTGTACTTAAAATGTTGACCATTGGACGCAACGACTGATCTAATAAGAAGTCAAAAAAATAAACAAAAATTGTTTATATATTAAATCTATTTGGGTTGAATAAATTTGAAAATTTGTATTTTTAAAATGGTTATTCTTCGTTAACATTTAGGCAATTCATGAATGAAGAAATTTATATTTTTTTATAATGTACCACGAAGTAATTGCTTTAGATTTTAAAACGAGTTTATTGCAAACCGATCAAATTAACAATTTGATTCAAATTAGATTTCTCTCTTGAAACTCATTTAGGCAAAATTAGTGAAGAAAGGAAATCAAATCGTGTTTTATTAGTCATTTGTTTTAAGTCAAATTTTATTGCAATTAAATACCATTAAAAGCTAAAATAATAACGAAAAAAATTCATTCAGTAATCAACAGTAGCCAAGGCCACTAATTTAATTCTATAAGCCTAATATGTTTGTCTGTAACCATAATAATAATTAGTTAATGATTTGTTTCACTTATTTTTATTTAATAATATTTGATGGATTTGTGTAAACCTTAAAAAAATTGTAGGTAATGCGGATAAATAAAAAAAATATAATACAAAACTCGCAGTATTAATTTAAATGACCATATAGATTATAAACATTTAACATATGTTTTCTTAAAGATAATCTATTGATCATTCAAAAATCGACGAGATCTTGGATAAATACACAAATAACAAGGCCGAAGGACATCTAGGAATAGCAAATTATTATTACAATTTAAAAAATCTAGCAATTGATTGATTGATTGATTTTGCATTTTAAAAAGTCAAAAATATCAAGACAAAACAAAATGATATGAAGTATAGTGCTAAATATATTTAGTTTAAAGAACATTGTCTATAGCTAAACAGTACTACTTAAATATGCATAAATCATTTTTTTAATATCATTAAAAATTAGCTATTATAACAATTTTTATTTTTCAGAGAGGTGCTACTGTTTCAATTTTTGTTAGTCCACACAAACACGTACTAAACATGTCTGACGACGCTTCACCGGTCAAGAGGGGGCGCAAGGCCAACACGAACTCCACCCCGGAGAAGGTCGAGAAGGTCGACAACAAGAAGAGGGCGCGCAAAGAAGTCAAACCCGCCGCCGACAGCGGTGACGATGAGGCGTCGCCAGTGAAGAGGGGTCGCGGCAGACCGAAGGGATCCACCAAGAAGAAGGCTCCGGCTAAGCCAAAGGCGAAATCAGGCACAGGTAAATATAACCATTGATATTAACAAGACGTCCCAAAAGAAAGTCTATATTTCTTTAGTTTCCTGCGCGATAGGTATATCAATGGGTAGTCTGGCTCTTAGGAATTTAGTTTAGTTTAATCGCTTCTCGGAAGCGCACCACGCGTTGTAGGTGGGAGTTTTATAAAAAAAATCTGCTATTACAGCGCAATATTTGTGGTTTTCGCTACTTAAACGAAACGTATGAGTGTATCTCTCATTGAAAAAAGGGCGAAAAAATTTGAGGAGACAGGAACAACATTGGAAAAACCAAAAACTGATCGACCAAAATCATTGAAAAATCAAAAACTGATCGATCAAAATCATTAAGAACGGCAGAGAACGTTAATAAGTGTTAAAATAAACAAAAGAAAAACTAAACAAAAATAAAACCGAAAAAAGCGTTTTAACTTACTACAAACATATGTTTGTGATTTTACTTACCATCATTTACAATAGACAACGTCTTTTTTTATTACTTTTGTGATAAAATGAAAGTGTAATATTTCATTTAAAATAACAATTACATCATAAATATAGAATAATTGTTATTTATTTAGGTCGTCGTGGAAGGCCGAAAAAGGAAGAAGCCAAGGACTCCGGAGACGAGGACGGTGAGGAAAACGACGCCAATGAAGACGAGGACGACTAAACTAGGGGCCGCCCAAGCGCCTTTCTTTAAAATAAAGAACAAAATCATCAAAAAAAATCAAACGGATCGGACACCACAACGACGGGGTGGAGACGTTTTTTAAAATAAATTTATATCGACCACTTGGAAAGTAGTTCCACGACACACGTGCCATTAGAATTCTGTAATTGTTTGTACATTAATCGACACCGGTCCTCGGGCTCGTTGTGCTTTCCGATCTGACATTTTTATATATGCAAATACAAATATTTTAAGAATTATAAGAATCTGATTTTCGTGTGAATGAGTATATATATTATATATAAATAAGTTAAACTTTTATGGACTACGTAGGACTATTATTCATGTAAGTGAAGACGGTCATTTTGAGAGAGAGAAAGAGAGAGGCGGAGGTGAAGTTTTTGGTGGGGCTAGGCCACTCTTTCATATCGTTTATTGTACTTGTTAGTATTTGTCCGCCAAGATAAGATAAATAAATATGTATTTAGATTTGAATAATTCCTTCTCCTTTTTTTACTACACCTCTAAAAAATTAATAGTAGTAGTAGTATTTATTTATCCAATGTGCTTACATAATAAAATCACCATATAAATAAATAAACCAATGATATCTTTGGTTCTTAGGATATATTGTTAATTTTGCTCATTTCTTAAATTGTCTGTGTTGAAGATTAAAATTAGATCTAATGTACATAAACTGTAAATATTAACAAATTACTTTTGTTAATATTTACAGTTTAACAAGAAAATATAGAAGATTTGATAAAATCTGTAGTTAAAATGTTTTTAATTTTAATAAATATTTTCCAAATATATATATATATATATATATATATATATTTTAAATATTTTCCAAAGTTACAAAAATCAATAATTATTAAAAGCGTTTTTAAAACCCTTACATTATTTGAAATTTGAAAATTAAGAGATTCAATATTTTGTGATTTTTAATTGAAATGTATTTCATACAAATCGTCGATTGAAATGTAACATTTTCAACGTTTAATATGTTTAAAAACAGGATTTTTGTTTGGAAAAAGTGATAAATAAGTATACAATAATATTTGTTATTTTATATTAAGTATAAAAAAGTATTATTAAATAATAACCTAAAGATTTATATTCAATATACAGGACGTCCAAAATTTAAGAGGATAGTATTAAGTAAATATTACAATCGACAATTGAAATGTTTCAGTTTTTAATGGGCAAAATCGTGCAGTTTAATATATTTATTAGATGTGAAAAGTTATTTAAGAAATCCTTTTCTAATCATTTATAAAAACTGCACAATTTTGCCCATTTAACCGAATCTCGTCTTTTCACGATGAAAACATTTACCCATACTGTCACGCTTAATTTTGAACACCTTATATAGATCATATAAGTGTGTGAATTATACAAAGGCATGGATTTTGTGCTGAAATTAATATTTTTCATTTTTTGGCTTCCACATTCGATACAGAAAAAACGCTCCTGAGATAAGGACGATGCCAAGGATAATGGCGCAAACGATGATGGTTATACTGAAATACAGAACAAAACAAAAACAAATGTATAGAATTAAAAGGTCATTATCCACTATAGCGGCTGCTGCTGATTAAAAAAAGCGCAGGCATTTTTAAAAAGCGTCGTTTTTCATCCTTCCGATTTTAATATTTTATAAAATAAGGGAATAAATCAGTCGACGATAGGAAAGGGAAACATTCTATACAAATTGATACAAAACAACAATCACGAATAAATAGTTTATTAAGAGAGTTTCATGTTAAGTTATTGGCATAGCATTCATTTTATATATATTCAGTTTATGCAAGGTATATTTATAGGATATTATAAATGCATCATGCAGAAATCCACATTACATATCACAAATGTTATCACATGTCGAACCCCTCTACTCAATATCTAAATAGATTTACAACCCAATCACCCGATAATGTTTTTAAACAGATTTTTCAAATCTCAACTTTTCGAAACTATTTCGGACCCTCTAATGCAATACAATAATAATAATAATTATTAATTTCATGCTAGTACAGAGTTTACATGGTTAAACACAACACATTAAAAATTATTTTCATTTAACCTTTTTTAAAAGGAAAATATTGTAACGAAAAAAAACACTGTTTAATTTTATTGCATTTGATATTCTGTACCGAAAAAAAGCTAAAGCATGATGTAATTTTAAAGGTATGAGATTAATATTATTCCTCCAACTAATAATGTAAGATGACAGAGTGTTACAATAGGTTTATTGAGAAAAAATTAATTTAAAGATTTCATATGCAAACAAACTATGTAATTAAATTATTTTTTCTTTAATAGTAAATTAATTGGATGAGTTACGTAAAGATAAACTTGATTATAAAATAAAGCACTAAAAAACCTTTCTTCACACAGTTTATTTGAAATACCAAATATTATGGTATTTCAAATATTTTTTCTTCCATCCAACTATCTGGTACTTTAAATAAAATAGGTGAATTTGAATAATATATAAATAAATCAAGGATTTGATATCAGCGAGAGAAATAATTGATTTTTTTACGAAAAAAAAACAATTATAAATGATTAATATTAAATGGTTTAAGCATTTTAAAATATTTTAGGCCAAATGAAGTGAAAATATTCCTTTTTTAAAAGATATTTCCTTTAGATCTTCTTAAATTAAATTCATATACAGAATAAAATGAGCTTATATTACAATTATAAAAAATATATTTTTCAAACACACAAGCAAAAATCATTAATTGTGTTTTATATATGTTTAGTATTACGTCATGGATGTTCGAAGTGCAGCCACGCGTATTTAAATAGCCGGGTTCAAGTACAAGCGTGCCTAAAATAAACGGGCAGCAGGTGCCAAACTCTACGAGTTCGAAAGCAAAAACCGGCCAGAATAGTCTGCATCGACAGCAAACAAACATATAAAGCACAACACAAACTACACAAACAAATGGGTAAAGGTAAAGGTGGCGGAAACAAAGGAGATGATGTAAGTGAAACAAAACAAAAAAAAAAAAACATTAACAAGCGTGCCAATTTATTTTAACAAAAATAAAAGCTAAATTAAATAGAATGCAAGCAAAATATAATTTTACACACATTTCCAGTACTAATTTGTTTTTTAATTTTTAATTCCTATAAATAATTATTTTAATTTTATTTATTAACTTAAAAATGTTTCATTCCATAAGAATTAAAATTAAATTATAAGTTACGAAATTAGATTATTTGAAGTGTTAACAATAAAAAAATGATGTACTGTTATGTGTAGAGCTAAAAAAGCAGTTCATCTTAATGCATGTTAGTGCAGCGAAAACTTATTTTACGTTAGTGTGTTAATTCATTTTCAAAATGTCAGCCACGGTTGATTGATTTGATTGATTGGGTGTGTGATTTAGGGGCTGAAAATAATACAGTGCGATTATTTCACAGAAAAAGGGCGGTGGCGGGCAGAAGGGGGGCGATCAAAAGGCGGCGGCCGCGAAAGGGGACGGCGGTAAGGGAGGAAAGAAAGGTAAGAGGCGCTGAATTAAATAAAAACATCGATAAATAATCCTCCCTTTGCAACTTTGGCATTGGTTTGTCAATGAATTTCGAATTTGGCTGGCCGTCATGTTTATGCTCTATTGCCAATGTGACATTGCCTGGTTTAATAGTGTTGTTTATGAATTTTATGAGCAAACAGATATTAATAAATATTTTATGTAACTATACAAGCGGCTGAATTGTATATTTACATAAAATTCATTAATTATTCCTAATAAACTACGTAAATAAATAAAGTAATTATAATAAACAAAACGACTAACAATTTTATTTATATACACTATGATTGTTTTCTTTATTTTAATAATTAAAAATTTACCAAGAAGTAAACCCTTCCAAAATTCGAGAAAAATATATGAATATTTAATATAATAACAAAAATAACATTTAGTAATAATATCTTCAACTTGTAAACTTTAATGCCTTAATAACACAAGAAAAAAGTATTATTACTAGTTTTCAAAAATAATCTACCATTTATACAATTTATAATAGTTTAAAGAAATAATTTTTTGCTACTTAATGTTACTTAATAAATGTGACTTATTCCGGGTGTTGAATACATGGATTTAATATCTAATAGCATTACCTTAATATTTTCAAGAAAAATTTTCTAATAAAATATATTATTTAAGTTTTGTAAAACTAAACGTATAATGAACCACATATTTTACACTAAAAATAAATAAATTCTATACCAAAAATGATGTAGTCTATAGTTGCAGGTTTAATTATTTTTACATTCACAAACTTAATACTTATGGATCAAATATTTCTTTTAGTAGAAAAGTTAAGGATTAAATAAATGAATATATCTTTTAAATCCAAACAATTTTTCTCTAAAATAATAAATAAGGCTATTACATTTTAAACCCTAATGGACAATTCAACACCCGAAACATCTAGGTATCAAATAATTAATTTCCTTTTCCAAAAACTTACGGTAAATCACGATTACAAACCGGCCTAAAAACAGTTGCAAAGGAGGAGACCAACGGGACGTTCTTACTAAACCCGAATCATTGAAAATTTCAGGTGGCAAAAAGTGAGGATGGGTCGAGGTGACCACCAGTCCGGCTCGTGATTCCATGTGATTGACTTGTATGTTATGTACGTGAATATTATTTTGCAAATAAAAATATAATTCTCTACTGGTGTCGTTCATTACGAGCAGCGGACTCATAGTTTTCGGCTCAAAAAAGGCACCAGAACTGCGATTAGCAGCGCAACCAACCTTGGCAAGTTCACCGCGCCCCCGCAGGTGGCCGGTTTCTGCTCTACAAACTGCTCGCACAGTGTATCCTTGAAGTTGTCGAAAGCCTGTTTGCTCACAGCGGGGTCGTTCTTTTTGTTGAAGACTATAAGGGGTACCGACTGAAGGCTGGGGTTCAGTTTCTCGGTGAAGTGGCCGTATTCTGATAAAAATTCATCACCTAAAAAAGTATAATTGATTAATTATGAAAAATTACTATGTAAACAAAAGAAAGGTGAAAACTTTAATTTAAATCATTTTTTATTATTATTATCGATATATGGTTTTTACCTTTGGGTGTAGGCCTAATTTAAAATATCAAGAAACTAAAATCATAAAAATCATTAAATATAAAAACAATTTTTAAATGTATCACAAAGTAGACAATTAAATACAACTCGTAGAAAAAACATAACCTCACAACTAACAAGATAATTTTTCAAACCCACTATTAAAATATAAGGGTTATTCCAATAACGATTGTTATTAAGGTTAGAATCAAGAATGTTGTCTTTAAAACGATAATAATGAGATAATTTAAATGCAAAATTTTTGTAAATTTTCCCAAATCACAATTTATACGTGCAAATTTGTTTTTAATAAGTCGATAAGAAGCAGCAAGAAAGATAAATAATGACGTAAATATAAATACAACCTAAACTCGAATAAAACTTTTATATTTAACAATAAAACCCTCTCATTCGATAACAAAAGCAAAATCATTAGTTAATCACTAATTAAGATTAATATCATTACATTTCTCTCATAAAATCAATATGTTTTTACCTTTAGTTAATAATAAAATTATATCAAACCTTGTTGATTTTTAGAACACTCTTCGATTTTATCAGCGTTATTCACCATACTTTCTTTGGCACAGTCGGGCAGGTGGAAATCTGCAACGTTGTTTTCGACCTTCACGCTGCCCATCAGGCAGTTTACGAGGTCGAATGATTTCTTATTGTATCCCAAATCGTTGGTGTGGTTTCCACCATCGATTAACCTGAGGGCACAGGCGTGTATCTTGTTACCCCTGCATTCCTCCGGTCCGTGGTGGCATTGGAACACATATTTAGTATTGAATCTGTACTGAAATAAATACGTCGTTCACTAAAATATTTCAACGGTGGTTTTTAATTACGTACACTGCTCTTCCCGAATGGATACAAGGTGACGTTCACGTCGGTGGAAAAATCCTTTGTAATTGTAGGGTACAGGTGTTTCGTGATGAATGCTTTAGAATCGGGGCAAAGAGATTCATAGTACACGTCTATGTTTACCTAAGAATAATATATTAAAGTATGTTCAAATTGACACATCCATTCTATAACATAATTGTAAAATGCAGAAAATTGATTAATACTTTAAACACTTACACCCTTAATCCTCGTAAGAAGGATTATTATTAGCACAGCATAGATTTGGTTGAAATTTTTATTTAATCCTACTCCTTTTTACCTTTCGGTTGAAATATTTACCTTTAATTAATTGATTTGATAAATAGTAATAAAATTTTAATTATTTTTTGTCATTAATTACTAGATGGCGCTATCTGTAACTATTGTACTCCACCCCTCATACTTTATCCGACCGGAACCCATACGGGAATTTCTCACGCGCCCGTCCATGAATCATACGATTCGCGTGATGTGCATATGTGGTCTCGAAGGATACGAAGCCGCTCGATGTTATTCGAAATCAAATACGCTCGACCTCGCTCACCTAACCTTAATTGACCCATCTTTAATAAAATGATAATATCCTTATCTTTAAAAGTAATATAATGTTTTGTTTGTTTACGACCTTATCAGTAGCAAAAAAGTAACAGTTGCGGTCACTCGACGGAATTTCCCTATTAGATATTATCGTAACATTACACGCACGCTCATAATAATTAAAGAGAAATTTATAATTACTGTTGCTAGAAAGTGAAGCAACATCACAAAATGAACGACGCCTCATTCGATTTAATTAATACAAGCACAAAGAGAAATAAAAACATAATTTTAAGAGTAATGCTTTTATTAGGCTTCCTATTATACACGCCCTAACACTACAAAACGTACACACAAAAAATAAATACTATTAAATATACAGTGTATTTGCGATTAACGCGTTTTTACATTTAATAATTTTAACCATTAATCTAAACATATCAATTTCCGTGTATACACCTCAGACACGACGCATTTGTGCGTGATTACCGTTTTGCAAGCGAGAAAATCGTTCAATTATTAAGGACTCGAGCGAAACAAGACAAAGCGTATGAACTACTCACCCGTTCTGCTGCTATTGTTTGCGTGTATGCCAATATTAGGGCCCCAATCGAGATTACGTGCATCATTTTGCTAACAAACTAAATTAATAAAATTTGCTGTCTGTTGTGTTGCCTACCATAACTTTCCAGGAATCTTGCGCAATGAGGTCTATTTATAGCACCAAGGTTATGAGTAATTTATAAGTAAAACCATTTGCATTTTCAACGTTGCGAGTCGAAATTTTTTTTAAACATTTCTTCATAAGTGTTGATTGCTTATAATAATTGTATTTGTAAATAAAAATTTGTAAGAAATATAGGTTTAATCAAATTGTTTTTGGTGATTTTATTTACGTTGGGTTTTATAAGTGAAATGTCCCAGTGTAATATTTATTTGATTTATTATTATTGTTTTATTAATAGAAATAGTGGTACGAAGCCACTTGTTTAATCTTTAAAATGAAAAAATCGTTATTTACTTCTATTTTTTATTAAGAAACGATTATTTCATTAAAAACAATATTATTTGTTCGTATGTATTTAAGGTAGAATACATTAAAAACAGAAAAAAAAGATTTCTAATGACAGAAAATATGGCACTTGACAAATGACAGATAACATGACTCATTTATTTAACCTATTATACATATACGATGGTAGATATTAAATGATAATTGACAAATGACAATTATAAAATGACATATGTCAGTCAAGTTTCAATTGAGGGTTAACAGATAAACAACAGATGACAGATAATATGACAAATGACGACACAATAGATTAGTTGACTTATTTATTTGAGTACAGGTAAGATGACAGATAAGAATGGCAAAAAAACGGTTATTGACAAATGACAAGATATTAAGTTATGATAAATTAAAAATATAGCAACGACCAATTTAATTACATTAAAAGAAAGGTAAAAATACCACATATACAATGACAGATGGCAGATGACAACCGATTTCTTGACTTTTTATTAGAAAAAAGGTTCATAAAGATCATAAATAACAAATGATAAACGACAACCATAAAATGGGGATAACGGATAAACAACAAAAGATAATAAATTCCAAATCACAAATGACAGAAGGCATGATGGATTACTTAATGCAGTTAATATGACGGATACTAATGATAAAAAATAAATAACGATGATTGACAAGAAACGTGACAATAAATCAATTAGAGGTTTATAAGTTGGTAAATAATAAATTATATTAAATGACTAATGACAGCTACAAAACGATTGAATGGTAAGTTTTAAATTAAATGTAAGAAAGCATAAACATAATTATTTAAATGACAAACAAAATAGCACCTAGCAAATGACAGATGGTGAGGCAATAAATAACAAATAATAAATTAAAAATGATAAATGTCAGTTACAAAATGACATATGTCATTCAAGTTTCAATTAAGGGGAAATAACAAATGACATTGATTGACAAGTGACATGCTAATAAGTTACTTATAGGTAAATTGACAAATAATAGATAACCAATGAGAAATGACAGCTAAAAACGACATAAGTCATGACAAGTATTAAATTATAGGTTATAAACCAAAAAATAATTATGCTAACTGATGGATAATATAGGTCCTGACAAATGACAAGCTCCAGATGACATAACCTATTAATTTACTTATTTTAGGTTAGATGATAAATATCAAATTATAATTGAGAAACGACATATGACATTTAATAATTGTAAATAAAGGATAATGACGCATTATAATAAAAGTCAGATGACATGGTTAATGACAGATAACATGCGACAACAGATGTTTTGACTTTTCATAGGTTAGATCGTAAATAACAAATGTTAAATGACAGCCATAAAATAACGTAAGTCATTTAACAGAAGATAATAAATGGCGAATCACAAATGACATATGTCATGATGGATTACATAATATAATTAATATGACAGAAAACAATGATAAATAAAAATTGACGTTCGACAGGTGATATGGCAAGATGTCAATTATAAGTAAATTATAGATAATTATAAATATGACAAGTGACAACTATAAAACGACATTTGTCATAACAAGTTTCAAGTTAAGACTTATTGTATGTGAGGCGACAAATAACAACTGATAAATTAGTAAAGATAGTAATCTTTTGTTATTTGCCTGTTATAATTTATCAGTTGTTATTTATCGTGTCATCTACAATGCATCTTAACTTAAAATTTGTCATGACATATGTCGTTTTATAGTTGTCATTTGTCAATTGTCTTTAATGACAAATGACATATGACTAGTGAGATTTATTTGACTTACTATAGGTAAGCAGATGACAAAAAAACAAATGACGGACCATTTGACAATGACATGACAATAAGTCAATTCTAGGTAAGTTGGCAAAAAATAAATATTTAATTAAAAAAATGACAAATGACAGTTACAAAGTGACACATGTCATTTACCTTTCAATAATTGAGTGGTAATATATGAACAGCAAAAGACAACTGATAAATTGTAACAAAAAAATAACAAAAGATAATAAATGACAAATGACATATAAGTGACATGACAGATTAATTTGACCTATTATAGGTAAGATAACAAATCACAAAAAAAAACAAATGACATGCATTTACAAATAAGATGACAATAAGTCAATTCTAGGTAAATTGGCAAATAATACATATTTAATAAAAATGACAAATGACACTTACTAAGTGACACATGTCATTTAAATGTCAATAATTGAGTGGTAATATATGAACAGCAAATAAAACTGATAAATTGTAACAAAAAAATAACAAAAGATGACAAATGACGTATATGTGACATGACAAATTTATTTGACTTATTACAGGTAAGATGACAAATGACAAAAACAAAAAATGACGGCCATTAACAAATGACATGACAATAAGTCAATTCTAGGTAAATTGGCAAATAATAAATATTTAATAAAAAAATGGCAAATGGCAATATTTAATAAAAAATGACAAATGACAGTTACAAAGTGACACATGTCATTTAAGTGTCAATAATTGTGTGGTAATATATGAACAGCAAAAGGCAACTGATAAATTGTAACAAAAAAAATAACAAAAGATAATAAATGACAAATGACATATAAGTGACATGACAGATTAATTTGACCTATTATAGGTAAGATGACAAATCACAAAAAAAACAAATGACATGCATTTACAAATAAGATGACAATAAGTCAATTCTAGGTAAGTTGGCAAATAATACATATTTAATAAAAAATGACAAATGACACTTACTAAGTGACGCATGTCATTTAAATGTCAATAATTGAGTGGTAATATATGAACAGCAAAAGAAACTGATAAATTGTAACAAAAGATGACAAATGACGTATAGGTGACATGACAAATTTATTTGACTTATTACAGGTAAGATGACAAATGACAAAAACAAAAAATGACGGCCATTAACAAATAACATGACAATAAGTCAATTCTAGGTAAATTGGCAAATAATAAATATTTAATTTAAAAAAAATGGCAAATGGCAATATTTAATAAAAAATGACAGTTACAAAGTGACACATGTCATTTAAGTGTCAATAATTGTGTGGTAATATATGAACAGCAAAAGGCAACTGATAAATTGTAACAAAAAAAAATAACAAAAGATAATAAATGGCAAATGACATAAGTGACATGACAGATTTATATTGACGTGATATATGTCAATTGTTTATTACTTATTATTTGCTCATTTATCTGCATTTGAGGCATTATGATGTCACCTGTCAATATCCGTCAGTTAAAAGATAAATGACAGACTTATTAATGAATGATAAATGACAGGTACAAAACATGAAATGTCATTCAAATGACAATAATTGGTATAAGATAAAAAAAAACAAAAGAAAATCGACGGCAATTAATATGACACATGACAAATGATATAACAATAATTTATTCGACATATTACAGAGAATTTATACTTTATGTCAATATCCGTAAAAGTCTAATAAAAAATTACGACTGAAGTGTTTAAAAAATAATAATAAATTTTTCAGTAAACCATTGAGAAAGAATGACAAATAAAAACATTTGAAGTTTTGATATTGCATTTTTTTCGATTACAATTGCAAGTGATAAAAAGAATATATAAATTATCAAATAAATAAACAATATTTCAAAAACAATTGAGTGATGAAAAAAAAACCATTTACATTATTTCAATTTGTAATAATAACTGAAATTTCTTTAAAAAACGTCAGTGTTAAATAAATTTAAAAAAAAAAAACATTTTAAGAGAAAAAAATTGACAGATACAAATATTTGAGGTTATCAAAAAACAAACGAGAAATGATAAAAAAACGAAAGCGATAAAAATAGATGAGTGTAGTATTAAGAGTTAATAAACAAATCAAAATAATTATCAAACAAATGATATATGATAGAAAATATTGAATTTGGACAATTTAAGTGGCATAAAAATATTGAAAAATAATAAATTTTATAATTAAATTATTTCTTTAAGAATTTACATTAATATTACAAATTAATTACATAAAATATACTTACAATTTTGAAGTGAGAAATCGGCGGGGAGTTGTTTACTCGGACGAAAGGTTTTCCTTGTGCTGCATTTTCACATCATCTGAAATCTTAATAGTAGTAGTAGTAGTGTTTGGCTATCGACCACGTGGTCCTTCCGCCGTGTGATTTCTGAATTTCTGTGAGTGTGTAAATGAGATGGTTACTTTAAAGGATCGCCCCCTTCACTCTAAAGCACCATTAATTGTATCCCAATGGTGAATGGCATCGATCACCCATCCAACTGCTGACCCGAACCAACGTTGCTGCACGTCATTTCGTGGACGTAACAGAATGCAATTTAAATGTCGAGTTGACGATAAATAATACATAAAAACTAGTGCGCTATGAATAAACAATAAACAATAATAAAACATCTGCCTGACGACGCCACGGAGTGATTAAACAATTGCAGCAAAACTAAAGCAATGTATGATTAAATAATTTCATTTATTTATATCATTGATAAATAAGTTTGCGAATAAAAATACTTACCAAACCGTTGTTTAATCAATTATAATGAATTTTAGCGTTATCAGTAAGCTTAAGTCAATATTAGCCTGCACCATATTTAAACACTACCTTCTATGATAGGGACGTTAAAAACAAATTAATAAATAATAGTATAAACATTGAATTAACTCACATCAACGGCAAAGTGGAATATTCCATCGGGGTAAAAGTTACGTCATGTTGAAGCGCGCAGCCACCACCGACTTTTCAAAGGTAAAGACGGTGACGGGTAAAAAAGATTCGGAAGCGCTGCACGTGCGCAACCTTGACCTATTTGAGCAATTTCCACAATGACTGAGAGTTAATTTCATTCATTAAAGATCAAAGAGCCGCCGCGCTGAATTCTGCATCAAAAACATGATTTAACCGGATTTGGCTTTCTTTGCCCTATAGGATACTTATTGTGCTGTTTTGAGGGAGAATTCGTACTTCGTACTAACTTCGATTGAAATATTGTACAACGCTTTCAACAATCTTACCACGGCGCGGAAACGTTTAAAATTTCAACGTAATGAGCCTTATGAAAAATTGTTACAATTAATTAAGCAAGCGAGTTGATAAAACAAAATAGTAAATTTTATCAAAATTTAGGGACGTGCATTTATAATTGTCAAATACGGTGATTGTGCGTGGTTAGTAACCTCATCTACGCACGATGTAATTCATTAATTGAAAAAGCGTAATATTACAGTAATTATAAAGTATACTCACCTGAGTCACTCACATGTATAAAAGATTATTTTAATTAAGTAAATAAGTTAAACAGCGATGACGCCGATTTTCACGTACCTGCACGCGCGACGTTTGTTTATGAATGAAACAAATGCGTGGATAAGGGCACCTACAATTACGTTAGTGTATGTTGGGTTGCATACGTTAAAATAATAATAATAATTATAATACTGGATTAATAGTTCTTTTAAATTAAGAACATATTTAAAAAAAATAATTATTATAAATATTATTAAGAAATTATTTTTTTTAAGTGGTGTAAAAAGTTAATTCTTTTCTTTGTTACAATAAATGAAAATTTATTTTACGAAGTGAAGGCCTCAAAGATTCATTACTTAATAAAATATAGTAATTGAAAACCTTAATTTTATTATTGATTGTTTTTTTGGAGTTGCTTGAAGAGAATTTTAATTGTATAAAGGTTTAATCACAATTAAAAAAATATTACTATTAAAGGTTTTCGAGAATATTAATGTATAGATATGTTTAATAATGATTTATATGAATATATTATTACATGTAAGAGATACATTTAATAAATAATTAATTCGTTTAATGTTTTAAACTTGTTAAGGGACTTTAGTTAAATGACGTAAATTGGGTTGCCTAGTGTTAAGATATTTTATTAAATTTAATTATAAATAATTGTTTATGTTAAACTGTATGTAAAGTCGGTCACTTTTATATTTCTTACATTTGAATAATATTTATATAAAGAATTTTTACTTTTTTGATAGGCTTATTTAGTATTTTGTGTTTAGTTTTCTTAAAAATTACAATAAAATTATTCTTAAAGTGTTTTGCCGTAGATTTAATTAAATACATATAGGGTTGGTGGGTGGCCACTATTATATCCTTCAATCCGTATAAAATAAACGATTGTTTGATGAATAGATTCTTTTACAAAAGTGAATGTTTAAGGAAAAAAATTAATAAACCGTTTTGTCATGAATTAAATTTTTATTTACTGAACTTACGTTTATATTTTACCAATTGGAGGGTGGGATAGTGGCTACCCACCCACCCTACATATACATATGTCTTCCACCCACTGTTACTGATGAGGTTTCCTGGGATTTATATCAGTGTTCGTGATGATGTTTTTAAAAATACGACAGCAGAGTTTTAGTTTAAATTTAAATTTATATGTAGGGTGGGTGGGTGGCCACTATCCTACCCTCAAATTCTTATAACACTAACGATAGTTGAATATAATTTTTATTTCATAAGCAAATAGTTCGGTTAGAACTGGTTTAAACTGTTAATAATTAAGTATTCATTTAATACACCAACGTTAATGTTTTACAGATTGGAGGGTGGGATAGTATACACACACCCACTCTACATATACATATGTTTTCCACCTGCTGTTACTGATGAGGTTTCCTGGGATTTATATCAGTGTTTGTGTTGATGTTTTTAAACATTCGACAGTAGAGATTTAGTTTGAATTTAAATGTATATGTAGGGTGGGTGGGTGACCACTATCCCACCCTCCAATTCTTATAACATTAACGATAGTTGGATGGAAATATTTTTTTTCATAAACGAACGTTTCGATTAAAAATTGATTTAAAATTGTTTATAATGAATTATTAATTCAATACACAAACGTTGATGTTTTACGGATTGTAGGGTGGGATAGTGGCCACCCACCCACCCTACATATACAAATGTCTTCCATCAACTATTACTGATGAGGTTTCCTGGGAATTACATCAGTGTTCGTGGTGATGTTTTTAAAAACACGACAGCAGAGTTTTAGTTTGAATTTTAAATGTTTATGTAGGGTGGGTGGGTGGCCACTATTCCACCCTTCAATTCTTATTACACGAACGATAGTTGAATATAATTTTATTTTGTCATAAGCAAATGTTTAGATTAAAAGTGGTTTAAACTGTTTATAATTAAGTATTCATTCAACGTTGATGTTTTACGGATTGGAGGGTGGGATAGTGGCCACCCACCCACCCTACATATACAAATGTCTTCCATCCACTGTTACTGATGAGATTACCTGGGATTTACATTAGAGTTCGTGGTGATGTTTTTAAAAACACATCAGCAGAGTTTTAGTTTAAATTTAAATATATATGTAGGGTGGGTGGGTGGCCACTATCCCACCCTCCAATTCTTATAATATTAACGATAGTTGGATGAAAATATTATTTTTCATAAACGAACGTTTCGATTAAAAATTAATTTAAACTGTTTATAATGAATTATTCATTCAATACACAAACGTTGATGTTTAGGGATTGGAATGTGGGATAGTGGCCACCCACCACCCTACATATACAAATGTTTCCATCCACTGTTACTAGTGAAGTTTCCGGGGAATTACATCAGTTTTTGCGGTGATGTTTTCAAACACGTCAGCAGAGTTTCAGTTAAAATTTAAATGTTAATGTAGGGTGGGTGGGTGGCCACTATCCCATCCTTCAATTCTTATAACACGAACGATAGTTAAATGGAAATATTTTTTTCATAAGCGAATGTTTAGATTAAAAGTGGTTTAAACTGTTTATAATTAAGTATTCATTCAATACACCAACGTTGATGTTTTACGGATTGGAGGGTGGGATGGTGGCCACCCACCCACCCTACATATACAAATGCCTTTCATCCCTTGTTACTGATGAGGTTACCTGGGATTTACATCTGTGTTCGTGGTTATGTTTTTAAAAATACTACAACAAGTTTTAGTTTGAATTCAAATGTATATGTAGGGTGGGTGGGTGGCCACTATCCCACCCTTCAATTTCTATAACACGAGCGACGGTTTTAAAAAGTAAATTACGTAATAGGAAGCTTAATGACAATTTTTTTAAATAAGGAACAACTTGAGATTAATAGTTATTGCAACTGTTATTATTATTATTATTACTGTTATACAATACGATCTGTACTTACTTCTTATGATTATTGCAACATTCAATACCGATAAATTCCTATTAAATCATCAAACAAACGCCGTTTCGGATGTACGATCTTGTTTATAAACGTTCGGTCACTTCCAGCAAGATGACGTCGATAGATCTTTGGACCTGCGTTACTCACCTAATCGCTGCTCAAGAACCCGCGGAAAGAACGAGTAGCGCGAATTGGATGAGTCATCGGTGTTTTGTACGGCCTCCAGTAATTGGTCGGCCGAGGGATTAACATAATAAAGCAGTCGGTCAGCCGGTTGGTCACCTTGGAGGGATCGTTTCGAAACGGACGCGGTTCATCTGGTCAACCTCTCGACGTTATCAGCAGTCTTTCGTTGGTTCTCGGAAGGAGATAATACCGTTCAGACTGACCACCGCTTATATAAGAGCGGGAAAGATTTGCCGTTTGGTCATAGTACGTTTCAAGATGTTGCGCTGCGTGGTCGTCATCGTCGCGATTTTGGGGGCTTTTTGCCCTTCCGGGTTGAACGGGCACAGTTACAGTTTGGGGACGTGTCCGGTGGTTGAACCTCAATCGGATTTTCAGATGAACAGGGTGAGTAAGGAATTTGGTCGAAATAAGGTTTTGGTTGGGTAACACCGACCTTATCTACCAATAGAGTTTAATTGAGTTATTTGCGTTGCTAAAACTTGAAGAGATAAATATTGTTGTTATGTATAACTATCGTCTCATTATTGTTATGATTAATAATGTTTTTTACGATTTATCTGTTAGGAAAACAACTGTTTCATTGTAAATGCAAATATTGATTATTATACTGATGATAATTAATGATGTAATGTAGTAACACAATGTGAACATAAAATAGTTATATAACATTACATTTAGATAAATAATAGCAATTTACTAATTGATTCAAATTAATAAAGATATGGTTGCGACCGTTACTACGTGGTAATCCTGAAATGAAAAATTAACAATGGTTTAATTCAGTGATCCAAATTAATTTTCGCATTGCCACAACAACTATAGTTAATCAAGAGGATAATTTTTCTTAAGTTAATAGCCTTGATAAGTCACGTAATCAATTGGTCATAAACTAATTAGCGAAACAAATAATTCTAACGTGTTTCAATTCAATTAAAACTCTTTTCACGTAACTTAAAAAAAGACAATAATAAAATGTTTAGTAACAATTTAACCTCAAAATTAATTTGACGTCTATTTTATTATAAATCCTAATTGTTTTCATCTGTTTAATTTATAATGGTCGCCTTGTTAATAACAAACAATAACAATTTTTGACATTTGCAAAATATCAATATAATTATAAGTATAATTAATAAATTTTAATTATCTAGATGTTGGGATTGTGGTACGCTATCCAGAAAACATCGACGGCAAGTACTTGCATAACTTACAACTTCACCAAACTTGAAGAACCTTACACGTACGAGCTGGAGCAGGTCAGCCAGCACTTCGTCCTGGGTTTGACGCCGTTGAGACACGAATACCATTACACGGGCAAACTGACTGTACCCGATGACGCCGTTCCTGCAAGGATGAAAGTTAATTTCCGTCTTAGTAAGTATAAAAAAACCTTAGTGTTTTACTAAGTGAGACCATGAAGTTTCAATAAGTAACAGCCTCGTCAATCCAATACTATCAAAAAATATTAAATTCAATTCTATTTGCCAATACTAAACGTTTTAATCCTTGCTTAATAATTAATTATAATCTTACTTCTTAGGTGTGGCTGGAACTGCTTCGTACACCGTCTTTGCAACGGACTACACCAATTACGCGGCGATTTTCACGTGCCAAAAATTAGGCTTTGCACACAGACAATCCGCCACCATACTTTCCAGGGAGCGTACACTGGACAAAATGTACATTGACAAGGTAATGAAAAAACTACTCTATATGTTAAAGATAAAAATTAAAATATGTAATACATCGAAGAAACAAAAAATATAAATATAGTTCGTGTAGATATACAGCATTGACCATGAGAATGATTTGTGTCAGTACGTCACTGTCTGGGCTATCGACCGTAGGTCTTTCTGCCCGTAGTTTTTCTATTATATATTATATTCTTAATATTATCAAGAGCTTAGGATAAATAATCATGACCACAGGGATTACCATTGTTGTTAGGTACAGACTCTTAACAATCTATAATAGTCACTATAAAATAATATTTCACCAAATTATGAATTCGTTGCTTATTAATTTCGTATGGTTTTTGTCAAGACTTCATCTTTAGATCATCATAATTTTTTGACAACTTTGATTTACCAAAAGTGCCTACAGTTTCGACATACTAGTCCTTACTTTGTCCTGCAATGATGATCTACTGATCTTCATTGCAAGACAAATGAAAAACTCATCGTGTTTAATTTAATTTAGGATATACAAAGTAAATGCCTCAATAATCAAAAAACATTTTTTTGGTCCATCACTTCACAGGAGATTTTTTTTCATTCAAGAAAATCTATTGTGATGAAAACATAGTGATTTTTTTTAAATCGGTGGATTGAACACTTGAAAATTAAAAAATAAATAGAAAAAAAGAAACAATAAATATACTCACCGATAATAAATATACAGGGTGAGTTTTTTTAGATGTTCTCTATGAGAATCAATGTAGATGTATGAGACGAATAAAATTCTATTGTCTGTTATTTGCAATCTGCCATCTATTATTTGTCATCTGACATCTTTTGTCTGTCATCTGTCGTTGTAATTTTAAAATATATATATAATCTGATCATCTGTTGCTTGACATCTGTCATCTGTCATGTGTAAATGACACTACTATGATTTACTTTCTGTTGTTTATCATTTGTCATCTATTATTTGGTATGTGTCATTTATAATCTGCCATATGTAATCAGTGCTTTGCTCTCTGTTGTTTTGGAATTTTAAAAATCATTAGTAATCTGTCATCTGTTATCTGTTATTTGCAATCTTTCATCTTTTGATCAAAATATTTTAATTTTAAAATATATATAATCGGTTATCTGTTATCTATCTCATTTATCATCTGTTTTCTGTCATCTATCTCATTTATAATCTGCTGTCTGTCAACTATAATGTATCATCTGTTATCTGTCATCTCTCAATTGTTATCTGCTGTCTATCATTTACAATCTATTATCTGTCATATGTTCTCTGTCATTTGCAATCTGTCATCTAGTATCTTTCATCATACTTCATTTATCATCTGTTGTCTGTCAACTACAGTTTAACATCTGCTATCTGTCATTTGTCATTTGTTATCTGTTGTCTATCATCTATAATCTATTATCTGTCATCTGCTGTCTGTCAATTGCAATCTGTCATCTATTAGCTCTCATCATACTTCATTGATCATCTGTTGTCTGTCAACTATAGTTTATCATCTGTCATTTGTTATCTGTTGTCTATCATTTACAATCTATTATCTGTCATCTGCTGTCTGACATTTGCAATCTGTCATCTATTATCGTTCACCATACTTTATTTGTCTTCACTTGTCTGTCAACTATAGTTTATCATTTGTTATCTGTCATCTGTCATTTTTTATCTGCTGTCTATTATTTAAAATCTATTATCTGTCACTTGCTGGCTGTCATTTGCAATCAGTCATCTATTATCTTTCATCATACTTCATTTGTCATCTGTTGTCTGTCAACTGTAGTTTATCATCTGTTGTCTGTCATCTATTATTTGTTATCTATTATTGATAATTCAAAGTTAACAGACAGTTGACAGTTAAATAAATAATATGACAGATGACAGTTAACAGTCAGCTGATAGACAACAATTCACAGATGACAATTAATAGCCATTTGACAGATGACAGTTTACAGATAATAGTTACTAAACAGTTAACAGACGACCGTCAACAGACATTTGACAGATACCAATTGATAAATGACAGTTGACAGTTAATAAACGGGAGTTAAAAGTTGACAGTTAGCAGACATTTGACAGTTAACAGTTGACAATTGAAAGTTAACAGACAGTTGACAGTTAAATAAATAATATGACAGCTGTCAGTTACCAGACAGTTGATAGACGAGAATTGACAGATGGCAGTTAACAGACATTTGACAGATACCAATTGATAAATGATAGATTACAGTTAACAGAGAGTTCATAGACGGAAGTTGAAAGATGACATTTGACAGGCAACCGTTGATAATTGAAAATTAACAGACAGTTGACATTTGAATAAATAATATGACAGACGGCTGATAGACGAGAACTGACAGATGACAATTAACAGCTATTTGTCAGATGGCAATTGTTAAATTATAGTTGACAGATGACAATTGACAGACAGTTCATAGACGGGAGTTGAAAGATGACAGAGACATTTGACAGTTAAGTTTACAGATAACAGTTACCAGTTGACAGTTGACAGACGAGAATTGGCAGATGGCAGTCACAGACATTTGACAGATACCAATTGATAAATGATAGTTGACAGATGACAATTGACAGACAGTTCATAGACGGGAGTTGAAAGATGACACAGACATTTGACAGTTAATAGTTCACAATTGAAAGTTAACAGACAGTTGACAGTTGAATAAATAATATGACATATGACAGTTAACTGACAGTTGATAGACAACAATTGACAGATGACAATTAACAGCCATTTAACAGATGACAATTGTTATTGTTATTGTTTATTTAAATATGGACTCAGATGATAAATGATAAATGACAGGTGGAAGACAACAGATAATGAATTATCTAATTTATATGACAGATAACAGGTCATAAATCTAATTTATTATCTGCTGTCTTCCACCTGTCTGACATCTGTCATGTGTCAATTATCATTTATCATCTGTCATATTTAATCTATGATTTGCCATCTGTTGTCTGTCATTTGCAATCTGTCATCTGCTAACTATAATATTTTTATTTTAAAATATATATCATCTGTTACCTGCTATCATCTATTATCTATCATTTATCAACTGTTGTCTGTCATATGTCATCTTCCTTATGTCATTTATCACTTACTATCTATCATATATAATCTATAATATGCCATTTGTTGTTCGTCATTGGCAATCTGTATCTGTTATCTGTCACCTGTCATCTGTTGTCTGTCATTTGTAATCTGCCTGTTGTCTGTCATTTACAATTTGTCATCTGTTGATCATAATATTTTAATTTTCATCTGTTACCTGATATCTATTTTATTTATCATTTGTTCTCTGTCATCTATCATTTATCATCTGTCATCTGTCTTCTATTATTTTTCATCTGTCATCTGTTGTGTGTCATTTATCATTTATTACCTGGCATATGTAATCTATAATTTGCCATCTGTTGTTCGTCATTTGCAATCTGTCATCTGTCACCTGTTATCTATTGTCTGTCATTTATAATCTTCCTGTTGTCTGCAATTTGTCATTTGCCATCTGGTGTCTGTCATTTGCAATCTGTCAACTGTTGATCATAATATTTTAATATTCATCTGTTACCTGTTATCTATTTCATTTATCATCTTATCTCTGTTATCTATCATCTATCATTTATCACCTGTTGTCTGTCATCTGTCATCTATTATTTGTCATCTGTCATCTGTTGTCTGTTATTTGCAATCTGTTATTTGTTGACAATAATACTTTAATTTTATTTTAAAATTTATATCATCTGTTATGTGTCATCTATTATCTGCTTATTGTCATCTGTCATATGTAGTCTGTCATTTGCAATCTGTTTTTTTTTGTGATCTGTCATCTATCATCTGTTGTTTGTCATGTTGTTTGTAATTTAAAAGAACAATTATTCATCTCTAAAATGTCAGCGATAAAAAAAGAGTAACTAGATATTTTGAAATATGTACCTAAAAACAAAGAAAAAATAAAAAAGAAAAGTTTGTGCAAATGATAAATTGTTTAAAATAGATGAAATTTAATTTTTAAGGCAATTGAACAAGGACTAGTCAAAAACTAAATTAAAAATTAGTCTAGTATTTCAGTAAAAACACGAATATTTCGAAGAGTATGCCATAAAAATTGTTTGAAATTATCTAAAACACAAAAAATATAATTGTTATCATATTTTTTTTAAATAATTGACACAAAGGACACAATTTTTACAAGAAAATAATAAGAATTTGTAAAAAAAATACACAATTGGCTTAGAATTTAACTAAAATAAAAGATACAGTTTAAATTTTCCAAAACGAAACAATTGAAATTTACCTTAAAAACATGGAAAATCTTAAAACTACTAGTTTACATAATTAATAATTTGCTAAAATCATTTGAAAATTAATTTTTAAACCGATTAAAATTTCCTAATAACAGTTAAAATAAAATGTAATTATTTTTTGTTGACACGAAAAAAAAAAACCTTGAAGTGAAACAAACTGGTAAAAACAGTGCAAAACAAACAGTAAAAATTGTATATTTTTTCTATCTCATTTTAACTATTGATAAAGAACACTTTAATTACAATTTACTGATAAAAAATAGTTCACATTTGATTAAAACACTTAGAAACCTGTTTTCGCCATTTCCGCATTTGTACAAACAGTTGAAATTAGTAAAAAAATACAATAGAAATTTTCAAAAACATACGTTGGTAAAGTCGGTAAAACAACATCAAATTGGTAAAAACAGTTGAAGTTTAAAAAATTACTTTGACAAGAAAATTGGGTTTAAATTGGAAAAGAATTAGTTACTGTTGGTAAAAATGAGTAAAAACAAGTCCAAAAAAGACATTGCAAAGAAAACAGCAGAAAAAATTGGTAAAACAAACAGTTGAATTTGGTAAAAAATCTAATTCTTATAAGAAAAAGGTTTTCTTTAAAAAAAACAATTGTTTTTAAGATAACTTTTTAGTAATGTTTATTCCTTATTTTTTAAAATATCAACGATATGATTTTATATTTTCCTGTTTTAAAATTTTCAGTTGTTTTCTTTTTGTCAAATTCCAACTGATATTAAGTAAGTGTTTTTGGAAACTCTTTACAATCGTTTTGACTCAATTCTCATTCTTTTGTAAAATACTCTTTATTTTTAACATAATTTGCTAAAAATAGTTGACCATTTTTCAGGTGTTAAATTACCATTTTTTTATTATTTTCTTGTTTTTTTTTTTAATCGTTTCAATAAAAGTGAAAACGTTGAATGAATATAAAAATGTAAAACTAAATAATTTAATGAACAATCGAAAATTTACAAAAAAAATTAGCTAATTTAGTTAATAATGTTTATATTTTCTTCTTGTTTGAGATGTTTAATTGTTTTTTCTTGTTGTAAAATTTGTTAATCACAAATTAAACACAGTTTTTGAAGTAAACACGTTTAACAACGGTGGTTTAACGTTACTTTGTTTGTATAGTAAAAATTGTGTTTAATTTGTGACGAAACATTAAACCGTTGTTTATATTACTTGTCGAGCAGTTGTTAAATATGACTATCATATTTTTTGGATGCAAATTAAAGTAGTTTCTTCCATCAATGTAATAATTTATCAACATACTTAATAGTTTGTTTATAATAATTTAAACATTAACTTTGTAAGAGATAATACCATTAATATTTAAGCGTTGCATTATGATGTTATAACTGTATTATTTATCATATTTATTTATTTCTAATTTTAGATTCGTTCAAAACTGTCTTCATATAACGTCGACCCCTTCGACCTCTCCATCATCTCGCAGAAGGATTGCCCTCGGACGAACGGCACCGGTTTCGTCATCAACATCGACGACGAAACTCTGTCGCCGAAACAGATCGCCGGCGTGGTGAGGAAGGCCGGCGAAAAGATCGGAGACGGCGTGGAATTCGTCGCCGATGGTGCCAAGAAAATCTACCACTCGTACAGTGACGACGACGGTTCGAAGGAGAAGATGGAGCACGGAAGGTACATAACGCCAAATCCTAACGCCGAATGGTTACCATGAAAGCTAAAGTCTACAAAGATGATTTAATTTAAGAAGAAAAAAAGAAGATGCCAAAAATATTTAAGTCAAACATTAAATATAATACATAGAAATATGATAAGAATTTATTTTGAGTAATAAAGAGATGTTAATTGAGTTATCTAGTGTAATGCAAATGATTGAAGATCACCATATTTTACTCCAGGAATCTGTAGTTTATCTATTTCCTCACATTAACATTATTGTTTTGATTTTTAATCTACTGTTAAAATAGTATAACGAGCGTTTAATAAATTAATTTAAAAAATCAACCAACCACATTAAACGTGCCAATTGTTTGAACCAATGTATTTCAACGATGAATTTGTGATTGATTGTTGAAACCGTTACTTTGTAATACATCTTGATTACGAAATAGGTTAAGAAATAATAACACTTTGCTAGTATCACGAATTTTTACACTTTTTATTATGACTAGAAATTTGTTTTTGAGTTACGTGAAGGTATGATTAAAACAAGTAACACAATTCATTTAATTTTGCCAGATGTACCCATTATCAATAGCTTATAACGACGATGAAGTTAGCGTTGAATTTCACACGTGTGTAATTGAGGTTAGGATTAAGTGGCGACATCTGACGTGGAAACATGACAATCCGTGCTTAAAAGCTTGTGATTGTTGTAGCTAAGACGTGATTTTTGTTTTTCAACGCCAACTTCGTTGTCGATTTTTGTTGGACGCTCGTTAAATGTGTTTTATGTCTGCACGCAGCGTGACCATCCTGCCATTCAAGCAACAGTGGTGAGAGTAAGTGAGGTTTGTATGTAAATAGATAAGATGGATTAATATTTTATTATAGTTGATTAATAGAGTATGAATAAAGTGAACTTGACTTAAACATTTTATTTTCTTGATCATTACATCTCCTTAGTGCTGATACGTGGTATTTGGCTAGCGGGACTGTTGGGTCATCTCTGGAAGCTATTTCATATGAACAGGGGTGAACTACTTTATTGTGGTCTTCAATTCAAGGGTGTGTGAGTTTATCCATACCAATTTCCCTGGCAAATAAGTTTCGGAGGCTTCCTCTTTTTGTCAGTGTAGACCTTTCTCTGATCCTGTGTCCTCTCGTGTAGCTTCTAGGTCAGATGAAATGCGTTTTTCAGCTTAGTATCTCCTTGGTGATACGTGGTATTTTTTTATCTCTGGAAGCTATTTCGTATGAGCAGAATCCTTTTCCTTCTAGGATTATGAACGGACCGTCTCTCTTAGGGGTTTTCTTTTCTACTTTGCTAAGGGTGTGTGAGTTCACATTTACTAATTCCCCTAGTAAGTAAGTTGCGGAAGGTTTCCTCTAATTGTCTGATCCTGGGTCTTCTTGTGTAGCTTCTACATTAAATGGAATGAGTTTTTCAACTTGGTAAGCCTGGCTGTGATGTATTGCAAGTGCAAATCTGTTTTTATTATCTCACGTAAGTCGTGCTGGACATCCGTAGGGGTCGGAGTACCGAACGTCAGGTAAGCTGGCGATCTTCCAATAGATGTGCAATATGCGTATTTAATGCAAAACTAATTGCTGATAGTTTGCTTGGCCAGTCAGTCAGTTTGTACCGACTTGAATGACTAGCCGAGCTTTCAGGTTTCAATTTTTCCTTTCGACTGGGTTGACTGCTGGATGGTACACTGGTGTGAAGTGGTGGTCAATTTCGAACCAGGCGCTTATAAATTGGATGCAACGGCACCCAATTATGGATTATTCATCGATAATGATCGATGAATAATCGTCTCGGAAGTCCTCCTCTATGAGTACTTTTTCACAGGTGTCGGCTGCGGTGATTTCCAACGGGAATAATTCGACCCATCTTGAAGCTGTGTTCTCGATTATAAAGATCTACTTCTCCTTTCCTGAACCCGAAATTGCGTCAAAAGGGTCAATGACCAGTATCTCGACCCTTCTGTTCATTGCCGGAGTTTGTAGAGGCCCTGGTGGCTTAGTCTTCGATGGCCTTCCTGGCCTGTAATTTTTCTGCAGGATCTTTTTCAGGATGCGTCTGTACCATGGTGACCAACGACGGGGTTATAGTTAAATTTTCTCAGGATTTTCTTCCTTCTTTTGGGATAAGCTGGGATTCATCCGTTTCATCATCGGGGGAGTACCTGTGCAGAATCCCTTGGTTCATTATGTATCTCCTCGCAGGCCTCGTAGTCCATATTTTGTTCTTTTTGGGTCGGACGGCTTCAAATATTTTCTCGTCAGCTATCTCCTCTGTTCTTTGCTAAAACTGTAGGGGCCATCAGGTGTACACTTGGTTATTTGAGCGTCATTAGCCAGGGTAGGACTTTGGTGATCGGTGAGAATAATAGTCGGTCTGTCTTCAATGTAACCTTGAAATTTTTGGACGGCCCAGATAAAAGCAAACGCTTTTCGCTGTGGCGGTCCCCTTTACTCAAGAAACATCGCTCAGCAGTTTGGCGATCTTTGAGAATGAAACTCTTGTTTTGTTCCATAATTAATTTACCAGTTTCCTTTACAAATACAACCTAGTGATTATGTTCCAGCAAGAATGTAGCAGCGAAAGTATTAATTTGATCTTTGAGAAGTCCTTTATGAATTTTCTATACCAACGACGCTCATCAGTTACTTGATATATTTCGGTGCTGATCGCTGCGAAACGACGGTCACCTTTTCCGGGTTTGGCTGGATCAGCTCCTCGCTGATGATGTGATCCAGGTATTTAACGGTAGTGCAGTCAAACTTGCAATTTTTCCTGTTTATTCTTAGGTTGAAATGTCTTAACCTCTCTAGGACGTGCAAGTAGTCCTCTACGGATGCGGATAGGATAATCAGGTTATACAAGTATACCAAAATTCTTGTGGGCTCTAAATCTCTTTTCATGGATGATACATGGGTTGAGTTAACGGGAGGTGGTCTCCTGTATGGATGGCGTATTCTACTGTTTCAGTTGGGGTCCTGTTTCCTCGAGTAGCTCTCGGTGTTTTTTTAGAAGACGATCGATTCTCTCTCTTTAGCTATTCCTCTAAATCGAGGAAGGTTAGGTGTTTGTCCCATTCCATGATTATTTGTGTGATCGCATCAAGAAACATGAAATCGAAAGCCTTCTTAAAGAAGTGTCGTGGATTAGACACATTCCTAGGAGACCTTGAAAATGGTGTGATTATAGTTTTATACATGGAGAGCTCCTCTAGGTAGTCATTTACGGTGGATGTTGCCTCGATGCGCGATTTTTCCGCGAAGACGGATTAGAAAGCTCGTGACATGCGCAGGTTACAACCTGAAAAGGACGAGACCCATCATATCCGGGCTTTCTGGGTTTCCACACACTCTGGAGAGCAAACACCAATTTATGACATCTTTACATAGGACGAGATCACCCGTGGAGGAATTTCCAAGATCAAATTATGCAAATGCACGTTTTGGGCGAACAAAATTGTTTGTAAAAACCATGTAAGTAGATCAGTACATAGGCGTGGAGAAAGCGGCAACAGGGCCAATCATTCATCTTTCAAAAGAATGCAAACCAATGGAAGGGCAACTTAACAATTTGCATCCCTTCCAAATAAAGGAAAAGTGCCACCCCCCAACAATCTCGCTACTAGCAAACACTCACCTTCAAGAATTCAAACTGTCAAGAGCTATTTTTATTCATTATCTGTTGGCTAAGATAGAGATCAATTTCATGTTAAAGTTGCAAATAAATCGTGTACAGTTAAAATCAATTTAAGTGTTTTTAATGAGTAGTTCGTTAATGGTCCTTCGAAAATAATTCAGTTTGAAACCCATACAGTGGATACATCAGTTTCTTCTCCTGTATCTAGTGCTGCGTCTCTTCCTCTCTTCTCCGGCGGGTTTTCCTCCTTTTAAATAAATTAATGTATCTTGTTCTCGTTCTCGACCAAGCTCTATTTCTTAGGTGTAGAATTAATCCAGCTTCTATGAAGTCGATTCCCCATAAAGTCTTCGCATTCAGGGTATTCGTTATGTAGGCGAAAGACGTCGGTGTTATTCGGTATTGAATTTTTACTATGTAATCGTTTTACGTACGCGACTCGTACAATCTGCGAGGTTGATGCTTATAATTTTTTCCTCCCTGCTTTTGTAGTTCTTTGTACAGTTCTTCGCTCGCGAGGCTGGATCTAGTACTAGTGCTGTAGGGGCTGATCTATCTCGAACTAGCAGCCCTAGATCAGCTAAACAAAGTCCACTACCGGCGGTGATGCTGGTAGTTTAGATGGTGAACAATTTAGACATATAAACCAAATGTCTAAATTGTTCACCATCTAAACTACCAGCATTACCGCCGGCAGTGGATTTTTGTTTAGCTGATCTAGGGCTGCTAGTTCGAGATAGATCAGCCCTTACATCACTGTTACTAGCCGGGCATCTGGCAATCATAACGTCTTAGTTCATTTTTCTTCACAGGTGGCAACGGTTTCTTGACTTTTTCCCTCTTTCTGCATTTCTCGATGGCGTGTCCTTAACCTTTGCAGAATGTGCACTTCAGGTGGGGTTTCTGGGAGTCCTGGCGTCGTTGGTAGTTTTCCCATGGATGAGATTCCAGTGGTCCTGCTTTATGATCTCGTATTTTAAGACCAATATTCTAAGTGTAGAACAACGTAGACCTAAATGGTAAAAATTAGAATGGGGCAATATTGAAAAATTAATAAGATGACATCTATGACCATCACATCATCATTTTTTATGATTCTTTACATTTTACAAATTTAATTAAAACCCTCGCTTATGTTTTACTGATTGGAGGGTGGGATAGAGGCCACCCACCCACCCTACATATAACTGATAACTTTAAATACTAATCGTTGATGAATTTGTTGCTAAAAACAATCAAATCCTTTATTTAATAAAAACATAAAACAAAGTCAAAATTTAAGTTTAAATATAAATAACCTTCTACAGCGAATCTTATCTAATTTAGATTTAAAGTCTGCCCACCCATCATGCATAAAGTTTTATTAATTTACTCACTCAAACATTTTACCTTTTGAATTTTTTTTTATTCAAAAAGTTTTGTAATTAATTTTACTCCAAACCGCACGACTGTCAGTAATTGAAATTTGTGTGTACATTAGGGTGGGTGGGTGGCCTCTATTCCACCCTCCAATCAGTAAAACATAAGCGAGGGTTTTAATTAAAGGGTGGGATATAGGCCACCCGCCCACCCTGCATATACACGACACCTTTAATTGCCAAGCGTTGATGATTTGCTGCTTACAAAACAATAAAACCTGTAATAAAAAATAAAATAAAATCAAAATTTAAGTTTAAATATAAATAACCTTCTATACCTAATCTTATTTAAGCTTGATTTAAAGCCTTTCCACGTATCATATATATAATTTTTATTAATTTTCACACCCAAAAATTTTACTTTGTCAATTTTCTTTTATTCAAATTTCGTAATTAAAGTTATTGGAAACCGCGAGGCGATCAGTAATTAAAAATAATACGTATATGTAGGGTCGGTGGGTGGCCTCTATCCCACCCTCCAGTCAGTAAAACATCATCAAAATTTAATTGAAATATTTGTATGAATATATCAATTAAAAATGCAATTATTTTGTGTTTGTTTACATTTTACAAATTTTAATTAAAACCCTCGCTTATGTTTTACTGTTTGGAGGGTGGGATAGTGGCCACCCACCCACCCTACATATACATGATAATTTTAACTGCCAATTGTTGATGAATTTTCTGCTAAAAACAATCAAACACTTTACGTAAAAAAAAAATAAACTAAATCAAAATTTAAGTTAAAATATAAATGACTTTCTATAACGAATCTTATCTAATTTAGATTTAAAGTCTGTCCATCTATCATGCATAAAAATTTTATTAATTCACTCACTCAAAAATTTTACCTTTTGAATTTTTTTTTTTAATCAAAATGTTTTGTAATTAATTTGATTGTAAAACACGAGAAGATAAGGAATTAAGGTTTCTATATATTTGTAGGGTGGGTGGGTGGCCTCTATCCCACCCTCCAATCAGTAAAACATCATTAAAAATTATTTGAAAAATTTGTATAAATAAATCTCAAAAAATTGTAATTATTTTGTGTTTATTTATATTTTAAATTTGTAATTAAAACCCTCGCTTATGTTTTAGTGACTGGAGGATGGGATAGAGGCCAATAATTTAAATTTAAAGTCTGTCCACCTGTCATTCATTAAATTTTTACTAATTTACTCACTCAAAACGTTTACCTTTTTAATTTCTTCTTTATTCAAAAAGTTTTGTGTTTAATTTTATAATAAACCGCGCGACTGTCAGTAATTGAAATTTTTTGGGTGAGTAAATTAGTAAAAATTTGATGAATGATGGGTGGGCAGACTTTAATTCTAAATTAGATAAGATTATCTATAGAAAGTCATTAATATTTAAACTTAAATTTTGATTTTGTTTTATTTTTTATTACGTAAAGGGTTTGATTGTTTTTAGCAGCAAAATCATCGACAATTGGCAGTTAAAGTTATCATGTATATGTAGGGTGGGTGGGTGGCCTCTATCAAACCCTCCAATCAGTAAAACATAAGGGAGGGTTTTAATTAAACGTTGTAAAATGTAAAGGAACATAAGAAAATGGTGATCTGGCCATCATAGTATTTTTCTTGAAAACTATTAGGTTTACGCAAAAAGACTATTCCAAATAATTTGCTCAATCTTGGAACAATTCTATACAGGGAAAGTAAAAATTGTCCAAATGGACGTTTACTACAGGGAGAACTAAAGGAAGAAAATTATATGGAACAACCTGAATTGTACAACGATGGAACAAAACGGATATGCAAATTAAACAAGGCTATCTATGGACTGAAAACTGAAAAACTCTAAAAGAAAATTATTAATTGCAATTTATATAGATGACCTGCTAGATCTGAGAACCCTACTGAAAACAACAGCAATCATATGCCACAAGTAGCGATGGGACAAAACACCTGGGTGTAGAGTCTGAAAAAACTTCTTTGCAATGTACACCAAAACGACCAGATACTGTATGCAACTGTCCAGAGAAAACCTACTGAAGGTTGTAGGGCTTCTAACAGGACACTGCAATTTACGAACAAACTGGGACTACAATCTAGCCCTATCTACAGAGGGTGTGAAACGGAAGAGTAAACCGCGGAGCATGTACTTCTAGCTTCCTCCGAATTATCCAATTTACGTGAATCCACAATGGGAGAGTGATGTCTAAAGCCATCAGACATCCTCAGAGTCCCTCTTGCTGCAGTCCTGGCGTTTGCCAATGCCTTGGGTTGGCTTGACCCTAGCAACGAATGAAGACTCAGATGGAAGGACGCACTCTTCCCTCCCATTGATTTAAACCAGAACCAACCAGAACCATGTATTGATTTTTTGGAATGATGAAAAGATTATAGACAGTATAAAGCACAAATTAAATCGTGAATTTAAAATGAAAGATTTGGGAGTTGCAAAAAATATCATCGGTTTAAATATTTCTTACAAAGACAATGGAATATCTTTGATAAAAGAGGTGTTAGCAAGGTTTGGAATGTCCGATTGCAATGCAATAAGCACACCAAGTGACCTAAATTTAAAGCTATTAGCTAACATAGCAAACGTCAAGCTCAAGGAATTCAGCTTGACATTGAATTTGCTGTAAATGATGTTAGACGATTCAACAACCATGGTGAGGCACATTGGAAGGCAGTTAAACGCATTTGTCGTTATCTAAAAGGAACAGCCGAGTACGAACTAGATTGGGCGTCAGATATTGACAAAAGGAGGTCGTGTAGTGGCTATGTTGTCATTATACCTTTCAATATATCTACTGCCTCCGTAGGGAGTTTTTCTAGAAGACGATCTATTTTCTCTCTTAAGCTGTAACTGAGCAGGACGTAGAGTAGTACAACGTAGAACTGGTAAAAAATATAGAGAAACTATTAAGGTGACATCTATTATCTAAATCGTTACACCTGAAGTTATAAAACTCTGTTTTTCTTTTTTTGTGTCAACAGTTGGAGGTTATGTCATACTAAAAACGATAACATTACAATCATATGTGTATTTTTTTCTTGATTGCAATGTATATTTCTTTACGAAAGATAAATGTAAAACATACCACGAACACTTTCTATATATTCATTCGGACGAGAGAGAAAGTGGAAATGTTAACGAATAAAAAAGTTTTAACGTAAATTAACACGTTTGTTTTTCCATTGGAATTAAAACGCAGCAGGCGTAAACATATACCTTTTGTTCGGGGTTTAATTATACAGGTGCATCATTAGTTTAATCCGCGAGATGATTTTTCGTGTTTTTGTGCGCGTGTAATTCGCAATTGGGTGTGATTCAGACGGCGGGCGACGGTGCAATGAGCGCGCGTAGGTGCGCGAGAGATGGCGATAGGCGGTGCCGTGCATATGCGCACACTGACGTTCTCCGTCAGAAAATGGGACCGATGTGACGAGTTAGGACGTGCGTTCGTATCGCCGTCTCATCGTCGCGACGGTGGAGCAAGTGCGATAGGTGTCGGTGGCGGATTGTTGCGTGCGGTGCGGCTCGCGCCTTTATTTTTAGTTCCCCTGTAGCGGGCGTTGGGTCCGGACGTGTAATCGGGTCCGCTTTTTTCCCGTGTTGTGCACGTACGTAATTTTCCTGACGGCTCCGTGTTCCGTGTGCTTCACACCAACGGAATGTCTGCGAGTTCGCCATCCGGCAAGCGGCAGTCCTCCAGGCAACTGGTGAGTACCCCCCGAAAATAAATACAACCCGTTGCGTACCCATGGATGGTGTATGCGTGTGTCACGTCCAAGTACGGGGGACGCCATTACGTCGAAAAATCGGATCACGTCGGACACCCCACGGCTACGGGGCCCCTATGATGATGGTGAGAATCTGGATTTACCTGCCCGTCGAAAACACTTGCACTGCCTCCGCGCTGTTACTCCTCCCGTAAACCGGTGCGCGTTCCGCGCCGCTACCGCCTCCGCACCGTCTCCATCGGGCAGTAGCAGCGGTAGTAGTAGTAGTCGTCGACGTTCATCCGCGCCCCATGTCCACCCGGATCTCCAGTGTGCGCGCGGATCGATTTTATCCTGAATAATTGACACACGGGAGGTACTCCTCGATCCACACCACACGTACACACATACACACACATAGTGAGACGACCGTTACGCCATCTAGAATATTACAATGTTACGCTTAACAATCCGTTTGAATTACATTGACCATTTTAAGCGAGAAGAAAAAGGTAGTACTTACACGATCGTGGGGGCCTACAAACAGGAAACGCCGGTTTGATTTTGTAAAATCGTACAAATAAACAAACGCCGATTTCACTTGACAAACGCAAAGCGTCAAGGCCGACCCTGATTGCTTCTTTTTTTCGTTCATTCAATAAATCCTAAAGTTTAATTAAAACCTTTTCCCCCTTAATTATGAAAACAAAGTTAATCAATTATTTTTTTTAATGGTATTTTGTTTCGTCAAATAACACTAATAATTAAGTTAATTGTCTACAATGAATTAAAGGACTTTAATACATTTTGTTATTAATAAATAACACTATTGCTGATGAAGGTTTAAATTAAATTAAAAATGTATATGTAGAGTGGGTGGGTGGTCACTATCCCATAATCCAATCAGTACAACATACACGAGGGTTTAAAGGAAAATTCTTAAAATTAAAACTATTTATTGATCAGATAAATTATAAATTATACTCCTTAATCAAATTAATTACCATTTCAGTAGAACCCTAGCGTATTTTTAAAGATTGGAGGGTGGATAGAGGTCACCCACCCACCCTACATATGCATCTTAACTACAATTACTGACAGTGCTTTAGTTTTCTGGAAGAGATAATCAATGCATTGATGTGTAAATCAAAAAACACACGCATTTTCTTATCTTTAAGTAAAAATTTAAATTTGATTAAGGAGTTTAATTTATAATTTATCTGTTGAATATACAGTTTTAAGAATGTTATTTCAACCCTCACGTGTTTTACAGATTGGAAGGTGGGATAGAGGCCACCCACCCACCCTACATATGCATACTAACAATAATTATTGACACTGCTATAGTTTTCTGGAAGAGGAAAATGCATTGATGTGTAAACCAAAAAACATACGCATTATTATATCTTTAAGTAAAAATGTATGTGTAGGGTGGGTGGGTGGCCTCTATCCCACCTTCTAATCAGTAAAACATACGCGAGGGTTTAAAAGAAAATTCTTAAAACTATTTATTGATCAGATAAATTATAAATTATACTCCTTAACCAAATTAATTACAATTTCAGTAGAACCCTCGCGTATGTTTTACTGATTGGAGGGTGGATAGAGGCCACCCATCCACCCTACATATGCATATTAACAACAATTACTGACACTGCTTTAGTTTCCTGGAAGCGGAAATGAATGCGTTGATGTGTAAACCAAAAAAACTTAACGCAATATCTTATCTTAATGTGAAAATGTATATGTAGGGTGGGTGGGTGTCCTTTATCCCACTCTAATCAGTAAAACATACGCGAGGGTTTAAAGGAAAATTCTTAAAACTATTTATTGATCAGACAAATTATAAATTAAACTCCTTAATCAAATTAATTACCATTTCAGTAGAACCCTCGCGTATGTTTTACTGATTGGAGGGTGGATAGGGGCCACCCACCCACCCTACATATGCATTTTAACAACAATTACTGACACTGTTTTAGTTTCCTGGAAGCGGAAATTAATGCGTTGATGTGTAAACCAAAAAAAAACATACGCAATATCTTATCTTAATGTGAAAATGTATATGTAGGGTGGGTGGGTGTCCTCTATCCCACTCTAATCAGTAAAACATACGCGAGGGTTTAAAGGAAAATTCTTAAAACTATCTATTAATCAGATAAATTATAAATTAAACTTCTTAATCAAATTAATTACCATTTCAGTAGAACCCTAGCGTATTTTTAAAGATTTGAGGGTGGATAGAGGCCACCCAACCACCCTACATATGCATCTTAACTACAATTACTGACAGTGCTTTAGTTTTCTGGAAGAGATAATCAATGCATTGATGTGTAAATCAAAAAACATACGCATTTTCTTATCTTTAAGTAAAAATGTATATGTAGGGTGGGTGGGTGGCCTCTATCCCACCCTCTAATCAGTAAAACATACGCGAGGGTTTAAAAGAAAATTCTTAAAACTATTTATTGATCAGCTAAATTATATATATTAAACTCTGTGTTAATATTAATTTCTATTACAGTAGAACCCTCGCGTATGTTTTACTCATTGGAGGGTGGATAGAGGCCACCCACCCACCCTACATATGCATATTAACAACAATTACTGACACTGCTTTAGTTTCCTGGAAGCGGAAATTAATGCATTGATGTGTAAACCAAAAAAAAACATACGCAATATCTTATCTTAATGTGAAAATGTATATGTAGGGTGGGTGGGTATCCTCTATCCCACTCTAATCAGTAAAACATACGCGAGGGTTTAAAGGAAAATTCTTAAAACTATTTATTGATCAGACAAATTATAAATTAAACTCCTTAATCAAATTAATTACCATTTCAGTAGGACCCTCGTGCGTTTTACTGATTGGAGGGTGGATAGAGGCCACCCACCCACCCTACATGTGCATATTAACAACAATTACTGACAATGCTTTAGTTTTCTGGAAGAGGAAATTAATTCATTAATGTGTAAACCAAAAAAACATATGATCTTATATTATCGTGAAAATATATATGTAGGGTGGGTGGGTGGCCTCTATCCCACCTTCCAATTAGTACAACATACGCGAGGGTTTAAAAAAATCTAAAAACTATATAAATTCAACAGATAAATTATAAATTAAACTCCTTGATAAAATTAATTTCTATTTTTGTAATTCATTTTTATTAATGTATTATATTTTATATTGCACTTAAATGGACTTCCGTAAATAAATAAATACATAGTTTAAATGTTTCATCGAGTGATAAATGAGAAAGTCATTCAAGAAACACTGCTGTATCCTATCTTTACTAAAAAAAAAAACGTGAACAGCTTTGTTTGTAGATTTTTATTTGTTTTTTTTTTCAATTGTTTTAGGTAAAAATTAAATGTTGGATTGTTTAAAATTAACTATCACAGTTTTCAATTGTTTCACAAGTAAATTTTCAAATGTTTTTTTTTAATTTTAGAAAATTTACAATTGCGTATTCGTGTTTCTAAATCGTAGAATGTTTTCGTGAAAAAATATACAGCAATTGTTTTTCTTTAAAATTGATTTAAGATTTTTTTAAATAATTTTGTTTTATCACTACAGTTTTTAAATGCTGAATTTCAATTGTTTGACGAAAATTTTCAAATGTTATATTCTTCTTGGTGCTTTTCAACTGTTTCTTAGGAAAAAAATGTAATCGTTTTGTAGTAGCTTTTTATTTTTTTTATTTACAACTGCGTTTTGATAGATTTTTCAATTGTTTTTATTTTGTTGTAAAATTTCAAATGTTTCGAGTGAATCTTTAATTGTTTTTAGTTAAAAAAAAAGTGTACAGATGTTGTTTTTTTGGCAGATTTTCATTTGCCATTAATTGTTTCTTATGGTCAAATGAAATAAATAATTAAATTGTAATTGTTTTAAGTAAAAAATTTGTATTCGAATTTTTTATTTATTTTGTTTCCTCGTTCTTTTTATTTGTTTCTAAAAATTTCAATTGTTTCAAATAAATTTTAAAAATAGTTCGTATTTTTTGAAATTTACAATGGTTTTATTACAGATTTCAAATGTTTTTATTGTTTGAGAAAACCTAAAATATTTTACTAGTTTTCTAAATTTCAATTGTTTGACGTAAATTTTTAATTTTTGGAAAATAACAGTTTTATTACAGACTTTAAATGTTTTTCTCCTAAAATTTTAATTATTACAGATTTCAAATGTTTATTTCTGATAAAATTTTAATTGTTTCATTTTTTTTGTTGAATTAATTTACAATTACTCTTGAAGACTTTCAACTGTTTCTTTTTAAAAAAAAATAATCGTTTTGTAGTATGTTTTTTATTTTTTATTTACAACTGTTTTGATAGATTTTTCAATTGTTTTTTAGTTTTATTTTGTTGTAAAATTTCAAATGTTTTTTGGGTAAATCTTAATTGTTTTAGTTAAAAAGGGTGTAAAGATGTCTTTAGTAGATTTTCATTTGTAATTGTTTTAAGTAAAAAATTTGAATTTTCAATTTTTTCTTAATTCTTTTTTTCGTCGCTATTTTCAATTGATTTATTTTTGATATTTTTTATATTTTTCTAAAGTTACAATTGTTTCAAGTAAATTTTAAAACAGTTTTTTTTTTAGAAATTCACAATTGTTTTATTACAGTTTCAAATGTTTTTATTATTTGAGAAAACTTAAAATATTTTACCATTTTTATAAATTTCAATTGTTTGACATAATATTTCGATTTGTTTTTGTAGTAAATAACAGTTTTATTTCAGACTTCAAATGTTTTTCTTCTTCTTTGTTACAAAAGTTCTTTGTTTTCAGAAAATTTACAATTATTCTTTGACTTTCAACTTCAACTGTTTCTTCTTTCAATAAAACTGTTCTAAAATCCTTTAGTTTTTTTTTTATTTATTACAACTGTTTTAATTGATCTTCCAATTGTTTTTGAGTATTTTTTGTTGTTGTAAAATTTCAACTGTTTCAAGTGAATCTTTAATTGTTTTTAGTTAAAAAAAAGGTGTAGAAATGCAGTTTGTGGATTTTCATTCCTTATTTTTGTAATTGTTTTAAGTAAACATTTGAATTTGAATTTTTAGTTTTTTTTTGTTTCATCGCTCTTTTCAGTTTGACGTAATTTTTCAAATGTTTTTTTTGTTGTATTACAGACCTTAAATGTTTTTCTCGTAAAATTCTAATTATTGCAGATTTTAAATGTTTTTTTTTTCTGGTAAAATTTTAATTGTTTTTGTTGAGAAAATGTACAATTATTCTTGAAGATTTTCTTTTTTTCAATAAATTTAATCGTTTTCTATTTTTAATAACCGTTTTGATAGATTTTTCAATTTTAAAACAAAAAAATTTCAAGTGAATCTTTAATTGTTTTTGTAGTTTAAAAAAAGTTTACAGATTTTCATTTTTGTAATTGTTTTTTTTTAAGTAAACAATTTGAATTTTCAATTTTTTGTTTATTTTGTTTTAGCCCTCTTTTCAATTTTTTTTTTAAATTTTTTTGTATATTTTTCTAAAATGTCAATTGTTTTATTACAGATTTCAAATATTTTCACTTTTGAGAAAATTCAAAATAATTTTTTTTATTAATTTTGATTTTTTGAAAATGTATAATTATTTTGATGGATTTCAATTGTTTTTTTTATTTTTTTTTTAATTGTTTCTTTTCTCATAAAATTTTAAATTGTTTGGTTTTTAAAATTTTTTTTTTAGAAAATTTATGACTGTTTCGATGGATTTCAATTGTTTTTGAGTTTATTTTTAATGTGAAATTTCAATTGTTTAACATTAAAAAAGTGTCGAGCTGTTGTTTCTACATTTTCATTTGCTTGTTTGCTCAATCAAGATGATCAAAGTATTAAATACAAAAATAGAAATACTAAAACCTAAAATAAGCTAAATTACAATTTAAATAAATTTTTAATTACTGTTTTTTTTTTTAATTTCAATAGTTTTAGATCAAAAAAATAATATTCTTATTTCTTAATAATAATTAAACTGTTTTATTACAGATTTCAAATGTTGTCTTTTTTCCGTAAAATTTCAATTGTTTCCACGACTATTTTGAAATTTCAAATGTTTTCTTCAACTGTTCACAACTGTTTTAATGTATTTCAATTGTGTTTCAGTTTTTTTATTAATATTTCAACTGTTTTCAGTTTTTTTTTGTGTAAGTTTCAATTGTTTTAGGTGAACCTTGAAATGTTTTAGTTTTTATAAAAAGGTACGGCTGTATGTAATTTTTCATTTATTGTTTTTTTTGTAATTGTTTTATTTAAGGTAAAAATTATATTTTGGTTCTTTTTATTTACTTTATTTAATCATGTTTTTGATTGCTTTTTGTAAGATTTTTCAAATTTCAATTGTTTCAGGTTAATTAATGTGAATTTATTTTCGTAAAATTTCAATTGTTTAAATGTTACTATTTTTGAGATAATTTGCAATTATGTTTAAAGCTTTTCAATCGTTTCTTTTTTCACAAAATTTTAGTTGTTTTGTAGTAAACGTTTTTTTTTAAATTAATTTTCAACTTTTTTTAACAAAATGTTTTTACCGTCAATAAAGTTATTATTATTATTTTTAACCGTAATTTTTTTGAGTCGATTTTTTATTTATTTTGGGTTATTACCGTTTTCAATTGTTTCTTTTTTATTTTTTTTCTAAAATTTCAATTGCGTCAGGTAACTTTTTTAAATATGTACTTTTTTTTTAGAAAAATGACATGGTTTATTACAGATTTCAAATATTTGCTTCTTTCCTAAAATTTCAATTGTTTTAAATGTTATTTAATTGTTTCATCATAAAATTTTATTTGTTCTGTAGTGTAAATGTTTTCTTTATAGAAAATTTACAACGGTTTTGATGAATTTCAAATGTTTTTTTCAGTTTATTGATTGTTTTAGCTGTTTTTCTGTTTAATTTTTTGTATAAAATTTCAATTGTTTTAAATGAACCTTCAAATGTTTTAGTTTAAAACAGTGTTTAGCTATTGTGTTTTTTGTGATTGTTTTTTTTTACCTCGGTAAAAATTAGGTTTTGCTTCTTTTTATTTATTTTGATTAATCACAGTTTTTAATCGTTTTTTTCCATTTCCTAAAATTCAATTGTTTCAGGTAATTTTTTTTTTTCATTAAAATATTTTTTTTATTTTCGTAAAATTTCAATTGTTTTTTGTTATAAATGTTGTCAATTTTGAGTAAATTCGCAATTCATTTTTAAAAACTTTCAATTGTTTCTTTCGTCATGAAATATTTTTACTTTCCCTATATACGAAGTATATATAGGGAAAGTATTGTGATCGTGATTTTTTTTTGAAAAATTTTTTTTGCGGAAATATCCGTTTTGAGATCCCCTGAGTTCATTAAACTAATTTCTGGAAAAAAAAAATTGTGTCTGTGTGTGTGTCTGTCTGTCTGTCTGTCTGTCTGTCTGTCGGTGGGCGCTGTATCTCAAAAACGAATGATCCGATTAAGATGAAACTTTAAACTTAAGGTTTTATCATTAAAAACTGGAACTGAAAAGCTTTTGGTAAACATCCATAAACCGGAAGTGGGTGTTTACTTCAGGCCGTTTTTTGTTTTTTGCGATATTTTTGTTAATATAAAAAATATTACAAAACTTTTTAAACAAAAGTTAAAGGTAATCAGAAAATAAACAAGTTTTATTTAAACATATTTTTCATAAAAATTTTAACTTTCGAGAAAAAAAATTAAAATTGAAAATTTTGACATTTTTTACCAATTGATATTAAACTATTGGAGTTACATGAAATTTATATAACAAATAATTGTAAAGAATTAAAAAGTGAATAAATTATTAAGAATAGCCTTTTTGCGTAAACCTCATAGTTTTCGAGAAAAATATAGGGAAAGTACTATGATGGCCACATCACCATTTTTTTTTTTCAAGTGAGATATCAGATGAGTTGTTTTTTTTTAATTTTTTCTTTTCGTCAAGACGTTTTATTATTGAAGGTTTTATTTTTTTAGTTTTAACCTTAAATGTTTAATTTACAGTTGTTTTTAAAGATTTTCAAATTGTTTCTTTTTTTGTGACATTTCAACTGTTTTGAAGAAAATATTTTTTTCTTAAAATTTTAATTGTTTTGTGTAAACAGTTTTATTTTATCACAGATTTCAATAAAATTTTGATTGTTTGAAATTTAAAAACATTTTAAAAGTTTCCTTTATTTTTAGAAATTTTACCGTTATTTTTATTTGTAATTTCAATTGTTTCGTAATTTTGAAATATTCTTTTTAAGAAACAATATTCAACAATCATTAATTTATTAATTGTTATTGTAGACAATTTAAAGTGTTTTTTAAGCAAGGTTTACTAACCTCTTCAGAATATTCAAAAAGATACTTAAAAATTTGATTGGAAACAGTTAAAACTTCTACGAAACCGAATGCAATCAATTTTATATTGATTTAAATTATTTGCAGGACATAATAAATAATAAATGAACCCCTAGTATAATCCAGATCAGTCGAAATACATTATAAACTTACCTAGCGTACTCTTGACCTACCTCAATCGTCTAGACATTAACGTAGGTCAGGAGTACGCTAGATCAAGGTAGAGTATGTTGGGGTAGGTCAAGAGTATGCTAGGTTAATGCGTGAAGCAATGATTTCATTCAAGGGTAAAACTTGTAAATAATAAAACAATTGAAAATCATAGAACACATATTTAAAACAAAAAAATGTGTTATAATTTCTTAGAATAATGTAATATTATTAACTGTTGTGAATCTGTATCAAAAAATTAATTGAAATTAATCATTCTATTAAAAACAATCAATTAGAGTACTATTCAACAATAAATAAATTTGAAATTGATACAAATTTTTCCTTCCTATTCGATAAATATTATATTTTATATTATATTAAGAAGTTGTATAATATAAAATATAATATTTATCGAGTAGGAAGAAGACTTTTATCTGCAAACTTTCCATCTCAATTATACTGGAGTTTCGTTCTATTAAATTTCAATTATATTTCTTGAAGGAATGATTTCAAAACGAATTCTTAAAGCATTTTTTTTCATTTCTTAATAACCTCCTAAGGATTTTCTGCTTAAAGAATTTCTTGAATCGTTTGTTAAAGCATTGCCTCGATGATTTCTTCAAGAATTTTTTTGGAGGAATGCCTCAAATATTTTTTTAAAGAATTTCTTAATGAATTCCTCCTTCATACAGAAAATATTTAGATTAATATGGTATGAAAATGTTTGTATTTATAATAAATCAAGTTACTATAAAAACAAGTAGTACATTTTAGATAAGTTTTCAAATATTTCTATAAGGATTTTTCAAAGAATTTCTTAAGAGATTTTATTCTTAAAATATTTTAACAGATTCTCTTAAAGATTTCCTAGCATTTTTTTAAAGGATTTTTGAAGGAATTTCTTAAAGTATTGTCTAAAGGAATTCTTAAAATATTTCTTCAAAGATTTATACAGCGATTTCTTGCCTAACCGTTTTTGTAAAGCAATTCTTGCCCCAACGATTTCTCAAAGGAATTCTTAAAGGTTTTGTAACGTATTTTTGTTTTAAAATTACTTATAGGACTTTTTAAAAGATTCTTTAAAGGAACTAACTATTAAACAATTTCTCACATGATTTTTACAAAAAAAAAATTAAAGTATTTCTTAAAAAGCACTTCCTCAAAGCCTATTTTTTTAAAGAAATTATAAAAAATCTTTCGAATTATTACTTTTAAAAAATGCTGAAGATTCTTAAAGTATGTTCGCTGTAAGTATATCCAGTGTAATCGATTTTTTCAAATGTTATAATATATGTAATGTTATTTTTTTGTAATCTAAAGGAAAGTTCCCGTTAATAAATAAATAAATTCCCAAAGCGATTCTTAATGATTTTTCTAAAGATTTCTCAAATGATTACTTAAATAACTTCCCAAGGCATTTTTCTTATTGATTTTTTTTAGAGATTTCTTGAAGGATTACTTTTACAGATTTTTAAAAGACTTTTTTAAACGATTTGTTCAAAGAACTAATTTTGAATTGCCATTGACGATTGCCTTGATGATTTCTCAGTCAAATATCTTGATGGAATGCTTAAACGATTTCTCAAGGATTTTATAACGTATTTTTTAAGATATGTTTTATAAAGATTTTTCAAATGAATTATTATTAGGATTTTTAAAAGGATTCCCCATGGATTTTTAAATTATTCTGAATTGATTTTTAAATTATTAAAAGAATTACTTAAAGATTTCTAAAAAAAAATTAAGAATTTCTTACAGATTTTGTTAAAGGATTTTAACTAGTTCTTAAAGGATTTCTTTGAGGAATTTTAAATTATTTCCTAAATAATTTCTTCCTAAAGGCATTCGTAAAAAAATTCTTAAGGATTACGTATTGTTTTAAGATTTCCTAAAAGTTATTTTTTAAAGTTTTTTTCAAAGGAATTATTTAATGATATTTTACACTAAAAGATTTCTTACAGAAATTACTACAGGATTTTTTAAAGGTTTTCTTAAAGGATTTCATAAAGGCATTCTTAAAACGTTTCTTAATGAAGAGGATTTCTAAAAATATTTTTTTTAAAGAATTTCTTTAACGATTTTGCTAACAATTTCCTAAAGCATTTTTCAAATGGTTGGAACGAAAGATTTTTTAGACAATTTCCTCAAAGGTTTTCTAAATTCATTTTTTAAAGACTTCCAAGGATTGTTTCTTAAGAATTTGTTAAAAGATGATTCTTTAAGGGCTTTTTTATATGATTTACTTTCTTAAAGAATTTTTTAAAGGATTTCCTCGACGGCTTATTAAACGATTTCTTGAAGGAATTTTTTAAATATTTCTTGAACGACGTCGTTAAATATCTTTTAAAGAATATCTAAAGCCTAAAGGCTTTCAAAAAAAAATTCTTGTCTCAACGATTTCTTGAAGGATTTTAAAATGATTCTTTAAAGACTTTAAAAGAAATCATAATGGATTACATAAAGGTTTTCTAAAAAATAACTTAAAGATTTCTTAAATAATTTTCTAAAGAAATTCTTAATGTGTTTCTTCACCCCTTCCCGCACAATTATTTTTGAAAGTAATGTGTATGCGTATGTTAACGATTTCTTTAAAGGATTTCTTGAAATAATTTTTAAAGGATTTCTTGAAATACGTATTTCGTAAAATATTTTTTTTAAAGATTTTCTAAGAATGTCTTAAAGAATTTCCTAAAACATTTTTCAAAGATTTTTATATAAAATTTCCTCAAAGGATTTTTTAAAGATTTCTTAAAGGATTGTATCTAAATAATTTCTTAATAAATTTCTTCTTTGAGGACTTTTTAAAAGATTTCCTATAGAATTTTTTAAAAGGTTGCCTTGATTGATTTCTTGAGGGAATTCTTAAAAGGATTTCTCAAACGACCTCCTAAAATATTTCTTATAAGATTTTCTAAAGGATTTCTCCCTAAAGGCTTTCGTAAAAGAATTCGTCTCCCAGAGATTTCTCAAAGGAATTCTTAAAGAAATTTTTCAATGAATTATAGAGGGAATTTTACGAAATGTAACAGATCTATCATTTTCATGGTGGATTTTTATTTTTTTATGCGATTTTCGAGCGAAATTGAACCCATTGTAAATAATTGCCAAAGCTTCTACAACTGATTTGTCAAAAAAAATTCAAAACGGTTAGATTGTTGTTTGTATTGAGAAACTAAGTTCTTGTTGAGAAACATGTATGGACAATATGCATTTTTAATTGAATTTACTTGATTTTGTAACAATAATAACAATAAAAAACAGAACTTACAGCCGTTGCTATTAGCACGAAACGCTAAAAAAGAAAACTGCTTTAGTTCAGCGTTTCTTGAGTCACGTTAATATTTGGCGATTGGTCATTTGGCGTTTTCACTGCAAATACGACCGAAAGTCGCTCCGTAATAACGGAGAAGTACGTACGTAAGTTTAAAGAAACACCGTCAGCCCTTTCCCACTCGAGAGGAGGAAGGAAATCGATAAGGCCTTTATATTGCTTTTAATGGAGACGGCAAGAATTCAATTTTGCGCGAGTAAATCTAGTTAACTTTCAATAAATACCTTTAATGGTAAGGCGATATCGCACAAACGAAAACTCAATATGTTGGAAACATAAACATCCTTATTAATAATAATAATAATGTTTATACGTACTTTAACTTTAATGTAGAATTCAAAAAGGGGAGTAAAAGGATTTATCGTTTTACATAGAAGAAACGTTGAAATTGTAATTAATTAGTATAAAAAATTATTTTACAAGATTTAAGAAAATATTTTTTTAATTGTATTATTCATGATATAAATAATTTTTGAATTATTTTCTAGTAATCCCCTTTTTGGATTATATTTCTAATTTATCCACCTGTCAAGCCGGCATAAGAAATTTTAATAATAATAATAATATCTCTTCATTTCAAAGTGTCATGTACATGTACAAAATGAAATTTCCGTCAAAACTTATGTACTAGTTTAAATCTAATCTTAAATAAAGAAGAAATATACATAAAGGTGATAAAAGTATTAGCTTAAGTCTACTTATATCTACATTTACTAATCAATTCTTCAATTGAGTAGGGCTCACATTCAACTAAGATAGTAAATAAAACACTTTGTTTTATTTACCTTAAACATTACGAATTTCACCAAGCAATAGCCTTGTGAGTTCAATATAAAGAATTTAGTGTGTTTACATTTGGATCGTATTAACATTAAGAAATAAATGTCCAAATTGTATAATTTAAAAAATAATAAACACATTTTCCAGATGGCTAACTTTTTTTAAATTGTTCCTCCAAATAAAAACTTTCTTTTGGGACACTATCCTGTGTTATATTTTTCATTGAGTAGGGCGGTTATATTTAATCGCTTGTGACCACAAACATTCGCGTAGGATGCGGATAATGAAACGAACGACTTTCTTGTCACACCGCGTTTCACAATACAACACCGGGCCACCATCATCATCATCATCACAATCATTCCTCGTAAATATCAGATGCTCTTCTCGCAGCATCGACCCGATGCTGTTTGCTGGGAAGTCGTACCGGTTCACCACGTCACAGTTGCTCTGTACCGATAATAACGAGTCCTCTCACACGCCGTTTGCACATTTCTGGTGCTTAATGCTTTTTCATAATGAATTCCAACATAACATCACTCTCACCTTCTATTTGCTAGGCACGGCGAAAATATCTTATCGCGTCGTTATCAATATTTGACGAGCCAACTGACGAGAAAGGAAAATTCGATTGATACAATATATAAGCTCGTGGAAATCACGACTGAACTTTGGCGATAGCAAATTTGCGTCGTCCGAGGAATTGAAGCGCACCATTGCACACACACACACACATACACCAAACACGCATTTCCGCTCTCTGTAGCAACAAGTGCCACTCTAACTTGAAACACCCACACCTGCGATAATCAGGGGGATAGATTACAAAAAGGTTACGGATTTTTAACTGACTATATACTTTAATCTTGATTTTCAATGTGTCAAAGTAGTACTTAAGCTTTTTATTTTGTAAGAACATTTTGAAACTCAATTTTTTAAAAGCTAAACCGAGAATTAGTGTAGACAGGTGTAAGTAATAAACACTAATGCTGGTAATAAACGTAGCCCAGTCCGGCTCTTGTAATGATGGGGGCAACCGTTCATTTAACGACTCGAGTGTTGCTGCTTAGTCTTGTTAAAAGCCCCTCTGCGTTTTACGACCGAAAAATTAGCAAATATAATTTAAAAATAATACATAAAACAGAGGTCAGTATTATAATAAAAGTTTTTTAGGCCTATTATTTTATGTTAAGTATATAAAAGAAAAAAACGCTGATTTGACAATTGATTAAAAACACGTTTATTTTAAGTTAAAACAACTTGTTTTTTTTTTTCTAGGTTCGCTTGATAAAATGTACAGCCAACGTTTTTTAATTGCACAGAATATTGACATATCTTTGCAAACATGTTAATAACTTTAAAAGTAAAGAAGATAGGTATATGGAACTCTAGTATAGATCAAAACACAATTAAATTCTGCGTCCGAATATGTAAAAATATACAGGGTGTTCCATTTAAGAAAAACGTGATATATTGGTTTAAATTTGACCAAATGTGGTTTGAAATTGTGAACACCCTGTATATTATTTTTTCAAAAATAACTCATCATTAGATACCGTCAGGCTTTGACT